>CM038147.1:522204464-522488633 GCA_021437245.1 Aegilops speltoides
ATCAATGATAAAGTTCTCACCGGAGGAGCATACCGTCTGCGTGATGCATCCGATAATCGACTCGAGCCGAACCCATGGAACGCGGCCAGACTCCAAAGATTCTGCGCCTAGTGCTGAACTCTGTGTTTGTCTCCTTACCTCCATCTTCCTTTTTAAATTATATACTCTCTCTCTCTCTCTCCTTTTTATATATATAGCCCTAAAAGCTTCAAGTATGCTTTGACCGCACACTCTTGCCGCGCTATGCACGCTTAATATACCTGGAGGCTTCTTATACAGAAGCTTAATATAATTATCTTCTGGGCTTTATGCCCACCACATATGCGTCATTTCTCCATATGTGCCCCTTTTTTTCACCACTATATGCATCTATATGACTTAAGTTTTGGCCAAGCTGTGTTGCCTAACTCTTGTGTTTATGCCCTACGTCCCCGTTAATTAGGCTAGGGCATAAGGGGAGCACCTCTGCGATTGTTACTGCCGGGTCAGCCGGATGTGTACCTCAGACTGGGTGAAGCCAAAAGCTAGCATTATTAAGGGAGTATTCGGTCGGTGAACAAAATATGTCCTTTACTTATTACAAAACATGCCCCCAAATGCTTATATCCTGCGTCGCTTTTCGCAGTTCGGACATGCACATTAATGCATGCGTACCCAAGGAAAGGAACCCTTAATAGAACTATTCTCCCTGGAAGATGTTTCTTACTATCCATGTAATATAACATAGCTAGTTGGGTACTTGTCTGTTCAAGCACTTATGACCCCTACGCCTGGTTTCCACGCGTGCCTCGGTTTTTACATAACCGAGCGGGTATTCGGATACACTCCGGACTGTTGGGTCCGGAGGTTGAAGCGAAAAGGTCCGCTAAGACAAACGATTTACAATCCGGCTAGGGACAAAACATGTCCTTTGAAGAACAAAGTTACTTAGGCTGACTAAATTCTTCTTCTATACCGTCCAACAGGCTGTCTAGCCTACAATCCTGTTGGGAATACTTAGCGGCTAATGCTACCTGGTCATATACCAGACTTACAGGGATCTCTTTCCCATCTGACCCTACAGGTCCGACCTCGGCCATGTGGTTTGGGTCAGCCTTGGTGTATCGCGTCCTCACCATGGCCCAGGCTTCCCTTGCACCTTGTCGGCAGGCCGATATCTTCCATAATCGGAAGCGCCGGCGCGCTCCCTTGAGCATCTCAACAAGCTCCCCCATACCTCCTGGCAGGGAGGCGGATGGCCACAAGGCCTAGGCCATGCCCTGCATCACCTCCCGAACTTGTTCGTATAGTCGTGAGAGCTCCTGCAGAAGATCGCCTACAGATCCGGGCATCTCCTCTTCGGGACAACCTGTCAACATACCTACAAATATAATTCTGTTAGCCCGCTTCTTCGCCGAACTTGATAGTGGTTCGTTAGAGCACTTACTAAAAAAGCCACGTCGAAGCCTCTTATTCTCCTTCACGGAGTCAGCAAGCTGGGCACGGACATCTTTTAACTCGACGTCCCGTCGGGTGTTCGCGTCCTGGAGATTATTTTTCTCCCGTATAACCTTTGTAAGCACACGCTCGCCAGCCTTCAGCTGTCGTTGAGCATGTTGCTCATCCTCTGGTACGATCTCCAGATTGCCTCCGGGATTGTCTGCAAAATCTATTGTTAGATTTGCATTTATGACGAATACTAACTGGTACATGCCATTACATCCTTTTCGATCAAAACAAGTATTACCAGATGAGGCCTTCGCGGACTCCTCCATTCCGGCAACTGCAGCCCGCAGCTGGGCTTTGCATTCCTCCAGCTCTTTAGACAGCTGGGTATTCTTCTCTGTCAGAACCTATGCATACGAGGATCCTTAAAACAGTGGTGCCAACTGTTTGAAGTCTCAGGGGCTACTAATATACAAACTTATCAAATTTTCTTACCCGTATATCCTTTACGTACTGGTCCGTGGCTCTGGCGAGGCCACCTTGAGCAGCCCGGATGTACGCGTCCCCTGAGTTGAAGGCATTGAACGCCTCTTTAGAGAAATTAGGGTCGCATAGTGTGGCCCATCGACGCCTATGTTTCATGGCGCTCTCCACTTTGGAGTTTGTAGCGGAGAATCTATCCGCATCCTCTGTAGGAGGATCGGCCGGTGTTGTCCCCGCATTGACCTCCGCCCTTGAGTTCGGCCTCAGAGTCCGGCTGGTGGAGGCGTGGCCGATAGGCTCTCCGGATATAGTCCGGCGAGCGCTTTTTCTGCCAGGAGACAATGGACATTGTTATATTTTAACGGTGATAATTACGTGGCAGGTTTTTAAACATACCTTTGCAACGGCGTCTCGGTCCTGACCACCTTCCTTTTAAGCCTACCCGGCTTCGGTGCCCCTTGTTCATGAGTCACCGCGGGTTCAGCATGGCGTCCCGGTGGCCTTCCCTGTAAAACGCAATATATGTGCGGTGAGTAAGGCGCAAAGAGGGAATCCTTCTTGGAAGTTGGGACTCCGGTTTTACTTACATGTGATACAGGGAGTAGGCCAGGATAATCAGCTATGATGTCCACCAACGCACCATCGCAGCTTAACTGATAAAATGTCCTGCCGACGAGCTCCATAAATGTGTCCGGATCTTCTTAAAGTCCGGGGTCGAGGGCCCGGTCGGGGTCCTCTGGCTGTGGAGACGGGCTGTGGACCTCCCTCATAGCTTTTCGCAGTTTCTGCTATGAATTGGCAAGGTAAATATTTGTGCTAAAGAATGCGGGAAAGACTGGAATAAAAGATAGCAGCTCACCCAGCTTGGGGGTTGTACATGGAGAATCCATCCCGTGGTTTGATACGGATGAACTCCTCTTCTTCTCCTTTGCACAAATCGGACAGTATCTTCGCCAGAGCGGCGGCGGAGTCCGGACCTTTACGGCCGAAGCGTGTGGCATCGTCTTCTCCATTGAAGTGCCACATGGGTTTCCCCCGATATTGAAGTGGCTGCACTCCCCGCATCATACATATTGACATAACCTCAATTACTGTTAGTCATGATTTGGCCAGCGTCTTTATCCTGTCCATGAGGAAAAGGACCTCCCTGTTATGAAAAATCCGCCTGGGGGCTCCGGGGGCTCCAGTTGTGGCGTTTCTTCAACGGAGCGTTTAAAAATCAGGAAGGCCCTTCCGAACAGGGTTCGGAAGAGGGACGTCCTCCATGTAGAACCACTCTGAAGGCCAGTCTTCGGATGTCTTCTTCGGGGTACCGAACAGGTATCCGGTCCCGGCGATGCGCCATATTTCGGCTCCGCCCACACTACTAGGGAAAAGGCTAGCAGCAGCGCGGGTTTTAGATGTATCGATGGCGCGGTACCGCGCTACTATCTGGCGCTATAGCTAACTCATAGCAGCGGCGTGCCGACCAGCCATCTTGTTATACAAGTCTAGCAGCAGCAGCGGTTGTTGGAAGCTTCGCTACCGCTAGTAGCGCTTAGCGCTCTTTGGTGACGACGCTCTTTGCTATTGCTATCTTTGCTAACTTTTGTACACTCGCCATTGCTAATTTAAGTAATTTTTTTGGCATATTTGTTTTGTATTTGAACCGGCTTTGTAGAAGAATCTTTAGCACATAGAAATTTCATCATGATACACATACAAATGCTGCGAGACCACAAATGTAATCATAGCATGTACATACAAATAGTCTCTTCATAATCATCATCCAACACAAAGTGATATCTTGTTATCATCTAAAATAGCAATACATGCAAGTCTCGAATACTTGCAACTACAAAACGTCATCCATCTAAACAAAGGCATACGCAAGAAGTGCTATCACTATGAGTGAGAGCGGAACCATGCAATACATGAGGTGGCGATTCTGAGTCCTCTCTCGCTAGCGTGAACCTCAAGTAACTAGCTTCTCCTTCTTATCTGCTTTTGAAGTTTTATGGCTGGCGCCCGTGAACCCATTCACTTGCGCCGACACTCATGCCACTCGTTGTACACCCCGGAACCTTCCCTTTGTACACGACATAGCATTTCCATCTCGCCATCAAGAAACTAGGTACTGTTAGAGATGCATGTTCGTGAAGAGGATGTACAATCATATATATGCAAAAAAATATACTAGAGCAACACCAAAAAGAAAGGTTAGCAACTAGATGCAACATATACGATGCATAAATTAATTAACTAGAGTGCACGCAGGTCATCGTGACGCCAACTAACAAAGTAGCGTTACGCAAGTTCGGCAGGACCGTGGACATCACAAAGTTTCATCGCTACAAAAAGTATACAAGTTCAACCGACACATATCATCATCATCGGCATCATAAATCACTAGAAGTTCCATCCTTCCATATCATCGAGGACGAACCCTAGCTGCTTGAACGGCGTGAGGTCTAGACGTTGCATGCCTATGCGAGTTCGGACGTCAGCTCGCGATATAGGGCCGTGGTGGAACATCCCCTTCTCATCGACGACTTCTTTCATGATGATCGTCGCAATGTCGCTTTGGATGCGAAAGAAGTCATCTCTAAGATCATCATTTCTGTTGTTAATGCGAAGCTTTTGGTGATCCGTGTTGAACTGAATCATGAGATGGACGATGTAGAATCCATCCTTCTTGCTTGGTTTTGGGACATGGATGCAGGAGAAGTTAGTTTTATGCGCGAAACCCATCTTCTTGTTCCTTTGTTTCCTGATATGCACGTGGTCACCTCTATAGTTGAAGCCTTGGAGAGCATCATCTTGAATATTCATTATGTGGGTGTAGTCCTTTTTCTCGTAGTCTCTCGAAGGGTCAAAATACACGGCGTGGGAGACTTGCGGGTAAAGAACGATAAGGACGGCGCGCCCGTTGCTGCGGGGAAAAGACACCTCAAATTATTCCCCATATGAGAGAGAAGGAATGATTGAAATGTACGAAAGGGTTGTCCGGAACTGACTTACTTTGGATGATAAGGCACGAGGACAATTTCCCGGTCCTTATTCTGTACCATGAAGGTTTGGAGGTACTCCCTAGCAGTTTCACGCTCAAAGTCGCCGAGACTCCAGAAAGACTCATGCATGTAGTACGGATCCGCCACACAGTTTTGCGAGACTTCTTCACTCTTCACGACGGAGCTCATATGTAGCGCAAAAAGGCGGACGATAGTAAAATCAAGCCGCCTTGTTAGAAACATCTCAAAGATATGGTCAAACCGCAGGAAGAACACCTCCGGGCCGTGTGTCGACGTAGCACTTCCCTCGAGGCACACGAGCAGCGTATGTCGGATATCCTGGATCCTTTGAGGCTAGTAGACTTTTCTCGGTCGGCGGCACATGGTCGTGCAGTCTCCTGAGATCCCCTGATAGTGCCTCCAGCGGTTTCGGCGGTAGTACCATCATCGAGGCCGACCTGCAAACCTTGGTTAGCGATCAAATAGTCGAGTACTCTTGTTCACCATCATAATCCATCTAAATGCATCTTGGTCAAGGCCCAGTTTCTTCGTTGTTCGACATGTTTCCTATGATTAAGTGGCCTCATTTATTTCTAAAAGTATGAATAAATGAGAAATGACATAAAAGAAATCTATGTGCAAGACTCGATATGCCAACTATGTAGCACAAATCATGCCTTTATTCACGGAAATTTCGGCATGACCTTTGCTAAAAATGGACATATCGGCGCTGAAATTCACCAAGCGTAAATGAATCAACATTCGGCGTAACATAGGCCACTCGGATCATTTTCCAAACATGACATGTCCAAAACATGACATATGCACATATCACATGTCAGTTCAAATTTCCATATAAATTCAGGTAATTTTGAAACCTAGCTAAATTCATAACTAAATAGATAACCTAATTAATTAACATGAAGAACCCTAGCAGAGAGCGGGGGGTTACAGAGAGTGCAGGGCGAGGAGGAGGCGAGGGCCGACGGGTCGGGGGGCGAGAGGCGGGGATAGCGCCTGGCGCCGAGTCGGGGCGAGCGACGGGTCGGGGCGGCGGCGTGGTCGGGCGAAGGCCGCGTGAGTCGGGACGAGCGGCTGGGTCGGGGCAGCAGTGTGGTCGGGGCGGCCGAGTCGGGTCGGGCAGGGGACGGGCGAAGGCTGGGTAGCGCCGGGGCGGGTCGGGGCGCCGGAGAGCGACGGGGCGGAGAGAGTGGGGATTTGGGGAAATGGCGGGATGAAGTGGCGGTGAGAATTTTGGGTTAAGTGGACGTAGCAGTAGCGCGTTATGTCAAAATGCGCTACTACTATGATATGTAGCTGCAGCGCTTTACGGGAAACACGCTACTACTATGGTGCGTGAAGCGGCAGCGGTTTATAAGAAACACGCTACTACTATGGTGCATAGCAGCAGCGGTTTTGTGGAAAGCGCTGCTACTACCGTCGCATCTGCCAGTTTTCCATTTTCTTTTCCTTTATTTTATCCACTTTTATTTCCCGAGGCAGTGAGCGAAGGGAGGCGATATATATTGCATCATTTGGCGGTTAAATATGTATGCAAAATAGGAACATATATATTACACATCATTGGACCCATGCATAATAATGGCTAAGTGTGTATACAAAATAGGAACATATATATATATTACACATCATTGGACCCATAACATACGTTTCCTCAGTGCTGGCGTTTTCGTTTTTGAGTCAGCTTCTTTCCCTTCTTGTTAAATCGAAGAATAATTGAGCCCCTCATTGTGACTTTGCCTTTTCCATGGAGTACGATTTTTCTTAGGTAATGTAGTATTGATTCTTCTTTTGACGTATACTTCATCATCATCGTCATCTTCCCTCATTGGGTTGCCGTACTGATCATAGTCTTCCTCGTTGGCGACTCCATCCATTCAATGATGTTCCTTTTGCCTCTCCTCATGACAACACGGCTGGGATTGCGGGTCAGTTATGAAGAAGCATTGTGTCACGTGCTTAGCGTGTACCCATGGCTCGTTTTTTGCGATAGCGTTCACGGTGGCGCTCTTGGCGTCGGGTATAGTCATGGTAGTGAACATCCGGCTTTCTCTTCGACATTCTTAGCCCATCGACATGGAACATCGTCGTGTTGTGCAATCGAGTAGTCAAGCTCCGGATCTCCTCGACCCTTCCATAAAATCGTTCGGTTGTGCCGTTGTCTTTGCGGTCATGCATTCCATCGTCACCCCGAGTTACGATCATCCTTGTCCATATCTTTTGCCTCCGTGTAGAACGTGTATCCGTTGATATCATATGCCCGATAGGTTACGAGGTTGGGCGAGGGCCATGTGCTAAGGCGTATATGAGCAATCCGTCCTTAGAGCCCTCCTCCGGGATTAGCAATAATATGCTCTTTGAACCAATGCGGGAAAGTGGAGTTGTGCTCTCTAGTAACCCGGCGTCCATCCTGCATACCCCGGTCACGATACTTCTTTGCGATAATTTCTTTGTGCGGTGCCACGAAAGGATCTACCTCGTCTAGGTGTTGTAGTACTACCAAGTTTGCTCTGTCAAAGTCGCTGCATCGATCTGAGTATGCCACGTGCAGTTCCTGCGACCGTTCTGATGACCATCTCCTTGAGCCTCCCATCGTGCTTGTTAGCGGGCAAACCAACACTAACACCGGGCAGCTGGTCTGCGCCATATAGAAAATTCTCACGAAAGAGATGCACTCTTGTGCCAAATAGCCCAGGACGATGCTTCCATCCGGACGGGACATATTCTGAACGAATCCTTTGATGATCGCATTCATCCTCTCAAAGCGGCATCATGTTGTGCAGGAATGGCGGCCCCAGTCTATTATGTCATCCACAATATGGACACACAGATGCACCATCACGTCGAAGAACGCGGGCGGAAGTACATCTCAAGCTCATTCAATATCTGCGATCTCTTCTGTAGCCTTTGGAGCTGCTTCACACCGATCGACTTTCGAGAGATGGCGTCAAAAAGTTGCAGAGACCAATAAGCGTGTCACGGACGTGCTTGTCCATTATCCCTCTAAGGGCAACAGGTAGTATCTGCGTCATCATCACATGACAGTCATGAGACTTCATCCGCTGAACCTTTTCTTGTCCGTGTCTAGATATCGCTTATCTTGCCACGAGAACGGAACTAACTTTCACTCCGGTAAGGCACTTAAAGAATTGATTGATCTCAGCTGACTTAAGGTGAAGCAAGAGGGGGCAATAATCTTCTTTCTTTAATTTCTTGCGCTTCTTCTCCGTGCCTCTGTCTCCGTCTCTGTCTCGTCTGACATTTTACGGGGCGGCATGTGCAGATCTTCCCTGATTTTCAAATCTTGCAAGTCTTTTCTTGCCTTCGGCCCATCCTTGGTCTTATCCGGCATGTTCATCAGTGTTGCGAGCAAGCTCTCAAGGACATTCTTACAGATATGCATTTGATCAAGGCAATGAGGTGTATCGAGTTTGTGCCAGTACTCCAAGTCCTAGAACACAGACCTCGTCTTCCATACCTTCGAGGCGGCTCGGCGCCTTTCTCATCGTCTTTCGTGGCGGGGCACTCATTCCAGTTTTCAACAGCTCATCGATTTCGGCATTGCTCCGCTTACGTGGAGGTTCTCGATGCTCAGCGTGACCATTGAATAGAATCTCCACGGTTTCTCCACGGGTCGTCTGTTCAAGCCATCTTGATGCCCCATGTACACGATTTTCCCTGACCGCCATCTTTCCTTGGCGTTAGCTGCTTTGAGACATTGTATCATCCATGCACCGCGTGCATCCGCAATATCCATGGCACACTGGCCTGCCACATATCCGTAATCGAGATAGTCCTGCCTTTGTCGTGATCAGCTGCTCTCATGTTGAAATACTCACCTTTTTGGCATCCCATGTCTTGGCGGTGTTTTCCATAACGTGTCTAACTCCTCTTGAAGTAGCCCCGGATACAAATTAATATTATTTCCTGGTTGTTTGGCCCTTGAATAAGCATGCTCATGTGAATGTACTTGATTTCATGCACAACCAGGGGGAGGTTGTACACCCATACAAACACGGGCCATGTACTATGGTTGGTGTTCGGTTGCCAAGCGGATTCATGCCATCGGTACCGCGCGCCGACACGATGTTCCTTGCATCACATTCAAAATACCGATAGAAGCTGTTCAACGCTCTCCACGGCTTCCATCCTTCACGTGTCTCAGCCGGATCATCTCCATCGTCGGGCTTCTTCCTCTCCGCGTGCCGGCGCATTAGCTTTGCTTCCTTGGGATCTACAAAATACCTCGGAGGCGGGAGTGATCGGTAAGTACCATACAACTTTCGGGGACATTTCTTCCGGCCTTCTTGTATCGAGAAGCATTGCACACCGGACAGCTTGTTTTTTCGCGTGCTCCTTCCGATAAATTATGCAATCGTTGATGCATGCATGGTATCTAACGTGTGGCAGATCAAGAGGGCACACGATCTTCTTGGCCTCATCAACACTAGTAGGACATAGATTACCATGGGAAGAACATCCTTTAGGTACTTGAGATGCTCATCGAGGCTAGTGTCGGTCCATTTGTTTTTAGCCTTCGTCTTGAGAGTTGGACCGTGAAACTCAACCGGTCACCTCAGGATTGCAACCATCATACAATGGAGTGTTCGAGTCTACCACCGATTGCGCCAGCTTAGCCTCCTCTCTAGAAGCAGCTTTCTCGATTCGTCTCCTTGCGAAGCAATGCTTGAACATGAGGGTCCCGCACAATTGAACTTAGTACCGAGCGAACTCTGCTGCGTGGAGTCCATGTCGTTCTCTCCGCTGCCATCTCCGGCCCTTCTCCTCCGCCATGTCCGGCCCTTCTCCGCCGCCATGTCCGGCCTCTTCCCGCCGCCATTATCGATCATCTCTTCGTCTTGCCCGTGTCATCATTGCCTGCCCGTCGGCATCCTCAACATCGTCATCCTCATCTTCAATTATCCACCTAGTATAGCCATCCATGAAACCAGTCATGAGCAAGTGCGCCGACACGACCATCGTCATGGGGGTCGAGCCAAACTATTCCTTTGCATTTTCGACACGGACATAAAACCTCTATCCAGTTATTTTCTTTCATGTCTTGCACCGCCGACCGCAACCACCTGTCCACCATCGTTCCACTGACCATCGTCAACTCTGCACGGTAATAATAAAAAAATTGATTGTAAAAATGCATGCATGCATCAAAGTTATAAAAAATTTGGCATGACCTTCCTAAAATAGGACATATATGGATCTAGAGTTTGCGGAATTAGCGAAGCGAAATAAATCGACATTTCGCAAAACATAGGCAACTCAAAAGCACAATTTGGCAGCGTCAACTCATGCCACACACACAATTTCCACAAACATATCACACACACATAAACACATTTCCATTTTGCAAAAGCATGAAATTTTCATCACCTCTATCTCGATGGCCGAAGATGATGTTGTAGGGAGATCAAAAGTGCACAAATTAAGCTCTTCTTGACAAAGATAGATCTAGTTAGGGGGCAAATAGGTCACTTAACTAAATCCTACATCTACCTAGCTACCTAATTTGGAAGGAGACAACTTCAACTAGTGGAGGGGGAAGGAAAAGAGAAAGGAGATGCATTAATGGAGGTGGTGTAGTTATGTAGGAGTAATGAAGAGAGAGAAGGTGGATAGAGAGAGAGAGAGTAATGGGGAGAAGTATTGAGAAGAAGAAGAGTGAGAGTGGGAGCATGTGGTGGAGGGAAGAGAGGAGAGGGGAGGTAGGGAAGGGAAAAAAAGTGAGAGTGGAAGCATGTGGTGGAGGGAAGAGAGGAGAGTGGGAGGTAGGGGAAGGGAAAAAAAGGAAGGGGAGGGAGGGACGGGTTGGGGGTTGGTGGGGTTAGCGATGGCTGGAGAGAAAAGCGCTGCTGCTAAGAACTTAGCAGCAGCAGCTTCGTATGGCGCCATCGCTAAGCGGGACAAAAATTGCGGCAATTTGAAACTTACCAAAGCAGCGATCTCGAGGAAACCACGCTACTACTACGTGACTTAGCGATGGCGCCGTTATTATTAACAGCGATCTGCTACTTAGAGTTGGGGAACACCGCGGTCGATATTTGTAGCGGTAGCGTTTCGGCGAAAGTCGCTCTTGCTAAATATTTATCGGCAGCGAGTTTACGTAACCCGCGCTACAACTACTTAGCAGCAGCGCTCTATTTTGAACCGCGCTGCTGCTAAGATTCTGTGTATAGGCTTTTCCCTAGTAGTGCCACTTGATATACCGACCCCTCCTTAGTGCGGGGTACGAGGCAGAATAGCCTCTTCCACAACTCGAAATGAGCTTCGCAACCCAGAAATAGCTCACATAAGGTGACGTAGCCCGCGATATGCAGTATGCAGCCTGGGGTAAAGCTATGCAGCTGGAGGCCGTAGAACCCCAGGAGCCCGCGGAGGAAATGATGGATTGGAAATCCGAGTCACCTCAGCAAATAGGGGACAAAGCATACCCACTCCCCCTTGGATGGGTTTGGAGAACTCTCCTCTTGCTTCCCACCATTATAAGTGGCTAGTCCAGCTCGGACGGGGACCATGTTGTTTGAAATATGCCCTAGAGGCAATAATAAAAGTATTATTATATTTCATTGTTCATGATAATTGTCTTTTGTTCATGCTATAACTGTATTATCCGGAAATCGTAATACACGTGTGAACACATAGACCACAATATGTCCCTAGTGAGCCTCTAGTTGACTAGCTCGTTGTGATCAACAGATGGTCATGGTTTCCTGACTATGGACATTAGATGTCATTGATAACGGGATCACATCATTGGGATAATGATGTGATGGAAAAGACCCAATCCTAAGCATAGCACAAAGATCGTGTAGTTCGTTTGCTACAGCTTTGCCAATGTCAAGTATCTCTTCCTTCGACCATGAGATCGTGTAACTCCCGGATACCGTAGGAGTGCCTTGGGTGTATCAAATGTCTGGCAACGCTGGGTGACTATAAAGGTGCATTACAGGTATCTCGAAAGTATCATTGGGTTGACACGGATCGAGGCTGGGATTTGTCACTCCATTATAATGAGAGGTATCTTTGGGCCCACTCGGTAATTCATCATCATAATGAGCTCAAGGTGACCAAGGTGTTGGTCACGGGATCATGCATTATAGTGCGAGTAAAGTGACTTGCGATAATGAGACTGAACAAGGTATTGGGATACCGACGATCGAGTCTCGGGCAAGTAACATACCGATTGACAAAGGGAATTGTATACAGGGTTTGATCGAATCCTCGACATCGTGGTTCAACCGATGAAATCATCGAGGAGCATGTGGGAGCCAACATGGGTATCCATACCCGCTGTTGGTTATTGCCGAGAGTCGTCTCGGTCATGTCTGCGTGTCTCCGAACCCGTAGGGTCTACACATAAGGTTCGGTGGCGCTAGGGTTATTAGGAAGACTAGTATGTGACTACGAATGTTGTTGAGTCCGGATGAGATCCCGGACGTCACGAGGAGTTTGGAATGGTCGGAGGTAAAGAATAATATATAGGAAGTGGTATTTCGCCATCGGGAAAGTTTGGGGTCTCCGGTAATGTCTGGGACCACCGGAAGGGTACCGGGGTCCACCGGTGGGGCCACCCATCCGGATGGCCCCATGGGCTGAAGTGGGAGGAACCAGCCCATAGTGGGCTGGTGTGCCCCTAGGCCCACCCCTGCGCCTAGGGTTGAAACCCTAGGGGTGGGGCGCCCACCTGGCTTGGGGGCACTCCACCCCTTGGCCGCCGCCCCTTGGAGATTGGATCTCGGGGGCGGCGCCCCTGAGGCCTATATAAATGGGGGAGGAGGGGCTGCTGTACCCATCTCAAGGCGCAGCCCTCCCTCCCAACACCTCTCCTCCTCCGTTGTGTGCTCGTGAAGCCTGCCGAATCTTGCCTCTCCACCATCACCATGCCGTCGTCTTTGCTGCTGGAGCTGTCTTCCTCAACCTCTCCTTCCTCCTTGCTGGATCAAGACGGAGGGGACGTCACCCGTGCCGTACGTGTGTTGAACGCGGAGGTGCTGTCCGTTCAGCACTTGGTCATCGGTGATTCGAATCACGTCGAGTACGACTACATCATCACCTTGCAAGCTTCTGCACGCGATCTACAAGTGGTATGTAGATGCAAACTCTCTCCCATGACTCGTTGCTTAGATGAACTCATAGATGGATCTTGGTGAAACCGTAGGAAAAATTTTAATTTTCGCAGCGTTCCCCAACAGTGGTATCGAGCTAGGTCTATCGTAGTTCTCTAATGCACGAGTAGAACACAATTTGTTGTGGGCGTTGATCTTGTCAATTTACTTGCCCCTACTAGTCTTTTCTTGCTTCAGCGGTATTGTGGGATGAAGCGGCCGGACCAACCTTACGTGCGCTTCGTGAGACCGGTTCCACCGATTGACATGCACTAGTTGCATAAGGTGGCTGGCGGGTGTCTGTCTCTCCACTTTAGTTGGGGCGGATTCGATGAATAGGGCCCTTATAAAGGGTAAATAGAAGGTGACAAAATCACGTTGTGGTTATTCGTAGGTAAGAAAGCGTTCTTGCTAGAACCCAATTGCAGCCCGTAAAGATGCAACAACAATTAGAGGCGTCTAACTTGTTTTTGCAGCGATTGATCATGTGATGTGATATGGCAGAAGTTGTGATGAATGATGAATTGTGATGTATGAGATCATGTTCTTGTAATAGGATTCACGACTTGCATGTCGATGAGTATGACAACGGCAGGAGCCATAGGAGTTGTCTTTATTTTTGTATGACCTGCGTGTCATTGAAGAGCGCCATGTAAACTACTTTACTTTATTGCTAAACGCGTTAGTCATAGAAGTAGAAGTAGTCATTGGCGTGACAACTTCATGAAGACACGATGATGGAGATCATGATGATGGAGATCATGGTGTCAAGCCGGTGACAAGATGATCATGGAGTCCCGAAGATGGAGATCAATGGAGCTTTATGATATTGGCCATATCATGTCACAACTATATATAATTGCATGTGATGTTTATTATGTTTATGCATCTTGTTTACTTAGGACGACGGTAGTAAATAAGATGATCCGTTACAAAATTTCAAGAAGTGTTCTCCCCTAACTGTGCACAGTTGCTACAGTTCGTCGCTTCTAAGCACCACGTGATGATCGGGTGTGATGGATTCTTACGTTCACATACAACGGGTGTAAGACAGTTTTACACAGCGAAAACACTTAGGGTTAACTTGATGAGCCTAGCATGTACAGACATGGCCTCGGAACACGAAGACCAAAAGGTCGAACACGAGTCGTATGGAAGATACGATCAACATGAAGATGTTCACCGATGATGACTAGTCCGTCTCACGTGATGATCGGACACGGGCTAGTCGACTCGGATCGTGTAACACTTAGATGACTAGAGGGATGTCTAATCTAAGTGGGAGTTCATAATTTTGATTAGAACTTTATTATCATGAACTTAGTCTAAAACCTTTGCAAATATGTCTTGTAGATCAATGGCCAGCGCTAATGTCAACATGAACTTCAGCGTTCCTAGAAAACCAAGCTGAAAGATGATGGCAGCAACTATACGGATTTGGGTCCGGAACACGAGATCATCCTCATAGCTGCCAAGAAACAATATGTCCTAGAAGCACCGTTAGGTGACCCACCTATTCTCCAGCCTTTGCAAGATGATTTGAGCGTTTGGCGGACTCGTTACGATGATTACTCCCTCGTTGAGGCGGCATGCCCTACAGACTTAGAACCGGGGCTCCAAAAGCATTTTGAGCATCACGAGCATATGAGATGTTGAAGAGTTGAAACTAGTTTTCCAAGCTCATGCCGGGTCGAGAGATATGATGTCTCCGACAAGTTCTCAGATTGTAAGATGGAGGAAAACAGTTACGTCGGTGAGCACATCCTTAAGATGTGCAGGTTGAACAACCGTATGACCCAGTGAACATTAACCTCCCGGATGAGGCGGTCATTGACAGAATCCTCGATCGCTCCCCAAGCTACAAGAGCTTTGTGATGAACTACAACATGCGGGGATGGTGAAGACCATTCTGAAGTGTACTCGATCTTTGAAGTCGCAGAGGCTGAAATCAGAAAGAACATCAAGTGTTGATGGTCAATAAGACCACTAAGTTCAAGAAGGGCAAGGGAAGAAGAACTTCAAGAAGGGCGGCAAAGATGTTGCGCGCCCGTAAGCCGATTCTTGGGAAGAAGTCAAAGAATGGACCCAAGCACGAGGCGAGTGCTTTTATTGTAAGGGAAGGGTCCTTTGAAGCGGAACTGCCCCAAATACTTAGCGGATAAGAAGGCGGCAACACCGAAGGTATATTTGATATAAATGTAATTGATGTGTACCTTACGAGTAATCTTAGTAACTCACCGGTATTTGATACGGTGCCGTTGCTCATATTTGTAACTCACAGCAGGAGCTGCGGAATAAGCGGAGCTGGCGAAGGGCGAGGTGACGATCTTGGCGTCGGGAATGGTTCGAGTCGATGTGATCGCCGTCGATACGCTGCCTCTACATTTACCACGGGATTAGTTTTGAACCTTAATAATTGTTATTTAGTGCCAAGTTTGAGCATGAACATTGTATCTGGATCTCGTTTGATCTGAGATGGCTACTCATTTAAGTCTGAGAATAATGGTTGTTCGATTTATATGAGAGATATGTTTTATGGTTATGCTCCGATGGTCAATGGTTTATTCTTAATGAATCTCGGCGTAATATTACACATGTTCATAGTGTGGATGCCAAAAGATGTAAAGTTGATAACGATAGTCCCACATACTTGTGGCTTTGCCGCCTTGGTCACATTGGTGTCAAGCGCATGAAGAAGCTCCATCTGATGGACTTTTAGAGTCTCTTGATTATGAATCGTTTGACACATGCGAACCATGCCTCTTAGGCAAAATGACCAAGACTCCGTTCTCCGGAACAATGGGCGAGCAACCAACTTGTTGGAAATCATACATACCGATGTGTGCGGTCCAATGGCGTTGAGGCTCATGGAGGATATCGTTATGTTCTCACTCTCACTTGATGACTTGAGTAGATATGGGTATGTCTACTTAATGAAACACAAGTCTGAGACCTTTGAAAAGTTCAAGGAATTTCAGAATGAGGTGGAGAATCAGCGTGACCGAAAGATAAAGTTCCTCTGATCGGATCGTGGAGGAGAATACTTAAGTCACGAATTTGTCACACACTTAAAGAAATGTGGAATCGTTTCACAACTCACGCCGCTGGAACAGCTCGGTGAAACGGTGTGTCGAGCGTCGTGTCGCACTCTATTGGATATGGTGCGGTCTATGATGTCTCTTACCGATTTACGCTATCATTTTGGGGATCGCTCTAGAGACAGCTACATTCACTTTAAATAGGGCACCGTCTAAATCCGTTGAGACGACACCGTATGAATTATGGTTTGGGAAAAAACCTAAGCTGTCGTTTCTAAAAGTTAGGGGATGCGATGCTTATGTCAAGAAACTTCAACCTGAAAAGCTCGAACCCATGTCGGAAAAATGCGTAGTCATAGGATACCCTAAGGAAACTATCGGGTATACCTTCTACTTAAGATCCGAAGGCAAGATCTTTGTTGCCAAAACGGATGCTTTTGGAAAAGAGTTTCTCTCGAAAGAAGTAAGTGGGAGGAAAGTAGAACTTCGATGAAGTACTACCTCTCGAGCAGGAAGCGGTGCAGCTCGGGAAAATGTTCTGTGATGCCCACACCAGTGAAGAGGAAACCAATGATGATGATCAAGGTACTTGGATCAAGTTGCTCTTGAACTTCAGAGGTCCACAAGGACACGTTCCGCACTGAGTGAATGCGGCAACCCTGTCATGGAAATCATGTTGTTAGACAACGGTGAACCTTCGAACTATGAAGAAGCGATGGCGGGCCCGGATTCATGTATGAAAACAAAGTATGGACTTTGACAGACTTGCCCGATGATCGGCGAGCGATAGAAAACAAATGGATTTTTAAGAAGAAGACGGACGCGGATGGTAATGTTACCATCTATAAAGCTCGACTTGTCACTAAGGGTTATCGACAATTTCAAGGGATTGACTACTGACGAGACATTCTCTCCGTGGCGAAGCTGAAGTCCGTCGAATCATGTTAGCGATTGCGCATACTATGATTATGAGATATGGCAGATGGACGTCAAAGCGGCATTCCTTAACGGACATCTTAAGGAAGAGTTGTATATGATGCAGCGGAAGGTTTTGTCGATCCTAAAACGCTAACAAAGTATGCAAGCTCGGCGATCCATTTATGGGCTGGTGCAAGCATCTCGGAGTTGGAACATTCGCTTTGATGAGATGATCAAAGTGTTTGGGTTTATCTTGAGACTTATGGAGAAGCTGCGTTCACAAGAAAGTGAGTGGGAGCTCTGTAGCATTTCTCCTATTATATGTAGATGACATACTCTTGATGGGAAATGATACAAAACTTCTGGACAGCATTAAGGCCTACTTGAATAAGTGTTTTTGAATGAAGGACCTTGGAGAAGCTGCTTATATATTAGGCATCAAGATCTATAGAGATAGATCGAGACGCCTCATAGGTCTTTCACAAAGCACATACCTTGATAAAATTTTGAAAAGGTTCAAAATGGATCAGTCCAAGAAAGGGTTCTTGCCCATGTTACAAGGTGTGAGATTGAGCTCAGCTCGATCACCGACCACGACAAAAGATAAAGAAGAGATGGTGTCATCCCCTATGCTTCAGCCATAGGATCTATTATGTATGCCATCTTTGTACTGGACCTGATGTAAACCTTGCCGTAAGTTTGGTAGCAAGATACCAAAGTAATCCCGGCAAGGAACACTTTGGACAGCGGTCAAGAATATCTGAAATGGCGAAAAGGACAAAGGACATGTTTTCGTTTATGGAGGAGGCGAAGAGCTCGTCGTAAAGGGTTACGTCGGCGCTAGCTTCGACTCAGATCTGGATGACTCTAAGTCACAAACCGGATCGTGTATATGTTGAATGGTGGACGATGGCTAGTGCGGTTGCAAGCGAGCGTCGTGGCGGGATCTACGTGTGAAGCGGAGTACATGGCAGCCTCGGAGGCGGCGCATGAAGCGATTTGGGTGAAGGAGTTCATCACCGACCTAGGAGTCATACCCAATGCGTCGGGGCGATTAAACTCTTCGTGACAACTTTGGAGCTATTGCCCTTGCCAAGGAGCCAGGTTTCACAAGAAGACCGAGCACATCAAGCGTCGTTTCAACTCCATCCGTGAAAATGTTCAAGATGGAGACATAGAGATTTGCAAAGTGCACACGGATCTGAATGTCGCAGATCCGTTGACTAAACTCTCTCGCGTGCAAAACATGATCAACACGAACTCTATGGGTGTTCGATTCATCACAATGTAACTAGATTAGTGACTCTAGTGCAAGTGGGAGACTGTTGGAAATATGCCCTAGAGGCAATAATAAAAGTATTATTATATTTCATTGTTCATGATAATTGTCTTTTGTTCATGCTATAAGCTGTATTATCCAGGAAATCGTAATACACGTGTGAACACATAGACCACAATATGTCCCTAGTGAGCCTCTAGTTGACTAGCTCGTTGTGATCAGCAGATGGTCATGGTTTCTGACTATGGACATTAGATGTCGTTGATAACGGGATCACATCATTGGGATAATGATGTGATGGACAAGACAATCCTAAGCATAGCACAAAGATCGTGTAGTTCGTTTGCTAGAGCTTTGCCAATGTCAAGTATCTCTTCCTTCGACCATGAGATCGTGTAACTCCGGATACCGTAGGAGTGCCTTGGGTGTATCAAAGCGTCACAACGAACTGGGTGACTATAAAGGTGCATTACAGGTATCTCGAAAGTATCTGTTGGGTTGACACGGATCGAGGCTGGGATTTGTCACTCCGTATAGCGGAGAGGTATCTCTGGGCCCTTTCGGTAATGCATCATCATAATGAGCTCAAGGTGACCAAGGTGTTGGTCACGGGATCATGCATTACGATGCGAGTAAAGTGACTTGCGGTAACGAGACTGAACAAGGTATTGGGATACCGACGATCGAGTCTCGGGCAAGTAACTATACCGATTGACAAAGGGAATTGCATACTGAGGTTTGATCGAATCCTCGACATCGTGGTTCAACCGATGAAATCATCGAGGAGCATGTGGGAGCCAACATGGGTATCCAGACCCGCTGTTGGTTATTGCCGAGAGTCGTCTCGGTCATGTCTGCGTGTCTCCCGAACCCGTAGGGTCTACACACTTAAGGTTCGGTGATGCTAGGGTTATTAGGAAGACTAGTATGTGACTACCGAATGTTGTTCGGAGTCCCGGATGAGATCTCGGACGTCACGAGGAGTTTCGGAATGGTCCGGAGGTAAAGAATAATATATAGGAAGTGGTATTTCGGCCATCGGGAAAGTTTCGAGGTCTCCCGGTAATGTACCGGGACCACCGGAAGGGTACCGGGGGTCCACCGGGTGGGGCCTGAAGGAAATATGCCCTAGAGGCAATAATAAAGTTATTATTTATTTCCTTGTTTCATGATAAATGTTTATCATTCATGCTAGAATTGTATTAACCGGAAACATGATACATGTGTGAATGCATAAACAAACAACATGTCACTAGTATGCCTCTACTAGACTAGCTTGTTAATCAAAGATGGTTATGTTTCCTAACCATGAACAAAGAGTTGTTATTTGATTAACAAGGTCACATCATTAGTAGAATGATCTGATTGACATGACCCATTCCATTAGCTTAGCACACGATCGTTTAGTATGTTGCTCTGCTTTTATCCATGACTTATACATGTTCCTGTAACTATGAGATTATGCAACTCCGTTTACGGAGGAACACTTTGGGTGCTACCAAAGCGTCTGGCGAGCTGGGTGATTATAAAGGAGTACTACAGGTGTCTCCAAAGGCAGATGTTGGGTTGGCGTATTTGAGATTAGGTTTTGTCACTCCGATTGTCGGAGAGGTATCTCTGGGCCCTCTCGGTAATGCACATCACTGAAGCCTTGCAAGCATTACAACTAATGAGTTAGTTGTGAGATGATGTATAACAAAACGAGTAAAGAGACTTGCCGGTAACGAGATTGAACTAGGTATTGGATACCGACGATCGAATCTCGGGCAAGTAACATACCGATGACAAAGGAACAACGTATGTTGTTATGCGGTCTGACCGATAAAGATCTTCGTAGAATATGTAGGAACCAATATGGGCATCTAGGTCCGCTATTGGTTATTGACCGAAGCGTGTCTTGGTCATGTCTACATTGTTCTCGAACCGTAGGGTCCATGCGCTTAAGGTTTCGATGGCGGTTATTATGAGTTTATGTATTTTGATGTACCGAAGAAGTTGAGTCCGGATGTGATCACGGACATGACGAGGAGTCTCGAAATGGTCGAGACATAAAGATTGATATATTGGAAGCCTATATTTGGAGATCGGAATGGTTCGGGTGAAATCGGAATTCTGAGATGCAGGGAGGTTACGGAACCCCGGGAACTAAATGGGCCTTAGTGGGCCTCGAGGGAGAAGAGGAGGGGCCGGCCAGGGCAGGCGCGCCCCCTCCCCTAGTCCGAATAGGACAAGGAGGGGGCGGCCCCTTCCTTCTTCCCCTCCCCAATCCTACTCCAACTAGGAAGGGGGAGTCCTACTCGGTGGGAGTAGGACTCCTCGGCAGCGCCTCCTCTGGGCGGCCGCACCCCTCCCTTGCTCCTTTATATCACAGGGGCAGGGGGCACCCTAGAATACACAAGTTTGATCTACGGATCGTTCCTTAGCCGTGTCGGTGCCCCCTCCACCATATTCCACCTCGGTCATATCGTCATGAAGCTTAAGCGAAGCTCTGCGTCGATAGAACATCAAGATCGTTACCACGCCGTCGTCTTGTGGAACTCTCCTCGACACTCGGCTGGATCGGATCGAGGGCGTCATCGAGCTGTCGTGTGTCAAGAACTCGGGGCGCCGAATGCTTGGCGTCGGGATCGGTCGGATCGCGAGGAGAGCGTCGACTACTTCCTCTACGTTGTGATCGCTTCGCCGGGTCACGAGTGCGTAGACAACACTCTCCCTCTCGTTGCTATGCATCACCATGATCTTGCGTGTGCGTAGGAAAATTTTGAAATTACTCGTTCCCCAGCAGTGGCATCCGAGCCTAGGTTTTTATGGTTTGATGTTTTGCACGAGTAGAACACAAGTGAGTTGTGGGCGATACAAGTCATACTACCTACCAGCATGTCATACTTTGGTTCAGCGGTATTGTGAGATGAAGCGGCCCGGACCGACATTACAGCGTGCGCTTCGCGAGACTGGTTTCACCGCCACGAGCACTCGTTGCTTAAAGGTGATTGGTGGGTGTCTGTCTCTCTCACTTTAGTTGAACCGAGTGTGGCTCGCCCGGTCCTTGAGAAGGTTAAAGCGGAGTCTATTTGACGAAATATCGTTGTGGTTTTGATGCGAGGTGAGACTGGTTCTTGCTTAAGCCCGTAGCAGCCACGTAAAATTTGCAACAACAAAGTAGAGGGCGTCTAACTTGTTTTTGCAGGGCATGTTGTGATGTGATATGGTCAAGGCGTGATGCTATATTTTATTGTATGAGATGATCATGTTTTGTAACGAAGTTATCGGCAATGGCTGGAGCCATATGGTTGTCGCTTTATTGTATGCAATGCAATGCATACTGTAATGCTTTACTTTATCACTAAGCGGTAGCGATAGTCGTAGAAGCATAAGATTGGCGAGGCGACAACGATGCTACGATGGAGATCAAGGTGTCGCGCGGTGGCGATGGTGATCATGGTGGTGCTACAGAGATGGAGATCACGAAGCACAAGATGATGATGACCATATCATATCACTTATATTGATTTGCATGTGATGTTTATCCTTTATGCATCTTATCTTGCTTTGATTGGCGGTAGCATTATAAGATGATCTCTCACTAAATTATCAAGAAGTGTTCTCCCGGTATGCACCGTTGCCAAAGTTAAATCGTGCCCGGACACCACGTGATGATCGGGTGTGATAAGCTCTATGTCCATCTACAGCGGGTGCAAGCCAGTTTTGCACATGCAGAATACTCGGGTTATACTTTACGAGCCTAGCATATGCAGATATGGCCTCGGAACACGGAGACCGAAAGGTCGGCGTGAATCATATAGTAGATATGATCAACATAAGATGTTCACCATTGAAAACTACTCCATTTCACGTGATGATCGGTTATGGTTTAGTTGATTTGGATCACGTGATCACTTAGATGACTAGAGATGTCTTTCTAAGTGGGAGTTCTTAAGTAATATGATTAATTGAACTTAAATTTATCATGAACTTAGTACTGATAGTATCTTGCTTGTTTATGTTTGATTGTAGATAGATGGCTCGTTTGTTGTTCCGTTGAATTTTAATGCGTTCCTTGAAAGCAAAGTTGAAAGATGATGGTAGCAATTACGGACTGGGTCCGTAACTTGAGGATCATCCTCATTGCTGCCTGAAGAGTTACGTCTGGATGCACCGCTAGGTGCAGAGCTCTTCTTTGAGCAACACTAGATGTTGTGAGCGTCTGGCGAGCAAAGCTGATGACTACTCTATAGTTCGAGTGTGCCATGCTTTACGGCTTAGAACCGGGACTTCAACGACGTTTTGAGCGTCATGGAGCATATGAGATGTTCCAGGAGTTGAAGTTAATATTCAACAGAATGCGGATTGAGAGATATGAAGTCTCCAATAAGTTCTATAGCTGCAAGATGGAGGAGAATAGTTACATTAGTGAGCACATACTCGAATGTGCGGGTACTACAATCACTTGACACAATTGGGAGTTAATCTTCCGGATGATTGTGTCATTGATGAATTCTTCAATCACGCCACCAAGCTAAAAAGGCTTCGTGATGAACTATAATATGCAAGGGTTAGTAAAGACTATACAGAGCTCTTCGCAATGCTAAAGGCTGCGGAGGTAGAAATCAGAAGGAGCATCAAGTGTTG
Organism: Aegilops speltoides; assembly: GCA_021437245.1. NCBI lineage: Eukaryota > Viridiplantae > Streptophyta > Magnoliopsida > Poales > Poaceae > Aegilops > Aegilops speltoides. Next base: position 522,227,368 of record CM038147.1, read on the forward strand.
ATGGTCAATAAGACCACTAGTTTCAAGAAGAAAGGCAAAGGGAAGAAGAAGGGAACTTCAAGAAGAACAGCAAGCAAGTTGCTGCTCGGGAGAAGAAACCCAAGTCGGACCTAAGCACTGGCCGAGTGCTTCTCCGCAAGCGACTAGTCCTTTGAAGCGGAACTGCCCCAAGTATTTGGCGGATAAGAAGGATGGCAAGGTGAACAAAGGTATATGTGATATACATGTTATTGATGTGTACCTTACTAGAGCTCATGTAGCTTTTGGGTATTTGATCTGGTTACATTGCTAATATTTGCAACTCGAAATAGGGACTACGGATTAGCGAACACGGCAAAGGGCGAGGTGACGATCTTGGCGTGGGAAATGGTTCCAAAGTCGATGTGATCGCGGTCGGCATGCTACCTCTACATCTACCTTGGGATTAGTTTTAGACCTAAATAATTGTTATTTGGTGCCGCGTTGAGCATGAACATTATATCTGGATCTTGTTTGATGCGAGGCGGTTATTCATTTAAATCGAGAGAATAATGGTTGTTCTATTTATATGAGTAATATCTTTTATGGTCATGCACCCTTGAGAGTGGTCTATTTTGATGAATCTCGATAGTAGTGATACACATATTCATAATGTTGAAACCAAAAGATGCAGAGTTGATAATGATAGTGCAACTTATTTGTGGCACTTGCCGTTTAGGTCATATCGATTGTAAAGCGCATGAAGAAACTCCATCTTGATGGACTTTTGGAGTCACTTGATTATGAATCACTTGGCACTTGCGAACCGTGCCTTATGGGCAAGATGACTAGAACCCGTTCTCGGTACTATGGAGAGAGCAACAGATTTGTTGGAAATCATACATACGAGATGTATGTGGTCCGATGAATGTTGAGGCTCGTGGCGGATATCGTTATTTTCTCACCTTCACAGATGACTTAAGCGAGATATGGGTATATCTACTTAATGAAACATAAGTCTGAAACATTTGAAAAGTTCAAAGAATTTCAGAGTGAAGTTGAAAATCATCGTAATAAGAAAATTAAATTTCTACGATCGATCGTGGAGGTGAATATTTGAGTTCTGAGTTTGGTCTACATTTGAAACAATGCGGAATAGTTTAGCAACTCCGCCACCGGAACACCACAGCGTAATGGTGTGTCGAGCGTCATGTCGTACTTTACTAGATATGGTGCGATCTATGATGTCTCTTCTGATTTACCGCTATCGTTTTGGGGTTATGCTCTAGAGGCGGCCGCATTCACACTGAATAGAACACCGTCGAAATCCGTTGAGGCGACACCTTATGAACTGTGGTTTGGCAAGAAACCAAAGTTGTCGTTTCTTAAAGTTTGGGGATGCGATGCTTATGTGAAAAAGCTTCAACTGATAAGCTCGAACCCAAATTGGAGAAATGTGTCTTCATAGGATACCCAAAGGAGACAGTTGGGTACACCTTCTATCACAGATCCGAAGGCAAGACATTTGTTGCTAAGAATGGATCCTTTCTAGAGAAGGAGTTTCTCTCGAAAGAAGTGAGTGGGAGGAAAGTAGAACTTGATGAGGTAATAGTACCTTCTCCCTTACTTGAAAGTAGTATGTCACAGAAACCGGTTTCTGAGACATCTACACCAAGTAGTGAGGAAGTTGATGATGTTGATCATGAAACTTGAGATCAAGTTCTGCAGAACCTCGTAGATCAACGAGTAAGATCCGCACTGAGTGATGCGGTAATCCTGTTACGGAAATCATGCTACTAGATCATGATGAACCTCACGAACTATGAAGAAGCGATGGTGAGCCCAGATTCATAAAATGGCTTGAGGCCATGAAATCGAGATGGGATCCATGTATGAAAACAAAGTATGGACTTTGGTTGACTTGCCGAGGGTAGGCAAGCAATAGAAAACAAATGGATCTTCAAGAAGAAGAAGACAGCGGTAATATTTCGTCTACAAAGCTCGACTTATGCAAAGGGTTTCGACAAGTTCAAGGGATTGACTACGATGAGACCTTCTCACCCGTAGCGATGCTTAAGTCTGTCCGAATCATGTTAGCAATTGCCGCATTTTATGATTATGAAATTTGGCAAATGGATGTAAAGACTGCATTCTGAATGGATTTATGGAAGAAGAGTTGTATATGATGCAACGAGAAGGTTTTATCGATCCAAAGGGTGCTAACAAAGTATGCAAGCTCAGCGATCCATCTATGGACTGGTGCAAGCATCTCGGAGTTGGAATAAGCGCTTTGATAGTGTGATCAAAGCATTTGGGTTTATCTGAGACTTTTGGAGAAGCCTGTATTTACAAGAAAGTGAGTGGGAGCTCTGTAGCATTTACGATATTATATGTAGATGACATATTGCTGATCGGAAATGATATAGAATTCTGGATAGCATAAAGGGATACTTGAATAAGAGTTTTTCAATGAAAGACCTTGGTGAAGCTGCTTACATATTGGGCATTAAGATCTATAGAGATAGATCAAGGCGCTTAATTGGACTTTCACAAAGCACATACCTTGACAAAATTTTGAAGAAGTTCAAAATGGATCAAGCAAAGAAAGGGTTCTTGCGGTGTTACAAGGTGTGAAGTTGAGTAAGACTCAATGCCCGACCACTGCGAGAAGATAGAGAGAAAATGAAAGATGTTCCTATGCTTCACCATAGGCTCTATCATGTATGCAATCTTGTGTACGGACCTGATGTGTGCCTTGCTATAAGTTTAGCAGGAGGTACCAAAGTAATCCGAGTGGATCCATTGGACAGCGGTCAAGAACATCTGAAATACGAAAAGGACTAAGGATATGTTTCTCGTATATGGAGGTGACAAAGAGCTCATCTTAAGCAGTTACGTTGATGCAAGCTTTGACACGATCCGGACGATTCTAAATCGCAGACCGGATCGTATTTACACTAAGCGGAGGAGCTGTCGGTTGGTGCAGTTCTAAACAAAGCGTCGTGGCGGGATCTACATGTGAAGCGGAGTACATAGCAGCCGGAAGCAGCTAATGAATGAGTGCGGATGAAGGAGTTCATATCCGATCTAGGTGTCATACCTAGTGCATCGGGTCAATGAAAATCTTCGTGACAATCTTGGAGCAATTGCCTTAGCGAAGGAATCCAGATTTCACAAGAGGACCAAGCACATCAAGAGGCGCTTCAATTCCATCCGGGACTTAGTCGGTGGGAGACATAGAGATTTGCAAGATACATACGGATCTGAATGTTGCGAGACCGTTGACTAAGCCTCTTCCACGAGCAAAACATGATCAGCACCAAGACTCCATGGGTGTTAGAATCATTACTATGTAATCTAGATTATTGACTCTAGTGCAAGTGGGAGGCTGAAGGAAATATGCCCTAGAGGCAATAATAAAGTTATTATTTATTTCCTTATTTCATGATAAATGTTTATCATTCATGCTAGAATTGTATTAACCGGAAACATGATACATGTGTGAATGCATAAACAAACAACATGTCACTAGTATGCCTCTACTAGACTAGCTTGTTAATCAAAGATGGTTATGTTTCCTAACCATGAACAAAGAGTTGTTATTTGATTAACAAGGTCACATCATTAGTAGAATGATCGATTGACATGACCCATTCCATTAGCTTAGCACACGATCGTTTAGTATGTTGCTCTGCTTTTATCCATGACTTATACATGTTCACTGTAACTATGAGATTATGCAACTCCGTTTACGGAGGAACACTTTGGTGCTACCAAGCGTCACAGCGAATCGGGTGATTATAAAGGAGTACTACAGGTGTCTCCAAAGGCAGATGTTGGGTTGGCGTATTTGAGATTAGGTTTTGTCACTCCGATTGTCGGAGAGGTATCTCTGGGCCCTCTCGGTAATGCACATCTTTGAAGCCTTGCAAGCATTACAACTAATGAGTTAGTTGTGAGATGATGTATTACTGAAGCGAGTAAAGAGACTTGCCGTGCGAGATTGAACTAGGTATTGGATACCGACGATCGAATCTCGGGCAAGTAACATACCGATGACAAAGGAACAACGTATGTTGTTATGCGGTCTGACCGATAAAGATCTTCGTAGAATATGTAGGAACCAATATGGGCATCCAGGTCCGCTATTGGTTATTGACCGAAGCGTGTCTCGGTCATGTCTACATTGTTCTCGAACCGTAGGGTCCATGCGCTTAAGGTTTCGATGGCGGTTATTATGAGTTTACGTATTTTGATGTACGAAGAAGTTGAGTCCGGATGTGATCACGGACATGACGAGAGTCGAAATGGTTGAGACATAAAGATTGATATATTGGAAGCCTATATTTGGAGTTGGAATGGTTCGGGTGAAATCGAGAATTCTGGAGATACCGGAGGTTACTGGAACCCCGGGAACTAAATGGGCCTTAGTGGGCCTCGAGGGAGAAGAGGAGGGGCCGGCCGGGGCAGGCCGCGCCCCTCCCCTAGTCCGAATAGGACAAGGAGGCGGCGCCCCCTTCCTTCTTCCCTCCCCAATCCTACTCCAACTAGGAAGGGGGAGTCCTACTCCGGTGGGAGTAGGACTCCTCGGCAGCGCCTCCTCTGGGCCGGCCGCACCCCCTTGCTCCTTTATATCTGAGGCAGGGGGCACCCTAGAATACACAAGTTTGATCTACGGATCGTTCCTTAGCCGTGTCGGTGCCCCCTCCACCATATTCCACCTCGGTCATATCGTCATGAAGCTTAAGCGAAGCTTCTGCGTCGATAGAACATCAAGATCGTCCCACGCCGTCGTCTTGTGGAACTCTCCCTCGACACTCGGCTGGATCGAGTCTGAGGGGCGTCATCGAGCTGTCGTGTGTCAAGAACTCGGGGCGCCGAATGCGGTGCGAGATCGGTCGAATCGCGAGGAGAACGTCGACTACTTCCTCTCGTTGTGATCGCTTCGCCGGGTCTCACGAGTGCGTAGACAACACTCTCCCTCTCGTTGCTATGCATCACCATGATCTTGCGTGTGCGTAGGAAAATTTTGAAATTACTACGTTCCCCAACAGGGCCACCCATCCCGGAGGGCCCCATGGGCTGAAGTGGGAGGGGAACCAGCCCATAGTGGGCTGGTGCGCCCCCCTAGGCCCACCCCCTGCGCCTAGGGTTGAAATCCTAGGGGTGGGGGGCGCCCCACTTGGCTTGGGGGGCACTCCACCCCCTTGGCCGCCGCCCCCCTTGGAGATTGGATCTCCGGGGCGGCGCCCCTCTGGGGCCTATATAAAGGGGAGGGAGGGGCTGCTGTGTACCCATCTCCAAGGCGCAGCCCTCCCTCCCAACACCTCTCCTCCTCCGTTGTGTGCTCGTGAAGCCTGGCCGAATCTTGCCTCTCCACCATCACCACGCCGTCGTGCTGCGGTGGAGCTGTCTTTCTCAACCTCTCCTTCCACCTTGCTAGATCAAGGCGGAGGGGCGTCACCCGTGCCGTCACGTGTGTTGAGCGCGGAGGTGCTGTCCGTTCAGCACTTGGTCATCGGTGATTCGAATCACGTCGAGTACGACTACATCATCACCTTGCAAGCTTCCGCACGCGATCTACAAGTGGTATGTAGATGCAAACTCTCTCCCATGACTCGTTGCTTAGATGAACTCATAGATGGATCTTGGTGAAACCGTAGGAAAATTTTTAATTTTCTGCAACGTTCCCCAACACATGTAGCAGGCGGGAGAAACCCCTGGGTCTGCAACTCTACTAGTCGGCTATGGGGGACAGAACATTTCTCCCAATCGCCTGGCCTAGTGCTACAGGAGCGAGAGGAGGAGCTGCGACGGCCGACCATGATGGGATGGCTTCTTCTAGGCGCGTTCTGATGAATACTCGCTGGGGGAGAATTGTGTGATTTGGATCTGAGGATCCCCCTCTCTTTAAATAGACGATTTACTAGCATGGTCAGGGTGGCAAATGTAAAAATGCCCCGACTTCTCGCATTCGCTCGACACGTGGAGACAACTATTATTAAAGCACAGAAGCCGAGGAGTGCAACATTAATGGAAAGCCGGACACTGCTTGTTACAACAGGTACTCTGGAGAATTTGGTGAAGGACCCGCCTTGCAATGCCAAAGACAATCTGCGCGCCGGACTCGTCGTCATTGAAGCTTGGTTCAGGGGCTACTGAGGGAGTCCGAGATTAAGGGGTCCTCAGACAGCCGGACTATATACTTTGGCCGGACTGTTGGACTATGAAGATACAAGATTGAATACTTCGTCCCGTGTCCGGATGGGACTCTCCTTTGCGTGGAAGGCAAGCTTGGCAATTCGGACATGTAGATCTCCTTCTCTATAACCGACTCTGTGTAACCCTAGCCCCCTCCAATGTCTATATAAACCGGAGGGTTTAGTCCGTAGGACAACAACAATCATAATCATAGGCTAGCTTCTAGGGTTTAGCCTCTACGATCTTGTGGTAGATCAACTCTTGTAATACTCATATCATCAAGATCAATCAAGCAGGAAGTAGGGTATTACCTCCATCGAGAGGGCCCGAACCTGGGTAAAACATCGTGTCCCCCGCCTCCTGTTACCATTAGCCTTAGACGCACAGTTCGGGACCCCCTACCCGAGATCCGCCGGTTTTGACACCGGCAGTAGGCGTCCTTGGCCCACTTGAACATGAACCACAACACATCGATGACGACGTCGTCGTAGCCTCTGGTGCCGCCGCGGCCTCTCAGTTTTACGCCACCCGCGTACGGCGATGGGGTCTCGGCCGGCGGGTGCAGCCACGATGGCGCCTCGAAGCCGTGGGACTCCCGCTCCTCCTGTTGGATGACGCAGCCGGCGTGCGACAGGGCTACGGCCGCGCAGAGGACGAGCGCTGCGATCAGGACAACGCGAGCCATCCATTTCTTCTTTGATCTACGACTGGAATTGGATTATGGTAGGCGTACGACGCGACCGGTTTATATATACCTACCCAAGCACGCGGTCGAGCAACTCGTGTTTCATCAGCCTCGACCGACGAACTTTTTTTTTCGAAAAAGGGGACTCCCCAGCCTCCGCATCAGAACGATGCATACGAACAACTTTATTAAAAAGCAAATAGGTTCAACAAAGGTCTTAAAGTCGTAATGAAAGTAAAAAAAAAAGTTCACATAGAGCCTATAAAGAAGTAACCATAGCGCCACAACTGGCCGGCATAAACAAGATAAGGAAACTAATTGCCTATCTTATTACATGACCGCCATCCAAACCGGTTAAAGATATCCCGTGCTACCATCTCCCACTGGATAAATCCAGTAACCAAATGCTCTCTGGCCTCCATCGGAGTAAGTAGCGACCACATACGGATCAATGCACTGTCTCGGAAGATAACCTGCAAAAAATGAAAATTTGTTGTTCTATTAAAAACCAAGTCATTTCAGCAGTTCCAGACTGCCCACAATAAAGCACATACTCCTACGCGAATGTGTCTCGCTGTTTCGGCCTCTATCTCGTTAAGCCACGTTCCAAATAACGTGCTGACAGAATTCGGATGAGTAATATTAAAGGCTATGTGCACCGTCCGTCATAGCACTTTTGCCAGTGGGTAGTCAAGAAAAAGGTGTTTGATAGTTTCATCCCGATCACAAAAACTACACCTAGTAGGTCCTGTCCAGTTGCGCTTTGCCAAATTGTCCTTGGTTAAGATGACTTGTTTATGGATAAACCACATAAACATTTTAAGTTTCGAAGGAACTTTGACTTTTCAAACATGTTTGAAACTAGAAATGGAGGTAGCGTTGATAACATCGAGATACGTCGATTTAACTGTAAATTCCCCAGTCCTAGTAAGATTCCAGCGCAATTAATCGGGTTATTGAAATAGCTGAACCTCCATCAATCTACGCACTAAATGGAGCCAAGCTTCCCAACAATTATCGGCTAGCGTTCTCCTGAATTGAATATTGAAGGGGATGGACTGAAATACTGTTGCAACAAATGCGTCGCGTCGTTGAACAATACTCGACCGACGAACTACTGACAGAATTACTACGTACGAGTACGAGCGTTCCGGGCTCCACATTGAACAGCCGCTCCAACGGTCCAACAAACACATGCATCGGTTTTGTTGGATTACGAGTTGTGGTTCTGCCAGCCCCAGATTCAGTGCTCAGTGCTCACGGCTGATCCCAAATGTATTGTTCACCAACCACAGATTTAGGGTCGTTTGATTCAAAGGTTTCTCGAGAAACTTCTTTGGAGAATACTCTAATTCTTACGGTCATTCATGCTTCATTTGCACTAGATTGCACACAAAGCTCATAATACCATATTTTCTCCGTAACAATAACAATTGTCCACACTGTTCCATAGTACTATTATCAAAAACACCAATCATACGTTATGTCTTATTCCTTTTCGCTGTAAATCCCGTGAATAAACAAAGTCACTAGATGCATCTCGTAGTCGGCAAAAAACGTTGTCTCCCATTGAACGCATATCGCCTAAAATGCTGAAATAAGTCACAACGAGCACATGTGCCAAGTATATGACTCTCAGTTTGGGCTGAGAATTAAGATCTTGTGCATTTACAGTAGCAAAGTAAGTGTCACTCTGTTTTTTTTTTTGAAAAGGAGGAATACCGCTGGCCTCTGCATCAATCGATGCATGCAGACATATTATTAAATAAAAACGTAACAATGTCATAAGGTCCAAAGGTGCTCATAAACTGAGCAATACTCGAAAGTAAATAAAATCGGAAAGCGCCACACCCGGCGATATAAGACTGAAAAGGTCCCACATCCGACGATATAAAAAATAAGCTATGACGCCTATACACCTAGCCTATTACTAGCTCGCCACCCAAATCGGCTGAAGATAGCCCGTGCTACCGTCTCCCAACGGTTGCACCCAATAACCAAAGACTACCTGAAGCCCGCATGAGTGAGTAAGGACCACATACGGATCCAAGTTATAGCTCTGTAGATAACCTGCAAAAAATTGGTGAATTGTGTCCCATTAAAAATCATATCATTTCTAGGTGTTCCATATAGCCCAAAATAATGCACATACTCCTATAAGAATATGTTTGGCTAAGTGTACGTCCACTCAATTAAGCCACGTCCCAAATAACGTGTTTATGCCCCTTGAAGGTTGAACGTTAAAGGCTATATGAATTGATCGCCATAATAATTATGCAAGAGGACATTCGAGAAAGGGGTGTGTTTAATCGTTTCATTTTGATCACAAAAGCAACACCTAGAGTTACCAACCCAATTCCTTTTTGCCAAGTTATCTTTGGTTAGAATAACCTCTTTATGGACAAACCACATAAATATTTTAATACGAAGCGGAACTTTAATCTTTCAAATATGCAACGACCCCGACAATGGCTCGAAGTCAATTAGGTACGAATACATGGATTTCACTAAGAAGATGCCATTTGTGGTTAACTTCCAGCGAATTGTATCTGTCTGATCAGATAGGTGAACCTCCATCAACCTACGAACCAGGTGTAACCAAGCATTCCAACGTTCCCCTACTAGGGATCTCCTAAATTGGATATAAAGCGGTATCGAATTTAATATTGTGGCAACATAATCCTCCTTACGTTGCACAATATTATATAAGGATGAATATTGCAAAGCCAAAGGCGTCTCCTCTAGCCATGTATCCTCCCAAAATGGAGTAGTATTACCATTACCAACTAGCAATTTCATTCGTCGGAAGAAAGTTGCTTTCGTCCTCATTAACCCCTTACAGAATGGTGAGTCCGTTGGCCTAGCGTTGACTTGGGCACTCTGTTGTGTTCAACCATCACTCAATAGCATTTTCTCTCTCTTGTAGATAGATATATGCTATACTAAGATTCCTGTACTATAAAATTGTTAGGGAAAATTTCCATCCATGCAGAGAATTTGAAAACTTTTTTTTGTATTTCTGTGGTTATAGAGGCTCACATTACCTCTTGTGTTCTCTGCACTTGGCATGATTGATTATAAATAGATCGGAATTTTCTCCGACCAATAAGAATATGGAGGTGTTGGGGAACGTAGTAATTTCAAAAAATTTCCTACGCACACGCAAGATCATGGTGATGCATAGCAACGAGAGGGGAGAGTGTTGCCTCGTACCCTCGTGAGACCGAAGCGGAAGCATTGACACTGGCGTAGAGGAAGTAGTCGTCGTCCTCCGGTCCAACCGATCCAAGCACCGTTACTCCGGCACCTCCAAGTTCTTGACACGCGTACAGCTCGATGGCGCACCTCGATCTCCAATCCAGTAGAGGCTCCGAGGGGAGTTCCGTCGGCCGACGGCGTGGTGGCGATCTTGATGTTCTCTGTCGCAGGGCTTCGCCTAAGCACCGCTACAATATGATCGAGGTGTAATATCGTGGAGGGGGGCACCGCACACGGCTAAGGAACGATCAATGATCAACTTGTCTGTCCTAGGGTGCCCCCCTACCCCCGTATATAAAGGAGGGAGGGAGGAGGTGGCCGGCCTCAAGGGGGGTGAGGGAGTCCTGGACTAGGGGGTGTCCGGATAGCCGGACTATTAATATCTGCCGGACTCCCAGACTACGAAGATAGAAGATTGAAGACTCCGGCTCGTGTCCGGAAGGTACTTTCCTTGGCGTGGAAGGCAAGCTTGGCGACACGGATATGTAGATCTCCTACCATTGTAACCGACTCTGTGTAACCCTAGCCTCTCCGGTGTCTATATAAACCGGAGGGCTTTGGTCTGTAGGACACAACATTACATCTCAACAATCATACCATAGGCTAGCTTCTAGGGTTTAGCCTCCTTGATCTCGTGGTAGATCTACTCTTGTACTACCCATATCATCAATATTAATCAAGCAGGACGTAGGGTATTACCTCCATCGAGAGGGCCTGAACACAGGTAAAAACATTGTGTCCCTCGTCTCCTGTTACCATCCGCCTAGACGCACGATTCGGGACCCCCTACCGAGATCTGCCGGTTTTGACACCGACATTGGTGCTGTCATTGAGAGTTCCTCCGTATGTCGTCACCGATAGGCTCGATGGCATCTTCAACCATCAACACTTTGTCCGGTGAGACTTTTCTCCCGGACAGATCTTCAGATTCGGCAGCTTTGCATGCGGGCAATTCTCTTGGCCATCTGGAGCAGATCGAAGCTACGCCCTGGCCGTCGAGTCAGATTTGGAAGCTTAAACTTCACGGCCGGCGACCGCGGAGATTTGATCTTGACGGACTCGAGCCACAGCCAAGCGCGCAAGACTTGTGGCGATGGGCATGATCTAGCTCTACCGCCGGACGGTGCTTTGGAGGTCCTTTCGAACCCGCTCGGCTATTGGCGGGCCGATTGCCCATGGCGAGGGCGGTGGATAGACGCCACAGGGGCTTCAACATCTACAGCGATGGGCGAATACCAATCTTGTCCCTGCGAAACTTCGTGATCCCGAGGCGCGGACTCCGAGCCTCCCGCGCCCCGCCAATTAAGCGATTAGGCGCGGTTATGGAATTCACCGCGCGGACATCTTTCAACACTCGCCTTTTGGCGATATCCTGAATTCTCTGAAGCATCTCTCGCTATCGGAGAATCTGGCGGACTATGGCGGGGCGGTTGGAGCTTGGACGACGAAGAAATTCGGAGCCCACCCACCACCCACTTTATAGCCACTATTGAGGATCTAACAGACATGCTAAACTACGACTCCGAGGACATCGACGCTATGGATGATGACACCGGAGACGATCAGAGACCAGCGCCCATGGGGCCTTTGGAAGGCCACCTAAATCACGGGGCGTCTACATGGTGGATACCCCAAAAGAAGGGGATGGCGAAAAAGCAGCGGAGGAAGATTCTTTGAAGAAGCAGCCTAAACGCCGGCGTCAGCGGCGCCGCTCTAAATCCCGCCACAACAAGAATGGTGATTCCGGCGCAGGAGATAATAACACTCCGGAGAGTGCCGAAGACAAACCCCTCCAGCAAGACTCAGCGCAGGAGGATGAAGAAGCAAGCCCTCACGAAAGGGCGGCAGAAGAAAAGGTCGAGGATCACAACTATATACCTCCCTCCGAAGACGAAACAAGCCCCAATGACAACGAACTCGAGGAGCCCGTCGAACAAGAGCTTTTCAAACGCAGGCTCGTCGCTACAGCAAGAAGCCTGAAGAAAGAAAAACGGAAGCTCAACACAGCGGAAGACGCGCTCCGAATAAGATGGAGCAAAGTACTCAAAACCGCAGACAAACACGGCAACGGCCACCAATCGAAGAGCTACCCGAAGCGCAAGCTGCTCCCAGAATTCGACGAGGAGGCCATAAAGCCCCCACCGTCCAATGGCCCGGCCAGGTCCATCTACGGACCCAAAAAGACAGCCCCAATAAGCAAAAGGACACATCAAGTGTCTGACGATAGCGGCACGCACAAATGCAGGGCGCCGCACACCCATTATGCTTCATCGACGAGGTCTTTGGATCATGAATTCCCAGCAGGGTTTAAACCCATAAACATAGAAGCCTATGATGGAACAACAGACCACAGATGCGGATAGAAGACTATATCTGCACATACATATGGCGGAGGAGATGATCTCCACGCCATAAAATATCTACCCTCAAGCTCAAAGGGCCAGCTGTCATTGGCTCAAAAGCCTCCCGAGAAAATCTTGTTGGAAGTTGGGAAGAGCTCGAGGAGGCGTTTAGAGCAAATTTTCAAGGGACTTATGTCCGGCCTCCGGACGCAGATGACCTAAGTCACATAACCCAACAGCCCGGAGAGTCAGCGCGGAAATTCTAGAACAGGTTCCTTACCAAAAAGAACCAAATAGTTGACTATCCGGACGCCGAAGCCTTAGCAGCTTTTAAGCACAATGTCCGAGACAAATGGCTCGCCAGACACCTCGGTCAAGAGAAACCGAGGACAATGACCGCATTAACAAGCCTCATGACCCGCTTCTGTGCGGGAGAGGATAGCTGGCTGGCAAGATGCAGCACCAATGACCGAGTACATCGAGATAAGAGATGGAAATGGAAAATCACGGCGCAGAAAAAGAGCAGCGCCGGAGTAAAGAGAAAAGCCCAAAGAGCATGGCAGTCAACGCCGGATTTAAAAGCTCACGGCCAAATAATAAAGCTCAGCCCCTCAAGGATGACAGCGACGAACTGTCTAACCTACACAAAATCTTGGGTCGGATATGTCAAATCCACAGCACCCGGAAGGCCCGCAAATCACACCCACGAGGATTGTTGGGTTTTCAAACAGCCCGCCGATTAAGCGCCGAACACAAGGGGCTCGACGCGTCAAGCGAAGAAGATAAACCCCGCCAGCAGGGCACCGGAAAACAAAAAACTTTTCCCCAAGGGGTCAAAGTAGTAAACTCACTTTATGTGAGGATACGGAGAAACAGTGCGGCACTTCCTAAAAAGAGCCCCAAACGGTCCAATCAAGCAGACCGAAGAGATTGGATATCAAAACCAATCACTTTCGACCACCTGGACTACTCCAGAAGTGTTCGAAACGCGGGAAGGACTCCCCTGATTTTGAATCCGATCATAGACGGATTGCAATTCACAAACGTCCTAATGGACGGAGGCAGTGATTTAAACCTGCTATATTCAAACACAATCCGTCGAATGGGGATAGACCCTACCAAAATTCGACACAGCCGCACTTCCTTCAAAGGAGTGACGCCAGGCCCTTACGCCAGGTGCACAGGCTCGATACTACTCGACGTCGTGTTCGGATCGCCGAACAGTTTTCGACGCGAAAAGTTAATTTTCCATATCGCCCCATTTAAAAGTGAACATCAAGCACTATTGGGACGAAAGGCTTTTGTCCGCTTCAACGCCATACCGCATTACGCGTCTCTTACGCTTAAGATGCCCGGTCCACATGGCACCATTTCAGTGCGAGGGTCACTTAAAGACCTCGGACTCGGATAGACGAATCCGGACTAAGCAGGCTAGGGGCTCCCTAGCCGCATACCCTTTCACAAGGGGCTGCGCGCACAACCAACATCGGTTTCATATAAACCTAGCTTTAATTATTTACATTTATTCTTTGCATTATTTTCGCATGAACCGTTTTTAAAACTAAAATGTTCCTCTCTTTCCTACAGATGAACAACGTGCGTACCCGTCGGGATAACGGCTGCGCGGAGACCAAAGCAGGCGTGCGGTAGGGACCCGTCGCAAGGATTCTTTTCAAATTAAGACCCTACGTAGACATTTTTATTACTGTCTCTTGTTGCTAAATCTCCCTCGGCTTCTTCCTAATAGCCAAGGCGGAGCCTGACGCTTTGGCATTGGCCGCGTCAGAAGACAATGCCCGTACCTGGACACAAGGGGCTTAGGGCATAATTCTGCCCGTTACCATAAAGTCCGAACACCTTCGGGAGTGTTCGGCGTCTCAAGTTGGGCATTATATGCATCAGCTCCGAATCATGTCTTTGGTCCAATGTTGGGTTTGCCCGGCTCCTGTGTTTTGCTGCCTTACGTTCCGTATCACCCGGCTAACACGGCACCAGGAGAACTACTGCGATTGTGCCCCAGTTCGGTTGGCGAGCACCTCGATGAAAGCCGAAAACTGATGTCATGATATAGCGAGTCTGGTCACCACTTGATCGACTATCGGAATGTTTAGAATTCCCGCCTTGACGAAGGACGCTTCGGTCAGGCACATCGCACCCGAATCCGGAGATGTGCGGTGTCATCAGGGGCTATATCGTAGCCCCACCCTCGTGCTCCATTGGCTAAGTGAAAGAGATAAAGCATTATAGTCCGGATTGCCTCGTTCGCTACGCTACCACCTCCTTATAACAGGACCGAGACGTCGGATTAAAGTGTGAAAAAGCGCTATTTTGCGAACACCCCAGCACCTTGTGCAAGGGGGCTGAAGCCGAAGACTGCATCTTTCAGGTTATACACAGGTATACTTAAACGGCCGCAAGGAGAAGTATTACTACTTGGAAGCACAAGTATAAAAAGCATTCATACTATAATCATTTATATACAAGTTAATGCGTTCAATTGAACGTTACATTCTTTGAGCACTGCGACTCTATTATACGAGCGCCGCGTATAACTTCCCCGAAATAATGCTCGGCAGGAAGCGGTTCCCATCGAACCACAGGCAGCAACAGCGGTGGCATCCATCTCCGGACACTGCGCCTTTACGGGCGAGCCATCCGCGCCCTCGATGCAGGCCGACCGTTTCACCTCCTTGATATGCGGCACCGCCCCAAGGAACTGCTGCGATGGGTCAAGTAGCTCGTCGCCTTGGACCTCTCTGGCCACACATGGGCCACGATGTCAGTCATAGCCAGCCCGGACAGTCTATTCAGTTCAGCCCATTCGGCCAACCTGTCCGACAGTGGAAGAGGGTGATCCGGACTGTGGAATTGAGTCCAATATAACTCTTCCACCTCTTGATCCCCCTGGCTCCGGAAGTGCTTAACGGCGTTAGCCGCACTCGCAGCCAAGTCCATATACGGATCCTCCGAACTCCACTGCCGCTCAAATTTAGCGTACTTGGCATCCATAAATCGGCGACACATAAGAAACGGCTTGCCAGCCGTGATTTCTCTGGCTTGGCGCAGCTCCTCCTTCATAGCCCGCATTGCAGAACGGGCATCCTTGGCTTCGGTGGTGGCCTTCTTCAGGTCTTCCCGCTCCGATAGGCGCTCCTTTTCAAGAGCCTCGCTACGGTCGGTAGCATCCTTTAAACTCTTGGCCAATTCGGCCACCACCGCCCTGCTTAGGCAGTGCGCAGCCTTTTCAGTCTTCAACTCTTCGGCCGCCCTCGCGGCAGCCGCATCACTCGCCGGGCTTGCGCCTTAGCTTGTGCAAGCTTCGGCCGAAGTCTCTCACAGCAGCAGACTGCATGCGTAAACAGCATATAACTTATCAGAGGAGGGCTTTAACCCACTCAATAAAGCGGCTGCGGAGAATTTATTTACCTTGCGACTCGTCAAGTCGCTGATTGACAAGTGCGATGTCGGCATCGCCATGTCCGATTATCGACTCGATTCGGCAAAATGATCGATCTGGCGGCCCCGGACTATCCGCCACCAGATCGAGCGGCGGTATTGATTACTGAGATGTTTAGATTTCGATCCTCGACGCGCTGTCGTCTTCGACAACCTACCGAGTCTCGGGGCTACTATCTATCTGAGGCGCATTTTTATATATGCACAACTGTTAAAAACAAAAAGTACGCCATTTTCGCATACCTTAAATCCCGCATGACAAGCTCATGGCAGCATCACGCAATCCGCTTTCGTGGACGAAATCCTTCAATCACCATACGCATTAATGCACGGTGATCTTCTGAAATGGACGCCCTCTCAAGCAAATTCTTCAGTTCTCCCGGCCGGGCTCTGGTGGGTGTTGAACTCTTTGGCCCCTCCGGACTCGGGGATGCCCTCTGTGACGACACTTCGGGCTCGCCTGCCTCATCCGGCAGCGCGGCAGACGGAGGCGTATCGCTCTCCATCATCTCCGGAAGAAGATCCCCGAGGATGAACTCATCGAGGCGGCTGCAGATCCGAACTGCGATATAAATATTTCGGTTACCTCTGAAGCGTCTGAAGGTATTTCCTTATTAAACTTCTTCTTTCATCTTGACGGCTCGTTGGAGGCTGGTCCTTGGCGATGATTGCGTGTCGGACTCTCTCGGACGCCGGACCCCAGTGGGGATTTCTTCCCACGCTTAGGGCTGGGACCTCCGGATCTTGAGGCGGTCCTCTTCTCCCTCTAAAGGGAGGGATCCTTGGTTCCCTCCTCTTCAGTCCCCTTTGGACGAAGTATTGGCTCCTTTATCTCCCCCGTCGCCCCCCCTCTATGGGCGCAACCTCCAACATTCGACGACCACGGGCTCCGGTCACGGTCTCTGGGAGGGTCGGACACCTTATCAGCCTTGATTGCGCCACCCATTCTGTAAAGAACAAAGGGTCGAGAGGCGATCTGTTGAAAATCATACAAATAGAATGTCCGGGCTTTGAGCTATTTACCTGAGTATCCGGGCGATCGCGGCTTAGTCCAGCATCCTCGGCCGAATCCGGACACGCCACCTGCGGTCCGAAGAACAGCTCGTACATCTCCAAGGGTGTCGCACCCATGAAATCTTTGGAGGATCGAGGTCCCTCGGATTGAACTCCCATAAATGGAGAGGACGACATTTGCAGGGCAGGAGATGCCTAGTTAGCATGACCTGCATCACCTTGACCAGGTCAATCTCCCTTGTTTGGAGGTCTCGAATCCGGCCCTGCAGTGCGGGCACGTCCTTGGACGGCCCCCAGTTGAGCCCTTGGTTGACCCACGACATCAGCTGCCGTGGAGGTCCCGGGCGAAAAGTGGGCGGCGGCTTTTGCTTGCTGCCCCTAGGAACGGTGATGTAAAACCACTCCTGCTGCCACAGTCCCTGTTCCTCTTGGAAGGAACCTTCGAGCCACGGGGCATCGACCTTCCTGCTTATGGTCGCCCGCCAAGACCGCTTGGCGCCCCCCGATCATCTTCGGCTCCACTTTAAATGTTTTCAGCCACAGGCCGAAGTGGGGAATGATGCGGAGGAAGGCTTCGCAGACAATGATAAATGCGGAGATATGGGGGATGGACTCCGGAGCCAAGTCGTGGAAGTCCAGCCCGTAGTAGAACAAGAGCCCCCTCACGAAAGGATCCGTCGGGAAGCCTAATCCCCGGCGGAGGTGAGATGCGAAGACAACGTATTCGCCGGCTCGGGGGCTGGCACGGCCTGCCCTGGGGCAGGCAACCTGTGCGAAACTTCGTAAGCCAGGTACTTGGCCTCGTGCAACTTCAATATGTCCTCCTCCGTGACGGACGAGGGCATCCACCGGCCCTGGAGGTCGGAGCCGGACATGGTTGTGGATCCGAAGCGCTCGAATCTGGAGCTCTAGGTGTTGGAACTGGGGGCGGAGGAAAGATTCGATGCGAGGTTGAAAGACAAGGACAGGCCTTGGTCCTCTTATAAAGGGGAAGAAATACCAAGGGCCGTCTCGTGACCGTTTGAGATTCCCCTTCGATAGAGGCGTGGCGGCGACGGAGCGGTTGGGTTACCCACGCGTATTGATGAGGATCCGGAATGAAAGGGAACACGATCTCTACTTGACAGACGTGCCAAGAAACCGCCGCTAAGCGTCTGAGGCGGAATAATAAAAACAATTCAAAATGAAGGCTTGGCTGCGGTGTGATGTCACGCTGCATAAGTACGTCAGCAGATTGGATTAGTATATGTGTTTTATTCTCTCTACGTTGGAATGTGGAATTTATTTTGCAGAGCCGGACACTATCCTGATGTTCATTATCTCCTCCGGATTATTCAAGGGAGGAACCCGCCTTGCAATGCTGAACATTGTGCACGCCGGACTTATCGTCATTGAAGACTGGTTCAGGGGCTACTGAGGGAGTCCTGGACTAGGGGGTGTCCGGATAGCCGGACTATCAATATCCGCCGGACTCCCAGACTACGAAGATAGAAGATTGAAGACTCCGGCTCGTGTCCGGAAGGTACTTTCCTTGGCGTGGAAGGCAAGCTTGGCGACACGGATATGTAGATCTCCTACCATTGTAACCGACTCTGTGTAACCCTAGCCTCTCCGGTGTCTATATAAACCGGAGGGCTTTGGTCCGTAGGACACAACATTACATCTCAACAATCATACCATAGGCTGCTTCTAGGGTTTAGCATCCTTGATCTCGTGGTAGATCTACTCTTGTACTACCCATATCATCAATATTAATCAAGCAGGACGTAGGGTATTACCTCCATCGAGAGGGCCTGAACCTGGGTAAAAACATTGTGTCCCTCGTCTCCTGTTACCATCCGCCTAGACGCACAGTTCGGGACCCTCTACCCAAGATCCACCGGTTTTGACACCGACAGGGGGCGCGCCATAGGGAGGGGGAAACCTACACCAAGTAGGTTTCCCTCTCTTTTCCTTATCTTATTTGGAGGGGGAAGGAAGGAGTACTAGTATTAGGAAGTAGTACTAGTAGTAGGAATAGGAAGAGGGAAGGAGAAAGGAAGGGGCGGCCCCCTCCCCAGTCGGATTGGGCTTGGGGCGCGCCCCCCTTATTCCTTCTCCTTCCTCCTACATGGGCCCAATAAGGCCCATATACCTCCCGGGGGGTTCCGGTAACCTCCCGGAGCTCCAAACTTCTCCGGAACCTTTCCGGTGTCCAAATATATCCGTCCAATATATCAATCTTTATGTCTCGACCATTTCGAGACTCCTCGTCATGTCCGTTGATCATATCCGGGATTCCGAACAACCTTCGGTACATCAAAATACATAAACTCATAATATAACTGTCATCGAAACCTTAAGCGTGCGGACCCTACGGTTCGAGAATAATGTAGACATGACCGAGACATGTCTCCGGTCAATAACCAATAGCGGGACCTGGATGCCCATATTGGTTCCTACATATTGTACGAAGATCTTTATCGGTCAAACCGCACAACAACATACGTTGTTCCCTTTGTCATCGGTATGTTACTTGCCCGATATTCGATCGTCGGTATCCAATACCTAGTTCAATCTCATTACCGGCAAGTCTCTTTACTCGTTCCATAATACATCATCTCACAACTAACTCATTAGTTGAAATGCTTGCAAGGCTTAAGTGATGTGCATTACCGAGAGGGCCCAGAGATACCTCTCCGACATTCGGAGTGACAAATCCTAATCTCGAAATACACCAACTCAACAAGTACCTTCGGAGACACCTGTAGAGCACCTTTATAATCACCCAGTTACGTTGTGACGTTTGGTAGCACACAAAGTGTTCCTCCGTAAGCAGGAGTTGCATAATCTCATAGTCATAGGAACATGTATAAGTCATGAAGGAAGCAATAGCAACATACTAAACGATCGTGTGCTAAGCTAACGGAATGGGTCATGTCAATCAGATCATTCAACTAATGATGTGACCTTGTTAATCAAATAACAACTCCTTGTTCATGGTTAGGAAACATAACCATCTTTGATTAACAAGCTAGTCAAGTAGAGGCATACTAGTGACACTCTGTTTGTCTATATATTCACACATGTATTATGTTTCCGGTTAATACAATTCTAGCATGAATAATAAACATTTACCATGATATGAGGAAATAAATAATAACTTTATTATTGCCTCTAGGGCATATTTCCTTCAGGAGGTACGTAGAGGGTTGAAATAGATCGAGTGAAAAGTTTCCTTTTTGATAAATGAAATAAAGTTGGAACGGAAACATAATTTTTTTGCAAAATATTTGTAAAAAGAAGACTAACCAAAATAATAAAAATGGTTTTGCTAATTCTCAATCGAGAGTCAAGTGTAAGTGATTTTACTAGGTGACTCGTGAAGATTTTTTCCTTTTGGTTTTTTATAAAAAAAATCGTTCCATGGTGTATTTGTTTTTATTTTTGGCACGCGGGAAACGACAATTGCATGATCATCTTCCCCATGTGCAATAATTTGCTTGTTTTCGTCGTTCTTTGAACACATTTTATGACTTTTTCTTTTCTTTTCATTCTATTCTTTCCTTGCATAATTATAATGCATGCTTGTTGTCCGCGTGCAACACGCCAGTCGCCCATTGTGTAACTATAATTGCATGCTCGCTCCTTCGCATAAATTGCATGCATCGCACCCCGTACGTAACTACAGGTGCACCAACCCATACGGAACTTGGTTTTCTTAGTTTTGTTATTTTTACTTTCTATCTTTCACCGTGGACACGACATCAACACTCATTCAACCATTTTTCTTAAAGTTTTCCATCAGTTGCACACCGGCGCAAGGTTCGCCCGGAGCGCAACAGCATTAGTTTCTGTTATTTTGCCACGGCTCTGAAATGTTGAAACGGAGAAAATGCACATGGGCACATATCAGTACTAGTACTGTAGTACGTTCAGAGCCAGCTAGCGGCGCCCTTGCCTTGCCCTCCGCCCCAAGTTTCCCCTATCATAGTCGGTTGTCTTCCTTCCTCGGCACACCAAGCACTCTTCCCCATAAATACACCGAGCCGCCGCCTCCGCAGTCAATAGGCACCTCTGCTCTTTGCGCTATCGATATCACTCGGAGACTCGTTTCCTGTGTGTGCACCTCCGCCAAGCCGAGCAAGTCACCGGCGGCACCAAGCCAATGGAGGTATGCATGGCTTCTTGCCCATGATGTTGCTTGCAGTACGTCGTTCGTTTGACTTGCCATGGCTGATGTATGTGGTTTTCGCAGGGTGCGATTGCGAGTGGGATACCGGCGTTTGGGGAATGGAACTACGGAGACGGCGACGACTGGCCCGTGCTCGCCCAGCGCTTCGAGTCTGCGATGCACGTCCCGTTCCCCGTCCACAAACCCTGCAAGGTATCTATACACTCGAGTACTACGGTACTATACTTGACTGGAGTAGTAGAGTTCAGATGTAAGGCTCCATTCCATTTCCATTCGAGCAGTCATGTGTTAGCCGACTCCAGATTCATTTGCATCCACGGCCATGGCCGGCAAATCTTGAACCCAGTGGATCCTTGATTTGGAAGCTAACCAAGTCAGAGCAGGGTCAACACCAAGTCTGAGCAGGGTCAACACAGTGTAGAATCCAGTCGATATGATCCTTGCTCTAGAAGCTACAATGGCGGGTAGGCTTCCAGTACACGACACGTTCTCTAGTCAACCATTCCCACGCTGGGTCAACAGTCAGCTGTCCTCTGGCTGACTAGTGCACACCAGTCCATGCATATAGTAGTAGTACCTTTTGTGCGGGCCCCAAATTGCATTCCTTACCAAGCACACCACACTGGACATTGCTCTCCTGCGTGCGCATCACCAAGGCGACGTGGTCTCTAGCTTTGTATGGTCTCTAGCTTGACGACAGCTTATCTACGTGTGTGCAGAGAGCGAGAGCGTGTCGCAGGAAGCGCTTCCCAGCGTTCGGAGAGTGGAACAACCTCGGTGATGGCGACGACGGTGGCTGGACGGCGGCCGTCGTCAACCAGTACTTTGAGCCTGTCACGGCACACAAATCATTCAACGAGGAATTCAATGGTTACGACAGTGGCGTCGTCGCCATGGGGAAGCAGCAGCACAAGGTGGCGAGGCAAACCTGGGTGGATGACTCAGGGACCCACGACGCAATGGAACTCTTCTCCTTTGCGGCGGTCAAGGCTGTTGACGACGACCTGTATGAGGTCCCACCGGACATGCCCTGTGCCAAGCCACTACGGGTATGTATGAGATTAATTTTCTGCAAAGTTTCAGGAAGTTTACAACACAGGAAAGAACTTGATTTGCTTAAGAAAATGATTGATCGTTACACATGCACTTCAGGATTATAATTTTACAACACTAGAAATCCATGCCTACATAGACATGCTCTTTTGTTGTTAATCTTAAAAAAAAACTATGGGCTTATGGCTCTGGTTTTGCAACAATTTAGTTATTTTTTAGGGAATCCAACAAATTAGCTGAAACGGCACTTCTCTGATCGGTTTCTCAGTCAACAAACTATAGTATGGAATATGTTTTTAGTTAATGACCGCATGTTTTATAAGTTTTCAAATACTGTCATTGTTCACTTTGGTTTTAATCAACGCATAATTATCTTTTATTTCAAACTGCAGAAAGGGAGGATGTGGCTGAGGAGTCTGCTGATGAGGTGTTGTGGCGTCAACTGCTTTGCTTAATAACTAGAGGACCGTGACAATCAAGTGCCCATCTATAGTCTTCTTGTTTGCTTCTGCCTGCCGCCTAGGGCTCACATTGGTACATGTTTTGATGGATCGATGGATGAACTGCATGTGTGGTTCACCATCATTGAGAATGTAACTATGTAAGATGGTAGTGGTAGGTTGATGACTTGCATATAGGTTATATCTTTTTATTTATTTTTACATATATGAGCAAAACTCCGAAGTTGATTGATTTTGATTTTTCAAAGATTAATGTACTAAAGTCTGGATGCTGAAATGAAGAAGGGAGCGTGCCCATATTACTAGCTATTGATTTTCTCTTTGGTAGCAGAAATATGGAAGTCCTATGCCCAAATGCCAACAACTCGTTGTTGTACTAGCACAGTTACTGAAGTCATCATGGGCAATATGCATGTTCTTTGCTCGTAATAATCCACGGTTCTGAGGTGCCTCGCTTTTGCATGTGTTGCTTTGGTCATAGTAGGTGAAGCACTGAAGTCCAAGTTACTCACTCATTTGAAACCGGCATATATTGGCAGAACCATCCATTGAAATGACCACGAGGAGACACAAAAACTAACATTATTTGGTTGAGGAACAGCGAAATACATAATGTGTCCAAATAGTAGCAATATGTCCATAGGAATCAAGCTTGATAGGAATGGAGTGCAACAGGAATTTGCATGGAAGTTGTACAAGAACACCTGTGTATTTGTCTGCCCTTCTTATAAGCAAGATCGATTGCACAATCTCACATCCTAAATGCAGATTCACTACTTCTAGGCATACACTCATCATCATGTTCTCCTGACGAAGACCGCGTGATCAATGATGTGCGATGTTTATGTGAGGTAGAGAAAAATGTTGCGACATGGTGGTGGTGGAATTCCCATGTATTTTGGGTACTAATTTTATTTTCATGTATGATTAAAACTCACAAGCTGATCAATTTAATTTCTAAAAGATTAGTGTACTCTATTGCCAACCATATTTGTTCACAGCGAGCCTAGGGATAGCCAAGCTAATTAAAGGTACTCCCAAATATAGAGCGGAGCACAAACGCAACAATGGTGAGTGCTAGACCAACAATCCAGAGTCTCGAGAGCATATTGAACAATACTTGCCTAATTTAACCCCCTACATTTTCAGGGACGCGTCTGAATGCATCCACGAACATGACACATGCCAACCCTCATTCGTTCGCACGGGGAAACCACATCCTCTATTTTACAACCCTCGTTCTCATGCAAACACATGCACGTGGATCATTGAAACATACAAATATCATACAACTGACTATTCAATAATAGATGCTTGAAATTAAACAATAATATATTTCAAACATAAATATTATACGGAGTGCTTAGTTCAAACATAAAAGCAACTCGTCGGCTTGCTCTACAGTCAATGCATCCGGGATGCGACACCATCGACGATGCTCCCGCTACGACTGCTGGGGGATGTTAGCCGTCGGCTTCTACCTTTTGTTTCTCTTCAGTCTGACCGTCTGTGACGCTCGTGGTGTTCACAACAGTACCGCTATGACTACGGGCAGCTGTTAAGAGATATATTTGGTAGTTAGACATTCCACCGGATTAGATAGGAATTATTCCATCTTATCTCTAGGAGGCTTCTTTCCCTCCCAGTTATGTAGCTATATATATACCTGCCGTCGAGGCTCAGTAATACACTCACTGCATTACAACAATCTTCTCTCCTCTACTTCCCTTACACTTTCCTTGAGAATGTAACTACATAAAATTGTAGTGTTGGGTCGATGATTATATATAGGTTATGTATTTTCATATTATTTATTTATTTATGCATGAGCACAACTCCCAAGCTTATCAATTTGATTTTAGAAAGATTAATGTACTATCGATCCAATGGTTCTGATGCGTCGCTCTTTTGCACATGCCGGCATAGTAGGTGAAGCACTCAAGTCCGAGCTACTCACTCATCTGAAACGTGTAGATATATTGGCGAGCCATCCATTGAAGTGGCCGGAGAGAGAGAGAGAGAGAGGAGAGAGAGAGAGAGGACATTATTTGAGTGCGGAGCAGCACAAATATGCATGATGTCAAATAGTAGAAAGATGTGGTCTATAGGAATTGGGTGCATCAAGAACTCGTATCGGAGTTATGCAAGATGTACCTGCACATCTATCCATCAACAATCGACTTGCATTTTAGTCCCACCTAGATACTGTCCTCCTCGTCATATAAGCAAGATCGATTGCACAAATCTCACATCTCGCATGGGAATTCACTATTTCTAGCCAGATGATCATAGTATGGATCTCCTGGACGAAGACTGTGTGGGCATCGATGCATGATGTCACTGTGAGGACTAAACTGTTACAAAATGATGGAGGTGAAATTCCTTTGTTTATAGGTTATGTCTTTATTTTCATGCACAAGCAAAACTCCCAAGATGATGTCACAAAGATTAGTGCAGTATTTGTTCACGATGAGCCTAGGGACCTTGATTATACTAGACCAAAAGAGCCAAACTAATTAATGGCACTCCAAAATATGGACCGGGGAGCAGATGTACCAACAACCCACGGTTCCGAGGTGCCGCCCTTTGACATGTTCTACACTAGTCACAGCATGAAATCTGGCCGAAATAGCCGTGAGACACGTTTCACAAAAATGATTTGTTTCAAAATTAAAAAGGATCGATTGTTACACATGCACTTCAGATTATAAGTTCTACAACCCATGAGTTCCCAATCATACACAGAGATGTCTTTTTTGTTGTATGCACTACTAGGAAAAAGGCTATAAGTAGACGGTTAGCGGTAACGTTGGGTAGAAATCCCACGCTACTGTTAACTAGCAGCAACGCGGGCCTACAACCAACGCTGCAGGTAATACTTAGTAGTAGCGCGGGCCCATGGCACGAGCGCTGCTGCTAACTGGGCCACAAGGCTACCCCTGGGTCTAGCCTTAGTAGCAACGTGGGCTAGGTAACCCGCGCCACAACTAATCTGTTAGCTGTCGCGCTGGGTCCACGACCCACGCTACTACTAAAACTGCACGTGGGAAGGTGGTGGGCCCAACTTAGCAGTAGCGCCTGGCGCCCGACCCGCACTATTGCTAAGCCCACCTTATCCCCTAAGACCTCGGTCGGCCTTCTTCTGCGCGCCATCGTCGCTCGTCATCGTCACCAACCGTCATCGCCCGCGTGCCACCGCCACCGAGGTAGCTCCTCCTATGCCTTCCTCTCTCCTCCCTCACTCCTACCTCCCTCCTCCCTTCCTCCCTCCCGCATCCCTCCTTCCTCCCCGCTCCTCCCTCACTCCCTCCCCCCTCCCTCCCTCACTCCCTCCCGCTCCCTCCCTCCCTTCTGTCTATGTTCTTGTAGAATGTAGGTAATTTGAACGTAGGTTTTAGAATGTAGACACTGTAGAATGTTGGTTTTAGAATGTAGACATTGTAGAATGTAGGTTTTAGAATGTAGGAAATTTTAGGCCTTTTGAATAGAAATTATAGTTTCTACATTATAGTTTGTAGTTTACTATATTTAGTTGATAGAATTTTAAAAAATGTCATGTACTTGTTATATTGTGAAATTAGGGCATTTTTCTATGGTTCAAAAGAAAGTAGATAGTCAGTAAAAAATCAGGGCATTTTTCTAGGGTTTAGGATACAAATTGCAGATGGTAGAATTTTTTATTTGTAATCAAATTGTATATTATCATAGGCTGCTATTTACTAGCCATTTTAAGATTTAGATATCATATCAAGAATAGCTCACATAGTTATTAGTTATGAATAATCACATGGAGCTACTTGGAGGCAACATGGTGCGAAGCCCACGAACTAGAGACGGGATTATTTTCATTCTCCATTATGAAGAGTCAGGGGCTATCCTGTTTTACGCTATTTTACCTTAGAGAGGATAGCAGGGTCATAGCTAGTACTCTTCATGTCCTAAGAATAATTAACTAGTGTTGTTTAGGACTATGATGATGAGGAGTTGTTATTATTATGATGATGAGTGATGTGCTAGAATGATGAGTTGTTAGATGACTATGATGATGATGAGTATGACTTGTTATTATGATAATGATGATGAGTTATTATCATGATGATGATGCCGACTTGTTTTATCATTATGAACACCACTACTAGGAAAAGACCTACTAATGGCGCACCTAATTTGGTCATTAATGGCGCATTAGTGGTGAGCCATTAGTGCCACGCCATTAGTATATTTTACTAATGACGCACCACTGGTGCGCCATTAGTATCTGGTATACTAATGGCGCACCTCAGATGCGCCATTAGTATATACAGCGATCGCCATTAGTATGCCTCCCAGGGGGCCATGTATACCCAGGTGCTTTGGCATACTAATGGCGCACAACAACAAGATGCGCCATTAGTAGCTTTGGCATACTAATGGCGCACTGTTTAATGATGCGCCATTAGTATACTTTGGCATACTAATGGCGCACTGTGATGTGATGCGCCATTAGTATGAATATTAGGTTTTTTTATTTTTTAATTTTCTGTTTTTTGCACAGGTTACAAAATGTATAATTGGACAAAATATAGACAGCACACATCAACAATAGATTCATCGAATACATTAGAGGATTAGTCTTTGAATACAATTCATCGTATTAGTCTCCGAATACAATTCATCTATTAGTCTCCGAATTGAAAAGACCGAACAAAGATAGAACATTTTATTACAAGTCTCGAGACCGCGAGTAGCGAGTTTGTCTTCACATTACAAGTCGATATCGATCATCTAAACTACCATCACATAGAAGAGAGCTGCGGTCATCACGATGAAACTTCGTCTTCATCCGGTTCCTCAACGCTCCTCCCTCTCCGCTAGATAGCGGGCGTATCTAGATTCGCCTCGGCCCTAGTGGTGTACCCTTTGTAACTGTTACCGCTGAATCGGTGAACCTGTCTCCGACACTCCTCCCAGTCGTTGTAGACTCCGGGAACCTTACCCTTGTACACGACATACGACGGCATCGCTATGCACTAGCCAAACGTAAGCGTTAGTACCAATTCACAGACAATCCATAAGCAATATATAAGTATGCAGCGAACGATCGGAAGAGAAAAGCAAGACATTAATAGCATCGATTACATCTAAGTTGAACGACTCTCGAAACCAAAGAGACATACTACAAGTTCATTAAAGTTTAATTACAACATGAGCCAATCGATGTTTCAGAACTAGACACAGCATCACTGCTTTCGACTCGACTCAAGGGACCGGAGCATGGATGAAGCCGCCGTCTATCGTGGGAGTCATGAAATAACGGTCTTTGTCAGCCTGCATTTGTAGCATTGTGTCGATGTCACTATTGGACGGTTGATTTCTGAGGTAGAACTGCCCCGAGGTACGAAGGACATCTTGATGGATGATTTCCGCAAACTCCGACTGGATGCGAAAGAATTCTTGTCTGATGTCCGCGTCCTGGATTGCCGACACGCTCGCGGCCCAATCTTTGAGTTTACTCGGTAGCAGAAGTTGATGATGGTCCCGTACGATCGCCCGCATGTGATGGATGGCGTAGTAGGCACCCTTCTGACCGCCAGGCGGCTGCTTGACGCAGCAGAACATCGTATTGTGGGAGAACACGTGCTTGCCGTACTTACGAAAAGGCCTGGTGAAGGTGCCTCCAGATTTGGTGTAGCCGGGGAGAACATCATCAAGAACCTTCTTGACATTTGTGTAGTCTACGTTCGACTGACGGTCCGGGTCCAAATACGTGGCCATGGAATATTTGGGGCTTAGGAGGATGAGCGTGCAATGTGTGTCACTGCAGAAAACACGGAATGTTAAAAGAAAAACGATCGAAATCTAAGAATTCATATGTTACAGGCCGGTTGAGGGGAGGACTTACTCGGGAAAGTAAGGCACGAGGAAGTTATCCTTATCTTGGTTTGCCAGAATGACGCCTTTGAGGTAAGAACTCGCGACTTGCCGGTCCCCAGCGCTGCCCAAGATCTTGGCACGCATGTAGAAGGGGTCGACTATCACGATGTCCGGGGTCTTTTCGCGAATAATCCGCATCTCCATAGTCAGCGAAAATAGCCGAATGAAGGTGTAGTGTAGCGGATGAAGGTTCAACATAGCGTGGATGTCATCAAACCGCAGGATGATCGTACGCCCGATGGAGTTATCCACAAAGCCCTTGCCCTCTGGCACCTTGGCCGCGAAAACCGGATATGCCACATCCTTCTCTCTGAGACGCCGCTTCTCCAAAGAAAGAACACTGTCATGCAGACTCTGCATAGCACCGGTTGCAGCATTGAGCATATTTATCGGTAGCATCGCCCTACCCGCCACATGCACCCTCCTCGAGATATCCTTAGGTGAAGGTGGCCCATCCTGAGCACGGATCGTACTCGGTGCCGGCTGGCTCGCACCCTTCTTAGTCTTTCTTTTGCGTGCCTTCTTCTTCTCTTGTAATGGGACCGAGTTCTGCTCACAGACCGCCTTCTTGAGTGTGTTGGGGCTGATAATATTTTGCACCTCGCCTATCGACACTTGGTGAAGTCGGCACGGAGGGCGTCTCGAGAGCTGAACAGCGAGCGGCGCTGTTGCAACTTGGCTTCTCCGCGGTACCAGCTAGATCGCGCACGTCTTTTGTTGGGTTGGGTTCTTGAGAAGGAGGCCCCATGAAGTCGCCATCGTACCCATGATTGGCAAAGTACTGATCGACGTTGCCAAATGTATCGTCGTCGTCGTCGTTCCGATCCTGTGCCATATGCATGTTTGGATCCAGTGGCATAGGGATGTCCGGTACCGTTGCGGCGGTCATGCCATGGGGCCGACTTGGCGCCGGCACAACTGGCGGTGTTGTCTTTGGGGTGGTGTCCCCCGCCCCCAAACGAATCTGGCTCTTCGGCCAAAGCAGGGCTAGCTCATGCAGGCGCTGAGGGTCATCACGTCATCATCGTCGGCCCCGACGGGTCAAATCGGAGGTAACAACTCATCGCAACCTGGCAGCACCTGAACCAGTTGAACCCTAAACAAGTTGGGTGGCATCTGGGTACCGTGGAACAAGGGGTTGCCTGGTTGAACGATTTTGCCCTTGGCTACATCGACCAATTCGTTGTTCACGAAGTGCAGGAGAGTGCACGGAACATCGGCGGCGCCCTGCGAAAACATGTAGGGCGTCAGGGATGCCCAGTCAAAGGCAAGGAGATGAAGTCCTCGTCCGAGAGAGGCTTAATTAGTTACCGTGATGATGGCGTCGAGCTCGGCTAATGTCGAGGTACCGCCAACGGCGGGCGTGCAGTTGACGGAGGGGCCGCTTGCTGCAGAGGTGCCGGCCGGCGTACACCCGGGTGCATTAAGCTCCCGTGCCGGTGTCGGAGACACCAATGCCACCTTCGCCGGAGGCACCAATGGCCCCGCCATCGCATTCTGCGAGTTGCTGGCCGTGAAGCTAGGAATCGGGGACGGCCCCTGTTGGCCGCCCGCAATCCACACACTCAACCCCTCGATCAAGGTAGGCACAATGGCGGTGATCGTCACTCCGAGTTGTTGTTGCACTTGCTCTTGGACAATCTCCGGAATCCGCGCCACCTGTGCCTTGAGTTCTTGAACCTCGCTACCGCTTTCCGAGCTGGTCTTTTTCTCCTTTCGCCCACCATTGTTATTGTATGACGACCATTTTGTCGACAAGCCTTTGCCGGCCACACGACCAGCTGACGTCGGCTTACTGAGCTTATCCTTGTTCTTCATTACATTCAACGCCCTATTTAGAGTGGTGTCCCAAGGGTTGCTCTTAGTCGACCCCGCGCTCATCGCTTTCGATGCGCTGCGGAAGGAATGTGAACCATTTAGAAATTTGGCTTCATTAATTAGAATGCAACCATATGGAGCTAATTGCGCGGGGGTGTATTCCTTACCAGAACAAGCTCAAGCGCCCTGGTCTTCGGATCCTTGGTAAGCTCCTTTGTTTTCGGGTCCTTCTTGTACCGGGCCCTGACAAAGTTCCTGGTCTGCTTGTCACCGTATTTATCGAAGAGGGCGGTAGGCCTTGCTCGGCACGGTCCGCCTCCTCCTTGTCCCATATAGGCTCCGCCACTCTGTAACCGCCGGGACCGAGTGTGTGTTCCCCTATGTTCAGCTCCCGCATTTCTTTCCCCCACTGACTTGATTGAGAGTTTGCGGTGCTCGAGCAATGTATCTTGAAGTCGTTGTAGTCATCTTCGGTGATCGAAGGATTTTTCTCCTTGATCTTCTCATAACTCTTATCTTTCTCGATCATTCTCTTCACATTGCTTTTGCAAGTAGACAGGGCCTTGCTCATCTTCGTGAGGGCAGCATTGTTCACTTTATTCCCTTTGAGGCTTGTGTTTTCAAATTCAGCAGGGAACTTGTATCGTTCGCGCAGCATCGTGAAGAGGAGGTTGCGCAAATTCCCTCGGTCAGGATGCCTCAGGTTCTCGGTGTTGATCGAGACGGTGCTCCGGAGAATGCACCCGAGCTGAAGCGAGTACCCCTTGACTATTCGTTCGGCGCCGTTGGATTCCGTCGAGTCCACTTGATAACTTCCTCCTTCAGGGTGAGGAGCACGATCGGGCGCCAGTCCTTCCGTTGCCTCTTCGGTTGGCTGCCATCTGTGCGTGCGCCGCCATCATCAGTGGTGGCACCCTCGGCGGCACCATCAGTGGTGGCATCAGTGGGGTCATCCTTGGCGGTACCATCAGTGGTCTCAGGATCGGTGGGGAAGGCGGCGTCCTCATACAAGTGAGGTTGTTCCTCCATCTCCTGGGACAGTCCCAGAATATCTTGCCGCCCGAACCCCCGGCCTCATCGTTGTTGGCCATGTTTCTCTCTAAATAGGAACAAAGTTTGGTCAAAAAGTTGGTTATTGTTAAGGAACAAGATCATGGTCTCATCATTTAGGGTTTGTCGACACCGAGGCATCCTAAAAGCTAAGCTTTTATCATTGAGGGTTTTTCGACGCCGAGGCACCCTAAAAGCCTAAGCTTTCATCATTAGTCACAAGTACCCCATATGTCCTATTTTTAGCAAAGTCATGCTAAAATTCACGGAAAATTTCAGCATGACCTTTGCTGAAAATAGGACATATGGAAATTCCAATTTCTTTGGAGCGGAAGTTAATCGACATTCCAGCAAACTCAAAACCTCTCGGTGGACAAGGCAAAAAGGCCTCCATCACAACATGGAAAATACATTGGCATGTGAAGAGGTGAAACAATATATGCATCTCCAAGCAGTATCATTCAACATTTTGGACAAACCACTACAAGCAATCTTTGGATCGGTACAAGAAGAATGTGAGAAAATGCAGACAAATACTAACAGATTGAGGTGTTTAACTTGTGGTGCTCTCGTGCTATTAACATTTCAAGTCAAAACCTTTTCGGTTAGTAAGTGTTTCTTGAGCATATGTATGTAGTAAGTGTTTCTGCTCTCAGTGTTTCAGAACACATATTTTAGCTACCTAGTACCAGTGCTATTACCCAGCAGTTAATTAGCTTTTGCTTTTGCTTTTCAGTGCCAAATTCTAGCTAGTACCAGCAAATTAACATCTAGCAGCAATCATTTTCAAATATATTTACACTGGACATTTTAATATTAACCTAAGGAAAAATGAATAGTTAGGTTAATTACCCACTGTTAGTTATTCAGTCTGATGATTTGTTCTATACTTTGATGCAAATTAGTATATAGAAGAAGCTATTTACTAGCAGTACCATATATAAAAGACATTGATCGATGCTATTTACTAGCAGATACTAGCAGTTTTTCTTCTTCAATAACTGTATTGTCCATCGATCAGTATTGGCCATATATAAAAGACATTGATCGATGCTATTTACTAGCAGTAGTAGCAGTTTTTTCTTCTTCATTAACTGTACTAGCAGTTTTTTTTCTTCTTGATTAACTGTATTAGCTATTTACTAGCAGTACTAGCACTTGGATCATATGCTAACGCTACATTGATACATCATCATGCTGGGTAATATTAAACCCAAGCAACTTTATAATCAACCCAAGATACATCAACTACTGCACTATCCTGCCTAATAAAAAACAGTCATGCCAGCATATAGTATATAAATCTGAATTTGTGTTTACAAGAAAAGTGCCCTTTGCAATGTAAACCTGAGAACACAACTCACCTCAAGTGCAGGATATAGCAGACACCTACTTCTTCAGTCAAGTGCGGTAAAAAGACTGTTTGCGAACCTGTTTAGTCGAGTTGAACATTAGAATCCATACTATGCTCTACTATGCTTGTAAAGGAACACCTGCTAGCTAGCTGCTGTCAAGTTGTCGACATTTCGTCGTCGAGTGAAAAAAATGAAGAAGAAAAAAGGCATGCATGCCTTTGGTTTGCCAAAGCAGAGCACTTTAGTCCTCTGTTTTTGCTAGCTCGCTACACATACCCCCAAGTGAACCACCACAACATCTAAAAGCTAAGAATTGTTTTTGCTTATATAATCAGACTTTTGTGCTAAAAACCATAGAACAACTGCTCCAAATTTCTAAATAAACTGCCATTTCATTTTATTCAATAATGAACTGTACTCTTTATGGGTTTTTTAGTTAAATGCAGAAAATCCAAAGTTAATTCCGCCCATGTTATAGGTTCCAGAACTAAAAACTTGATGAGCTCGATGATTTGGATGTTTGTTAACCACAAGGACATGACTGAATTTATCGGGGACAAAAACCAAACAAGCTGAAGATGCACAATTCACAAAAACAAAAAAGCAAAAGAAAGGGTCTCTCTCAAACACCTACAACTGTAGTGTGTGTACTCTAGCCGGCAGCTCTCGAGATCTTGATCTTGAAAATGCCTTACAGAACTTGCTTCACTTATAAACCCAACCGGAGATCTTCAGTACTAAGAAAGGTAAAAATGCCCCCGGCGCACTTAATTATTGAATACATTGCTTAGAAAACGTAGAGTGATTATCGTATGCTGCCCTCAATCATCTATTTGAAGTTTAACTATCATTGCAAAAAAATGATGGGTACCACTACCAGCAGAAAGGGCATGTCTGCAGAAACTTAAATACATTCATTGCAGACTGCTACGTACTGCAAATTAATTGATGACTGCTAAAATCGAAATTTAACTGCAATATACATAATATATCAACAGTATATTGATCTGTGAAAGATTGTAATCATATATAACAGCATCCAAATCATCGAGCTCATCAAGTTTTTAGTTCTGGAACCTATAACGTGGGTACATGACTGAATCTGAATGTGACTGAATCTGAATGTGACTGAATCTGAATGCGAGGGGGAGAGGAGGAGGGGGAGCTCATGGGGGCGGTGGTGTGGACGGGGCGACGAGGTGGGGCGACGAGGTCCGGGTGGTGGTGGTGCGACGAGGTCCGGGAGGCGACGAGGTCCGGGTGGTGGTGGTGCTCCGGCGACGGTGGTGTGGACGGGGCGGCGTCCGGGCCACCGGCGACGAGGGCGGCGGGGCAATGGCGTCCAACGAGGTGGGGCGACGGGGAGAGCGGCACCGAGGAGACGAGGACGACGGGCGGCGGGCAGCGGCGGGAGAGGAGAGGGCGGCGCCGCAGCTGCGTCGAAGGCGAGGCGAGACGAGGACGACGGGAAGGCGTCAAGCGGCGTCGAAGCGGCGTCGGCGAGGCGGCGGGCAGCGGCGGGAGAGGAGAGGGAAGGGGATCGAGGGCGAGGCGAGGAGAGAGGGATAGGTTTGGGCGGGAGGAAATATGGATGGGGCGGCACAATACTAATGGCGCACCACCCTCGGTGCGCCATAAGTACATCCATACTAATGGCGCACCTCACCACAGTGCGCCATTAGTATTTTTTTTTTTCCTTTCGAGCCAACAGGTTATCTTCCACGACTGACCACACCAAGTTCCTCTACTAGCTTGGTCGTGTCAGCCAGTTCTCACACCAGGAGGTCTTGGGTTCGATTCCTAGGCTCCACAATTTTTTTTATGCATTTAAAATGTTGTTTGATATTTATTTGTGTTTATATATGTTCAAACTTGTTTAAATCATAACAGTAATATTTTTTATAAGACAGTAATAATTTTTTAAAAAATATCATCAAACAGTAATGCCGATGGAGCGAGGGAGGGTGCGCGGGGTGCGGGGTGAAGGAAATATGCCCTAGAGGCAATAATAAAGTTATTATTTATTTCCTTATTTCATGATAAATGTTTATCATTCATGCTAGAATTGTATTAACCGGAAACATAATACATGTGTGAATGCATAGACAAACAGAATGTCACTAGTATGCCTCTACTAGACTAGCTTGTTAATCAAAGATGGTTATGTTTCCTAACCATGAACAAAGGGTTGTTGTTTGATTAGCAAGGTCACATCATTAGGTGAATGATCGATTGACATGACCCATTCCATTAGCTTAGCACACGATCGTTTAGTATGTTGCTACTGCTTTTATCCATGACATATACATGTTCCTATAACTATGAGATTATGCAACTCCCGTTTACCGGAGGAACACTTTGGGTGCTACCAAGCGTCACAACGAATCGGGTGATTATAAAGGAGTACTACAGGTGTCTCCAAAGGCGGATGTTGGGTTGGCGTATTTGAGATTAGGTTTTGTCACTCCGATTGTCGGAGAGGTATCTCTGGGCCCTCTCGGTAATACACATCACTTAAGCCTTGCAAGCATTACAACTAATGAGTTAGCTATGAGATGATGTATTACGGAACGAGTAAAGAGACTTGCCGGTAACGATATTGAACTAGGTATTGGATACCGACGATCGAATCTCGGGCAAGTAACATACCGATGACAAAAGGAACAACGTATGTTGTTATGCGGTCTGACCGATAAAGATCTTCGTATAATATGTTGGAGCCAATATGGGCATCCAGGTCCCGCTATTGGTTATTGACCGGAGACGTGTCTCGGTCATGTCTACATTGTTCTCGAACCGTAGGGTCCGCACGCTTAAGGTTTCGATGACGGTTATATTATGAGTTTGTGTATTTTGATGTACCGAAGAAGTTCGAGTCCGGATGTGATCACGGACATGACGAGGAGTCTCGAAATGGTCGAGACATAAAGATTGATATATTGGAAGCCTATGTTTGGAGTTCGAATGGTTCGGGTGAAATCGGGATTTTCTGGAACACCGGGTTACGGAACCCTCCGGGGTTAATGGGCCTTAGTGGGCCATGAGGGAGAAGAGGAAGGGCCGGCCAGGGCAGGCCGCTCGCCCCCTCCCCCTCTAGTTCGAATAGGACAAGGAGAGGGGGGGCGGCGCCCCCCTTCCCTCTTTCCCTCCCCCCAAGTCCTAATCCAACTAGAAAAAAGGGGGGAGTCCTACTCCCGGTGGGAGTAGGACTCCTCCGGCGCGCCTCCTCCTAGAGCCGGCCGCACCCCCCCTTGCTCCTTTATATACGGGGGTAGGGGGCACCCTAGAACACACAAGTTGATCCTTGAGATCGTTCCTTAGCCGTGTGTAGTGCCCCCCTCCACCATAATCCACCTCGGTCATATCGTAGCGGTGCTTAGGCGAAGCCCTGTGTCGGTAGAACATCAAGATCGTCACCACGCCGTCGTGCTGACGGAACTCTCCCTCCCCGAAGCTCTACTGGATTGGAGCCCGAGGAGCGTCACCGAGCTGTACGTGTGTCAAGAACTCGAGGCGCCGAATAACGGCGCTGGGATCGGTTGGATCGCGAGGAGAACGTACGACTACTTCCTCTACGTTGTGATCGCTTCCGCTTCGGTCTACGAGGGTACGTAGACAACACTCTTCCCTCTCATTGCTATGCATCACCATGATCTTGCGTGTGCGTAGGAAATTTTTTGAAATTACTGCGTTCCCCAACAGTGGTATCAGAGCCTAGGTTTTTATGGTTTGATGTTTTGCACGAGTAGAACACAAGTGAGTTGTGGGCGATACAAGTCATACTACCTACCAGCATGTCATACTTTGGTTCAGCGGTATTGTGAGATGAAGCGGCCTGGACCGACATTACGCCAGACGCTTACGCGAGACTGGTTTCACCGCCACGAGCACTCGTTGCTTAAAGGTGATTGGCGGGTGTCTGTCTCTCACTTTAGTTGAACGAGTATGGCTCGCCCGGTCCTTGAGAAGGTTAAAACGGAGTCTATTTGACGAAGTATCGTTGTGGTTTTGATGCGTAGGTGAGATTGGTTCTTGCTTAAGCCCGTAGCAGCCACGTAAAATTTGCAACAACAAAGTAGAGGACGTCTAACTTGTTTTTGCAGGGCATGTTGTGATGTGATATGGTCAAGACATGATGCTATATTTTATTGTATGAGATGATCATGTTTGGTAACCGAAGTTATCGGCAACTGGCTGGAGCCATATTTTTGTCGCTTTATTGTATGAAATGCAAACGCCCTGTAATTGCTTTACTTTATCACTAAGCGGTAGCGATAGTCATAGAAGCAATAGATGGCGTAGACGACAACGATGCTACGATGAAGATCAAGGTGTCGCGCCGATGACGATGGTGATCACGACGGTGCTTCGGAGATGGAGATCACAAGCACAAGATGATGATGGCCATATCATATCACTTATATTGATTGCATGTGATGTTTATCCTTTATGCATCTTATCTTGCTTTGATTGACGGTAGCATTTTAAGATGATCTCTCACTAAAATTATCAAGTAGTGTTCTCCCTGAGTATGCACCGTTGCCAAAGTTCGTCGTGCCGAGACACCACGTGATGATCGGGTGTGATAAGCTCACGTCCATCTACAACGGGTGCAAGCCAGTTTTGCACACGCAGAATACTCAGGTTATACTTGACAAGCCTAGCATATGCAGATATGGCCTCGAACACGGAGACCGAAAGGTCGGCGTGAATCATATAGTAGATATGATCAACATAAGATGTTCACCATTGAAAACTACTCCATCTCACGTGATGATCGGTTATGGTTTAGTTGATTTGGATCACGTGATCACTTAGATGACTAGAGATGTCTGTCTAAGTGGGAGTTCTTAAGTAATGTGATTAATTGAACTTTAATTTATCATGAACTTAGTACCGATAGTATCTTGCTTGTCTATGTTTGTTTGTAGATAGATGGCTCGTCTTTGTTGTTCCGTTGAATTTTAATGCGTTCCTTGAGAAAGCAAAGTTGAAAGATGATGGTAGCAATTACACGGATGGGTCCGTAACTTCGAGGATTATCCTCATTGCTGCACGAGAAGAGTTACGTCTGGATGCACCGCTAGGTGCAGAACTCTTCTTGATGCAACTGGTGACGTTAAGAACATCTGGTAGAGCAAAGCGATGACTACTCTATAGCTCGATGTGCCATGCTTTACGGCTTAGAACCGGGACTTCAACGGCGTTTTGAGCGTCATGGAGCATATGAGATGTTCCAGAGTTGAAGTTGATATTCAAATGAATGCCCGGATTGAGAGATATGAAGTCTCCAATAAGTTCTATAGCTGCAAGATGGAGGAGAATAGTTCGTCGGTGAGCACATACTCGTAATGTCCGGGTATTACAATCACTTGACTCAAGCGGGAGTTAATCTTCCGGATGATTGTGTCATTGATGTAATTCTTCAATCACCGCCACCAAGCTACAAAGGCTTCGTGATGAACTATAATATGCAAGGGTTAGTAAAGACTATACCGAGCTCTTCGCAATGCTAAAGGCTGCGGAGGTAGAAATCAAGAAGGAGCATCAAGTGTTGATGGTCAATAAGACCACTAGTTTCAAGAAGAAAGGCAAAGGGAAGAAGAAGGAACTTCAAGAAGAACAGCAAGCAAGTTGCTGCTCGGAGAAGAAACCCAAGTCTGGACATAAACCTGAAATCGAGTGCTTCTCGCAAGCGGATGGTCCTTTGGAAGCGGAACTGCCCCAAGTATTTGGCGGATAAGAAGGATGGCAAGGTGAACAAAGGTATATGTGATATACATGTTATTGATGTGTACCTTACTAGAGCTCGCAGAGCACTGGTATTTGATCTGGTTACATTGCTAATATTTGCAACTCAAGCAGGGACTACGGATTGCGAACACCGGCAAAGGGCGAGGTGACGATGGCGTGGGAAATGGTTCCAAAGTCGATGTGATGGCGGTCGGCACGCTACCTCTACATCTACCTTCGGGATTAGTTTTAGACCTAAATAATTGTTATTTGGTGCCTGCGTTGAGCATGAACATTATATCTGGATCTTGTTTGATGCGAGGCGGTTATTCATTTAAATCAGAGAATAATGGTTGTTCTATTTATATGAGTAATATCTTTTATGGTCATGCACCCTTGAAGAGTGGTCTATTTTGATGAATCTCGATAGTAGTGATACACATATTCATAATGTTGAAACCAAAAGATGCAGAGTTGATAATGATAGTGCAACTTATTTGTGGCACTTGCCGTTTAGGTCATATCGGTATAAAGCGCATGAAGAAACTCCATCTTGATGGACTTTTGGAGTCACTTGATTATGAATCACTTGGCACTTATGAACCGTGCCTCATGGGCAAGATGACTAAAACCCGTTCTCGGCACTATGGAGAGAGCAACAGATTTGTTGGAAATCATACATCTGGATGTATGTGGTCCGATGAATGTTGAGGCTCGTGGCGGATATCGTTATTTTCTCACCTTCACAGATGATTTAAGCAGATATGGGTATATCTACTTAATGAAACATAAGTCTGAAACATTTGAAAAGTTCAAAGAATTTCAGAGTGAAGTTGAAAATCATCGTAATAAGAAAATTAAGTTTCTACGATCGATCGTGGAGGTGAATATTTGAGTTCGAGTTTGGTCTACATTTGAAACAATGCGGAATAGTTTCGCAACTCACGCCACCCGAACACCACAACGTAATGGTGTGTCCGAACGTCATGTCGCACTTTACTAGATATGGTGCGATCTATGATGTCTCTTACAGATTTACCGCTATCGTTTTGGGGTTATGCTCTTGAGACGGCTGCATTCACACTGAATAGAACACCATCAAAATCCGTTGAGACGACACCTTATGAACTATGGTTTAGCAAGAAACCAAAGTTGTCGTTTCTTAAAGTTTGGGGATGCGATGCTTATGTGAAAAAGCTTCAACCTGATAAGCTCGAACCCAAATCGGAGAAATGTGTCTTCATAGGATACCCAAAGGAGACAGTTGGGTACACCTTCTATCACAGATCCGAAGGCAAGACATTTGTTGCTAAGAATGGATCCTTTCTAGAGAAGGAGTTTCTCTCGAAAGAAGTGAGTGGGAGGAAAGTAGAACTTGATGAGGTAATTGTACCTTCTCCCTTACTTGAAAGTAGTTTTTCGCAGAAACCGGTTTCTGAGACATCTACACCAAATAGTGAGGAAGTTGATGATGTTGATCATGAAACTTCAGATCAAGTTACTCTGTAACCTCGTAGATCAACCAGAGTAAGATCTACACCGAGTGGTACGGTAATCCTGTTCGGAAGTCATGCTACTAGATCATGATGAACCCACGAACTATGAAGAAGCGATGGTGAGCCCAGATTCCATAAAATGGCTTGAGGCCATGAAATCTGAGATGGGATCCATGTATGAAAACAAAGTATGGACTTTGGTTGACTTGCCCGAGGGTCGGCAAGCAATAGAAAACAAGTGGATCTTCAAGAAGAAGACCGACGACGACGGTAATGTAGCTGTCTACAAAGCTCGACTTGTCGCAAAGGGTTTCGACAAGTTCAAGGGATTGACTACGATGAGACCTTCTCACCCGAAGCGATGCTTAAGTCTGTCCGAATCATGTTAGCAATTGCCACATTTTATGATTATGAAATTTGGCAAATGGATGTAAAGACTGCATTCTGAATGGATTTACGGAAGAAGAGTTGTATATGATGCAACCGAAGGTTTTATCGATCCAAAGGAGCTAACAAAGTGTGCAAGCTCCAGCGATCCATTTATGCACTGGTGCAAGCATCTCGGAGTTGGAATAAACGCTTTGATAGTGTGATCAAAGCATTTGGGCTCATCTGAGACTTTTGGAGAAGCTTTGTATTTACAAGAAAGTGAGTGGGAGCTCAGAGCATTTCGATATTATATGTAGATGAGATATTACTAATCGGAAATGATATAGAATTCTGGATAGCATAAAGGGATACTTGAATAAGAGTTTTTCAATGAAAGACCTCGGTGAAGCTGCTTACATATTGGGCATCAAAATCTATAGAGATAGATCAAGACGCTTAATTGGACTTTCACAAAGCACATACCTTGATAAAATTTTGAAAAGTTCAAAATGGATCAAGCAAAGAAAGGGTTCTTGCACGTGTTACAAGGTGTGAAGTTGAGTAAGACTCAATGCCCGACCCACGCAGAAGATAGAGAGAAAATGAAAGATGTTCCTATGCTTCAGCCATAGGCTCTATC
Organism: Aegilops speltoides; assembly: GCA_021437245.1. Taxonomy (NCBI): domain Eukaryota; kingdom Viridiplantae; phylum Streptophyta; class Magnoliopsida; order Poales; family Poaceae; genus Aegilops; species Aegilops speltoides. The sequence continues at coordinate 522,268,344 of CM038147.1, forward strand.
ATGTATGCAATCTGTGTACAGACTGATGTGTGCCTTGCTATAAGCTTAGCAGGAGGTACCAAAGTAATCCAGAGTGGATCATGGACAGCGGTCAAGAACATCTGAAATACGAAAAGGACTAAGGATATGTTTCTCGTATATGGAGGTGACAAAGAGCTCATCGTGAACAGTTACGTTGATGCAAGCTTTGACACCGATCCGGACGATTCTAAATCGCAGACCGGATACGATTTACACTAAACGAGGAGTTGTCGGTTGGTGCAGTTCTAAACAAAGCGTCGTGGCGGGATCTACATGTGAAGCGGAGTACATAGCAGCTTCGGAAGCAGCTAATGAAGGAGTGCGGATGAAGGAGTTCATATCCGATCTAGGTGTCATACCTAGTGCATCGGGTCCAATGAAAATCTTCTGTGACAATCTTTCGAGCAATTGCATTAGCAAAGGAATCCAGATTTCACAAGAGGACCAAGCACATCAAGAGACGCTTCAATTCCATCCGGATTTAGTCCGGTGGGAGACATAGAGATTTTCAAGATACATACGGATCTGAATGTAGCAGACCGTTGACTAAGCCTCTTCCACGAGCAAAACATGATCAACACCAAGACTCCATGGGTGTTAGAATCATTACTATGTAATCTAGATTATTGACTCTAGTGCAAGTGGGAGATCAAGGAAATATGCCCTAGAGGCAATAATAAAGTTATTATTTATTTCCTTATTTCATGATAAATTTTTATCATTCATGCTAGAATTGTATTAACCGGAAACATAATACATGTGTGAATGCATAGACAAACAGAATGTCACTAGTATGCCTCTACTAGACTAGCTTGTTAATCAAAGATGGTTATGTTTCCTAACCATGAACAAAGGGTTGTTGTTTGATTAGCAAGGTCACATCATTAGGTGAATGATCTGATTGACATGACCCATTCCATTAGCTTAGCACACGATCGTTTAGTATGTTGCTACTGCTTTTATCCATGACATATACATGTTCCTATAACTATGAGATTATGCAACTCCCGTTTACCGGAGGAACACTTTGGTGCTACCAAACGTCACAACGAATCGGGTGATTATAAAGGAGTACTACAGGTGTCTCCAAAGGCAGATGTTGGGTTGGCGTATTTCGAGATTAGGTTTTGTCACTCCGATTGTCGGAGAGGTATCTCTGGGCCCTCTCGGTAATACACATCACTTAAGCCTTGCAAGCATTACAACTAATTAGTTAGCTGTGAGATGATGTATTACGGAACGAGTAAAGAGACTTGCCGGTAACGAGATTGAACTAGGTATTGGATACCGACGATCGAATCTCGGGCAAGTAACATACCGATGACAAAAGGAACAACGTATGTTGTTATGCGGTCTCGACCGATAAAGATCTTCGTAGAATATGTAGGAGCCAATATGGGCATCCAGGTCCCGCTATTGGTTATTGACCGGAGACGTGTCTCGGTCATGTCTACATTGTTCTCGAACCGTAGGGTCCGCACGCTTAAGGTTTCGATGGCGGTTATATTATGAGTTTGTGTATTTTGATGTACGAAGAAGTTCGAGTCCCGGATGTGATCACGGACATGACGAGGAGTCTCGAAATGGTCGAGACATAAAGATTGATATATTGGAAGCCTATGTTTGGAGTTCGAATGGTTCCGGGTGAAATCGGGATTTTACCGAAACCGAGGGGTTACGGAACCCTCCGGGGTTAATGGGCCTTAGTGGGCCATGAGGGAGAAGAGGAAGGGCCGCCGGGGCAGGCCGCCGCCCCTCCCCTCTAGTCCGAATAGGACAAGGAGAGGGGGCCCCTTCCTCTTTCCCTCCCCAAGTCCTAATCCAACTAGAAAGGGGGAGTCCTACTCCGGTGGGAGTAGGACTCCTCAGCACCTCCTCCTAGAGCCGGCCGCACCCCCTTGCTCCTTTATATACGGGGCAGGGGCACCCTAGAACACACAAGTTGATCCTTGAGATCGTTCCTTAGCCGTGTGCGGTGCCCCCCTCCACCATAATCCACCTCGGTCATATCGCATCGGTGCTTAGGCGAAGCCCGTGTCGGTAGAACATCAAGATCGTCACCACGCCGTCGTCTTGACGGAACTCTCCCTCCCCAAGCTCTCTTGGATTGGAGCCCGAGGGCGCCACCGAGCTGTCGTGTGTCAAGAACTCGAGGCGCCGGAGTAACGGCGCTGGGATCGGTTGGATCGCGAGGAGAACGTCGACTACTTCCTCTACGTTGTGATCGCTTCGCCGGTCACGAGGGTACGAGACAACACTCTTCCTCTCGTTGCTATGCATCACCATGATCTTGCGTGTGCGTAGGAAATTTTTTGAAATTACTGCGTTCCCCAACACGGGGGTCGGCGGTGGCGGTTGAGTAGGGGAGGGGTGCGGGGGGTCGGCGGCGGCGGTTGAGTAGGGGAATCGAGGGTGCGGGGGGTCAGCGGCGGCGGCCGGTGGACCGGGGGGTGCTCGGCGGCGAGGGGGACCGGATCTGGCGAGGTGGGATAGCGATCAAGATGGAGGGGGATTGAGATCGAGTGTCCATGAAATTTAAAAATATTCATGATAGTTCAAAAAGTTCCCATGAAATACAATCGAGAAATGAAGGCTACGATTCAAATACAATCGATCTTAGCTAGCTATCTGTTAACAATCTTCTTGCCCTTCTTTTTCGCAAATGGAGTTCTTCTGTGGAACGGACGTCCTTTAGGTAGGGTGGTCCTGCTTCTTCTTGTGGTGTATGCTGCTACTTCATCCTCGTCGTCATGTTCGATCCTCGGGTCGCCGTACTTGTCGAAGTCTTGCTCATTGGCTACTCCATCCATTCCGATGATCTTCCTTTTGCCTCTCCTCACGACAACACGACTGGGCTTTGATGGGTCGGTAATGAAGAAGCATTGGTCCACTTGGGAAGCCAGTACCCATGGCTCATTTTTCGCGGTGACGTTTGCGCCCGCGGTCTTGGATTTGGCTTCGGGTATAACCATGGTGGTGAAATACCGGTCTTCTTTTAGGACGCTCTTTGCCCATCTGACACGAAACATCGGGACCTTCTTTCCAGCGTAGCTCAGCTCCCAGATCTCCTCGATCCTTCCGTAGTATCTGTCCTTGTCGTTACCGGTGTAGGATTCCATCGTTACCCCAGAGTTCTGATAACCATCGCTCTTCATGTCCTTGGCCTCGGTGTAGAATGTGTAGCCGTTGATATCGTACGCCTCATAGGTCATCAGGTTGTGCTCGGCATACCGTGACAAAGGCGAATATGAGTTGTTCTTCCGCGGAAGAATCCTCATGTAAAGGGTACGACAGAAGCTTCTGCTTGAACCAACACGTGAAACATGAGTTGTGCTCTTTGATTATATCTCCGTCCGTCCTCTGTTGGCCTCGGTCATTGTACGTCTTCTTAATAAAGGTTTTGTGCTCTACCACCCAAGGATCGACCACGTCTATGTGTTGTAGCGCGACTAGGTTTGCTCTTTCAAAGTTGGCGAGTCGACCCTCTAAGTCGACATGCATTTCGTGGCGACCTCACGGTGACCCCATCCGGCGAGACTGCCGAGGTGCTGTTGACGGTAGACCAGCGGGTTCTCGATGCCTAGATAATTCGTGCGAGAGGAGATGCACTCTTGATCGAAAAGCCCCGCTATACTTCCTCTGGACGTGACATGTTGCGAACGTATCCTTTGATGACACCATTCATCCTTTCGAACGACATCATGCTGTGCAGGAACGTCGGCCCGAGTTGGATGATATCCTCCACTATATGGACAAGCAAATGCACCATAACATCGAAGAATGCGGGCGGGAAGTACATCTCAAGCTCGCATAGTATCACCACGATCTCTTCCTGTAGCCTTCTGAGTTGCCTCACGCCAATCGACTTCCGAGAGATGACGTCGAAAAAGTTGCATAGGCCAAATAGCGTTTCACGGACGTGCGCGTCCATGATCCCACGGATTGCAACTGGAAGTATCTGCGTCATCGACCGCGTGGCGGTCGTGAGACTTCATCCCATCGAACTTCTACTTACTGGGTCTAGGTATCCGCTTATCTTCCCAGCGAAACCGAAGGAAGTTTTACTCCTAGGAGGCAGGTGAAAAACTGCTCCATCTCCTCCTGACTTAGAGTGAAGCACGCGGGAGGGTAGTCATTTCCGGTCTTCTTGGCCTTTTTGCCTTTGCGACGACTTTCTGTGTCCTGCTTCGCCTCATCATCATCAATCATCATCATCATCATTAGCGTGAAGCTACTGCCTGTTGCCCATTGATTTCAAGTCTGCCCTTGCTTTCGGCCCATCTTTGGTCCTCTCTGGCATGTTGAGCAGGGTACCAAGCAGACCCTCGCACACGTTCTTCGTGATATGCATGACATCAAGGCTGTGAGGCACACGGTGGATCTTCCTGTACGACAAGTCCCAGAAAACAGACCTCGTTTTCCATACCTTCAGCAGCGGCTCTGGCACCTTTCGCTTCTTTCCCGGCTCTGGCGCCTTTTGCTTCTTTCCCGGCAGTGGGCAGTCTTTCCAATTTTTCAACAGCTTGTCTATTTCCTCGCCGCTCCTCGTACACGGGCGTTTTCGGGGTTCGGTTTCACCATCGAACAGATCCTTGCATTTCCTCCACGGGTCATCGTCGCGAAGCCACCTTCGATGTCCCATGAACATGGTTTTCGAAGACCCGGGATCTCTATCTAGCTGGCGATACGTTGTGTCATCCATGCACCTTACGCATCCAGAAAATTCATGGACTACCTGCCCCGTGAGATATCCGTAACCGAGATAGTCGTGCACCGTCGTGAGCAGTGCGGCTCTCATAGGGAAATATTCTTTCTCTGCGGCGTCCCACATATTGGCTGGCGTTTTCCACAGCGTATCAAGCTCCTCTTTCAGCAGCCTCAGATACAGATTGATGTCGTTCCCTGGTTGTTTCGGTCCTTCAATTAGCATACTCATGTGAATGTACTTCCTCTTCATGCACAACCAGGGGGGAAGGTTGTACATCCACACAAACACAGGCCAGGTGCTATGTGTGCTTCTCTGGCTGCCAAACGGATTGACTCCATCGGTGCTCGCGCCCAGCATGATGTTCCTTGGATTGTTCCCAAATTCTAGGTCTTCGCAGTTCAACGCTTGCCACTGGCTCGCATCCTTAGGGTGACTCAGCATCTTGTCTTTTTTATCTATCTCCGGATCATTTGCGTCATCTTCTCGCTTCTTCTCCTCCCTATCCGCGTGCCAACGCAGGAGCTTTGCTACCTTAGGGTCCGCGAAATACCACTGCAAACGAGGAGTGATCGGAAAGTACGACACGACTTTTCGAGGAGCTTTCTTCCTCTTCTTGTATCGAGTGACGCCGCACACCGGACATATGGTAGACTCCGCATGCTCGTCCCGATAAATGATGCAATTGTTCATGCACACATGGTATTTCACGTTTGGTAAATCCAGAGGACACACGATTTTCTTCGCCTCCTCCAAACTGGTCGGGCACTTGTTCCCCTTGGGAAGACGTTCGTGCCAGAATGACATGTTCTCGTCGAAGCATGCGTCGGTCATTTTGTGTTTTACCTTCATCTCCGAGCCATGAGCGTTACTTTCAAAGCGGGTACCCTCGGCCTGCATCCTTCATACAATGGAGTAACCGCGATAACTCAAGTTGATCCATCTTGGCTTTCTCTCGGCGGCAGCTCTTGCGTTATCCGTCCGCTTGAGAAGCAGCTCTTGAATATGAGGGTCCTGCACCCAGCCCATCGATGGTCCAACGTCGTCGCTCCGCCGCATCATCATCTTCATGATCATGCCCGTAAATGCTCCGCATCTTCCTCATCATCATGTCCTGCATCTTCTACATGATGACCGTGTACAACATCACCGTCGATCATCTCCGGGATTCTTCGTCTTCTCGCCCACCGAGCCGCGGTGGTTGTCTTCTTGCCCTTCTTCATTTCTTGACCGGCCCCCATGGACGACTTTGTAGTCATCTTCATCACCTTGCCACCGATAGCCATCCATGAAACCACACAAGAGCAGGTGGTCCCGCACCTGCCCGGAATCCGGGTCCGCAATAAGGCTCTTCAGCTTGCATCTTCGACACGGACATCTTATCTCCGTCTCGTTCTTTTGAAGCATCTCGGCCTTCGCGGACCTCAAAAACCTATTCACAATGCCTTCGGTCATCGTGCGGACCATAGTCGCCTGCGGGGTAGAGCAAAACAATATTTTAGAACCAAGAAAAAATTTGGCATGACTTTCCCTAAAAATAGGACCAAAAAGAATGCTTAATGCCAAAATTCTCGCTGAAACGGAAATGAATCAACATTCCGGCAAAATATTGGCAACTATCGCATTTCAAATACCGGTACACCTCCAAACACAAACACATATGCAACACCACAAACATATGCAACACCACGAACATACATAGATCTAGCTAGGCCATAAAAAGTGCATGTGCACATTGTTGTAGGGAGAACAACATAAATATAGCTTCCCCCCTTACTTACCTATCAAAACAAGGTAATTTAACCACTTAATTTGAATGAATCTATGGTGGAAATGAGGTGAAAAAGAGGAGGCACCCGAGACAAGGAGGAGGTAGAGAGAATGAAGTGGGGAGAAAGTGAGTGTGGGTAGGAGAGGCTGTCCAAAATATCTTGTTGCTGCCCACTTACTAATGGCGCACCAACTCTAAATGCGCCATCAGTATTCCAGGTTACTAATGGCGCACCTTCTGGTGGTGCGCTATTAGTAGTTTTGCAAAAAAAACATACTAATGGCGCACTAGTAATGGCGCATGGTGGAACAGTGCGCCATTAGTAGTTTTGCAAAAAAAGAAATAAAAAATATAATAATAAAAAAACAACATTATTGGCGCACTTTTCGACAGGTGCGCCATTACTAGTTACAACTAGTAATGGCGCACTGCGTCTGGATGCGCCATTAGTATGTTTGGACAGGCGCACTAGTTCAAAAATAATAATTGATACTAATGGCGCACCTTGGGCCAGGTGCACCATTAGTAGTTTCAACTCTAATGGCGTATCAGAAGGTGGTGCGCCATTAGTATATACTAATGGCGCACCGCTTGTCTGGTGCGCCATTAGTGTCAATCCCATCTATAGCCCTTTTTCTAGTAGTATGATGAGTTATTATATATCAGTGGGTGAAAGAAATGTGGATTAGATTCAAGTGGAGGCAAGATGGTGCAGATCTAGAGTACTACTACCAAGTTTGGATTAGTAGTACTTTGGATCTGCATCATGTTTCCTCCACTTGAATCTAATCTATATTTCTTTTACCCACTGATATAATAACTCATCATCATAATGATATAACAATCTCTAAATTGCTACTGTATCAAAACTTGTATAACGGTGTATAAATAGACTATAAAGCAACAGGGAAATGAAATACATATGAGTAGTAGTAGTGCGGGCCATGTGTGCGCTACTAGTAACTATCAGTAGCGCTGGGCAGGGCAAGCACTACTGCTATTCGATTTAGCAGTACTGCATGGTTTAGCCTTGCTGGTGCTAAAGTTTAGTTGTAGAACCATACTAGTAGTGCGGCCACCCGCGCTACTGCTAGACCAAAACCCTGCGCTACTGCTAGTTTTGGTTTTGCAACAAATAAGCTGAAAATACACTTCGCTACTCGGTTTCTTTGTCAGTAAATTGTAGCATGGAATGCGTTTTCCGATCTCACAAACCATCTTAGGGCAACTCCAACGGCGAGACCCAAATCTTGTCCGCGTTTCGTCCGTTTTGGTCACCAAAACAAACATCAGACAGACGGACACATCGAGACAAAGTCTCTGAACCCAACAGTGTTGCTCTATTTGGTGACATGTCGGCCCCGACATTTTGTCGAACACATAGTGATAGTGGCACGGCCAACGCAGAGTGCGGCGAGCGGAGCAACATTACCTTGGGGTCAAGCGGTGAGCACTTCCGTAAGCTCCATGCGCTCTAGGGTGAGGGTGCTCCTTGACCATCTCGCGGGGGAGGTAGTCCCTAGTGGTCTCGCAACTTGAGCCTGCAATTGGTGTAGTAGGACCTCAGCCTGGTCGCGCCCTGTCACGGCGCCAAATCCAAGGTGCCCGAGCTCCTGAGCCGCAGCCCCGGCCCAAGCCGGACAATGCTTCCGTGCCTTAAGGCACCTACCTTTGTGTCTATGACATATGGGTCCAACAGGTGGCTGGCCCAGATGTCAGTGACCCAAAGGCATGTGCCTTTAAGGCACCGAAGCTGTGTCCGCCCAAGCCACGATGCCACGACTCCATGTGTTGCAGAAAGGGAGTGTGCGAGCGGGAAGGCCGGCAGAGCAGGCGATTGCAGTAGGTGGTGCTCCTGTCTGGGCAGCGGCGGGGGCAAAAAAAGGCCACAACAGTGCAACATGGGCCACACTACGGGGGCGGGGCAGAAGGGGGCAGGAGATGGGCCAAGCAGGGCGTCGACGGCAGCCGAAGGGCTGGTCCCTAGCGCGGTGTTAGGCGCACACCAGATGCAGCCATGTGTGGGTAGGTTGGTGGCTAAGAGAGAGAAAATGAGGTAATAGAGAGGCGGGAGCAGGGTGGGTAACGGGTGGGCCAGGACTAAGCACATGCAGACGAGGTGGACACAGAGAACGTCCAGTTTGTGTCCGCTTCGGACCAAAATCTCTACTCCTATAAAAAACTGAGTTGGTGATGATGGTGTGCCTGCCATCCTTCATTTACAACCGTTCGATTTACATCCAACGCATCTGAGACAAACTATGTCAGTTTTGTAAAAAAAAAACGTACTCCACTCCTCGTTTGTAGATAACCCCCTGCCTCTCACGTTCAGCCATCTCTCCCACTCACCTCATCTAGCCATCTCAGGAAAAAATAAGAAGGATCTAGAGAGGTCATTGCTTTGGCGCCCTGTGCGCCTCAACTCCTCTCATCCCTTCTCTCGGGCTGCATTGCCGACCACCACCACGACCCGCTCCTCCTTGCCATCTCCTCTGCCCCCTTCCAAATCATCCTGAGTTACATTCATGGTGGTCTAGAGAAAATAAACAAAATCGATACTCAGAAAATTATCCTTAAAGCTCATTTTTTGCAAAGCACAATAAGTGTTATTTCTTCAAAAGTTTTGGATGCAGGTTGACCACTTGAATGCTTTTGTTTGCAAAAGATTATTTTATCTATTTTGCCTACATTTACTATTCACTCGGATGCTTGTGAGCTCTAGAGAAGATATAATATCCGAAGAAACTTATTGATATTTGTTACACATGAGATTACCCCCACATACTTTTGTCAAATAAACAACTCTTGGATCAATGCATTTCAGTGTTCCGTGCATTTGCACAGGCATCTTACTAGTCTGACCTAAATTTGGGACAGAAATTGTTCCAAGCGAACACAAAATGAACGGAAAAACGAAATGGATCCATGCGATGGGTCATATTTTTTTGTCCGCATGAACTCAAATGAATTCAAGTGGATGAAATGGGTCTGTGCGTTGGAGTTGGCCTTATGCACATCGCGCAAGATGGCCCTCGATCAGCCCGACCAGAACACGTACAATACATACTAGCGCGCTCTTGGCTTGCCCTCCGCCCTAACTTTCCCTCTCAAGGTCGGTTGCCTTTGAGAGGTGCACATCGCGCGAAATGGCCCTTGATTTGACCGGTCACTATCCACGAACGCGTCCGCGGGCGTTTGAGGGCCTAGATTTGATGTCCGTGGCTGTAGATGCTCTAATGATACTCCTAAATATGAATCGGCCTGCAAGTGGACAAATAGTGAGTGTTTTTTGTTTTTGCTTTTTGCAAAGTAGCAATGGAGAGTTTTGGGCCAATAATCCAATTAAATGGTTCTGGGATGCTGCTCTCTTTTGCATGTGCTGCTCTAGTCATAAGGTGAAGCACTGAAGTACCAGCTACCCACTCATCCGAAACCTGTATATTATATATTGACAGAACCATCCACTGAAATGGCCTCAAGGGGACACAAAAGTGAGACATTATGTAGGTGAGGAGCAGGGGAGATGCATGATATGTGCCAAAATAGTAGCAAAATGTCTATAAAAATCAAGCTTGATAGGAATGAGGTGCAACAGGAATTCGCATGGAACCTGATGAAGAAGAGCATGTATATTAGTCCAGCGAAAGTCTACTTGAATCTGATTAGTACCACCAATATAATGTCTGCCCCTTCGTATACGCAAGGCAAGATCATATGGGTACACAATGTGAAAGTGTACAAGGTGTCGTAGCCGGACTGCCGGAGTAGAAAAGAATAGCAGCTCAAAGAACGAGTGCAAGTGTATAATGTCCAAGTAGAATTGTTTTCTTGACAGAAGCAGCTATTTTCCATAACTTTTGCATTCTTTTAGATTTTTTCCATAACTATCGCCAGAGAACAGCACGACTAGAACACGCACAGTACGTTCAGAGCCAGCTAGCGCGCTCTTGCCTTGCTGCCCTCCGCTCCAAGTTTTCCCTCTCAGGCCTCGTTTTGTTCTAAGGGAAGATAATTCCATGGAACTAGTCGTCAACCCGTGCGCCTGCACGGGCTAGGATCTACTCAATTTCAACATTATGGTGTAATTTAAAAACATGTATTCTTAGTGCTTTAGAGCATATATGAATGTATTGTTATCCAAAGGGGGGATCCTCTTCCTCAATCGTACTTTTTGTATGAGTATATTCTCTCCGACATCATCTAATGCAGATATTATTATTTACATAAATAATTAACAAACTTTAATAGAAAAGCATACTTTCACGAAATTCAGAAACATGGTCAATATTCCTATTCCAACATCCTATATACTATGTTATCGGCTTAAAGCATTTTCTTTACAGTGCATTAATTTTCTGGACAAAAAAGCCACGGCCGTTAACAATTTCCGTGGAGAGATTTATGCGACATGGATTTTTTTCGTATCTCAATAACTAAAGAAACAAACGAATTTAAAACTTCCATATATAACAAAAATTCTTTAACCTAAAAATCATTGGTATGAACACGGCTATGAATTTAGCACATGTAATTTTAGCATTTCTCTAGACTTACATCTACAACAAAATCACGCCTTGGAAAAAAATCAGATTTATAATATAATAACTGATTAATATATTTAATGGGTAAACATAGTGCCTTATTGTTGTAACAAAACGTAAGAAAACGCACCGACATGACATTCTAGCACTATGAATGGAAATGTATAACATCAGTGAACTAATCCATAAAAAGAATAAAATGATGTTTTTAGTGCTCGATCAAAGGAATCAAATGGAACCTACCTACGGAGACATGGTTTTGATTTTTGGATACTTAACTTTTTTGCCCCAGATCGAGATGGCTGAATTTTGAGCCATTTTCAAAATTTTGGCTCAAAGTTGTCAGAAATCTATATTTTAGGCCGAAAGGCGAAATCCATTTTTTGGCCAAAAATCAAAATGAGACACATACCATGCACTGTTTAGTTCTGATGGAACCATAGATGAAATAATAATATATGTAATGATGTGTCATCCACTGCATTATGCACGTAGAGGCGACTTCAACGCTAGCGCCTTCCTATACTCCCGGTTGAAATTTATTTTCCAAATTGCCGCATGGACTCTCGTTTTTTAACATGAGGCATGAGGTCTTTTTGTTGTACGTGCATGAATTTTGTTTTTCTGGCATTGTGGAATGTGTATTCTTTTTTAACGTGCGGCCTAACTTCTTAGTTGCACATTTCTTTGTTTTCCTTTTCAAGTAGAAGTGCCACGTTATTTTTATTTATTTCATAACATGGACATGGGCTGTTGGGGAATCTTTTTTGTATGCATGACCTTAATCCTATTTATTTACGTAGTTCCAAGAAAAAAAATCAGGTACGTGGTGCAAGACTCTCCTTTTTTAACGTGAGGCTTGAGGTCTCTGTTTTTTATACGGGCATGTATTTTGTTTTGGTTGGACTGTGGAAACTGGACACTTCTTAACGTGGGGCCTAACTTTTTACTTCTACATCGTTGTTTTTCCATTCAAGGAAAGAAGTCATGTTTTTTTCCATAGCTTGGGCGTGGGAGTTGCGGACTCCTTTTTCTATACGTGGCCTTAACCCTATTTGTGTATATCGTGTCTCCTTTCCTTAATGAGTAGCATTTTCTAATAGATCTTGACCAGTAAATTTTAAATCTAACGGCTAAATTAATAATGCTGATGTGGATTATTATGGATGCTCGTATGGTGCCTCCAATTAGTAAATATAAGATGGTGCCCTGGGTAGAATGTTCTTGACCAATTAATAGCCCCGTGGAAACTTCACATCACCATTTGGCAGAGATGGGGATAATACGCCCTTCTTACCAATGTAATTTTTCCATTGCGCTGCTGCGGCTACCATCGCTGGAGAGGTGGATGAGTTCCCACAGCTGCAACTCTACAAGAACATGACTATCAGCGACATCAAATCAGGAAACGGCTCCACCGACGTTCGGGGAATGGAACTACGGCGACGGCGACGACTGGTCCGTTCTCGCCGAGCGCCTCGAGTCTGCGATGCACTCCCAGCTCCCCGTACACAAACCCTGCAAGGTACTACTGTAGTGGAGTTAAGATGTAAGATCCCATTCGATTCGTGCAGTGATGCGTTAGACGACTCCAAATTCATTTGCATCCACGGCCATGGCTGGCAAATCTTGAATCCAGTGGATCCTTGATTTTTGGAAGCTTGGATGCCTCGTAGGCTCGCAGTATAGAATCCTCTTAAGCTTGATTCATATGCACGATCTCTTGTTAACCAATTCTGAGCTGGGTCAACCCAGTGTAGAATCCAGTCGATATGATCCTTGCTCTCGAAGCCAAAATGGCTGGTAGGCTTGCAGCACACGGCACGTTCTCTAGTCAACCATGTCCACGCTGGGTCAACAGTCAGCTGTCCTCTGGCTGACTAGTGCACACCAGTGCATGCATAGTAGTAGTGTGCGGGCCCCACATTACATTCCTTAGGCCAACTCCACCGCGCGACCCCAAACGGACGTCCGTTTTGTCCGGTTTCTGTCTGTTTGGGTAGGAATTTGGGGTCGTGTCCGGGCCTGTCCTCGGATGCGGTGGCCGGCCGCCCAGAGCGCGGCCGCATCCGTTTGCCCCATCCTGTCCGCATATATTTTTTTGCAAGTCCTTAACTTTTTTTATCATTCATTTTTGGTACATAACAATACATCATCACATTTTGACTAGTAAAGGAAGGCCAAAGAAAACAAGAACCATAAGAATACATTTGAGAAGATACCCAACTTCCATAACTGCTCCCTTGAGTTGGGTTAGCGCCTTCTCTATGCACTCATTGTTGATCTGTGGAGGAGGCACGACGTTACCCCCTCCTTTCTTCTTCAAGCCAGAAGTCGACGTTGCTTCCTCACACGTAGTTTCGTGCCTTGTTGCTTCTTCGCACGTAGTATCGTGCCTAGACTCTAATCTAGCAACAAGTGCATTTGTCTCATCTAAAGCCTCTAGGCTAGCTAAAAGTGCACGAACATTCACTACATTTCGCTCTATCAACATATCGATGTACTCTTCTTTCCAATACCAAAACTTGCATCCGGTCTACACAATAAAACTTAATATTAGCACCACTAGTGTAATCCAAAAGCACAAACCGAAGCTAAAAGAGCACATACCCAATCGTTTAAGCACTTGATGAACACCCACCGCACTGGACACTGCCATGCTCTCCTGTGTGCGCATCACCAAGGCATACCCGTGGCGACGTGGCATACATAGCTTCTGTGTTGGCTAGCTTTGCATGGTCTCTAGCTTGACGACAGCTTATCTACGTGTGTGCAGAGAGCGGGGGCGTGTCGCAGGAGGCGCTTCCCAGCGTTTGGAGAGTGGAACAACCTCGGTGATGGCGACGCCGGTGGCTGGACGGCGGCCGTCGTCAACCAGTACTTCGAGCCTGTCATGCCACACAAATCACTCAAGGAGGAATTCAATGGTTACGACAGTGGCATGGTCGCCATGGGGAAGCAGCAGCGCAAGGTGGCGAGGCAAACCTGGGTGGATGACTCAGGGACCCACATGGCAATGCAACCTTTCTCCTTCGCGGCGCTCAAGGCTGTTGACGACGACCTGTATGAGGTCCCACCGGACATGCTTTGTGCCAAGCCACTACGGGTATGTACGAGATTAATTTTCTGCGGAGTATCAGGAAATTTACAACACAGGAAAGAACTTGATTTGCTTTTTAAAAAATGATAGCTCGTCACACACGCACTTCAGGATTATAACTTTACAGCACAAGAATTCCAAGCCTGCATAGACATCACTGGTGGAAAAACAGGCTTTCCGTCCAGCCCCATAAGTCGCGAAGCTGTAGGAACCGCGACCAATGGGACCTTTAGTCATGATTCGAGGTGAACCGCGACCAAACTGGGCCTGTGGCTCGGTGGCCAGTGGTGCACGTGAGGGCTTTAGTCGCGGTTGGCAGACAACCGCGACTAAAACCTTCGGCACCTTTAGTCACGGTTTGCCGTGCCAACCGCAACTAAAGCCCTCCCTATATATACCCATCCAGCAGCCAACACTTAGCCATTTGGAGCCATTCTCTTCACAAGTGGGTGTAGGTTTGCTTTTGGTTCCTCTTATGCACATAAGGTGTTTGATGAAATGCCCCAAGAGCATGAAACAAACATGACATGAAGTGTTGGAGCCACACTCTTGATCGCGGTTAGCAACTTGATGAACCTTTGATGTGTCAATATGCATGTGTGTAGTTCATAACAAATGCATGATGGTTAATTATATATTTTATATTATAATAATGCAGATGAATCGGCAATGGATGTACGGTAACCGACTCTCCGCGAGTTCACTACGGGTTTGAAAGATTTCCTCGTAGTGGCTAATGCGAACAAGCGGGGGTTTTGTTATCTGTCCATGTGTTATCTGTAAGAATGAGAAGGGTTACTCTTCCTCAAGAGTTGTTCACATGCATCTGCTTGAAGGGTTTCATGCCAAGCTATAATTGTTGGACCAAGCATGGAGAAAGAGGGGTTATAATGGAAGAAGATGAAGAAGGGATGATTTCATCGATGAAAGCTATCTTGCTCATTTCGTGATACTTTCATGGAGGATCTTTGAAGGTGAAGGGAAGGTGAAGAAGAGGCGCGTGATGATCCCGTTGATGATCTTGGTCGGACCATTCTTGATGCACGGAGACGCTGCTAAACCGAAAAGGAGAGGGAGAATTTGGATCGCATGTTAGAGGATCCGTAAAGGCGCTGTACCCGGATGCGATGATGGTCTGAAAAAGCTGGGCTGCTGCTGGATTTGCTGAAATGGAAGGCAGAGGCAGGTGTAGCTGACTCGGCATTTGAAAACTTGCTGAAAATGTTGAAGAATATGTTTCCAAAGGATAACGAGTTGCCCGCCTTGACGCGTCTGAAGCAAAGAAGGTTGTCGCCCTCTAGGTTTAGAGGTTACGAAGATACATGCATGCATCAACGATCGCATCCTCTACCGCGTGAATACGAGAATTTGAATGAATGCCGGTATACCTTGCATTGCGTTATAAGATCGAGGCGATGACCACGGTGGCGATGTTGAGGGCGAAACCCGTGAAGAGGGTTCCGCCAAGGTGATGTGGTATGCTCCTATAATACCACGGTTGAAACGTCTGTTCATGAACAAAGAGCATGCCAAGTTGTTGCGATGGCACAAAGAGGACCGTAAGTCGGACGGGAGTTGAGACACACCGCAGATGGAGCATAATGGAGAAAGATCGACAGATGGTTCAAAGATTTTGCAGGTGACGCAAGGAACATAAGATTTGCTCTAAGCACGGATGGCATGAATCCTTTTGGCGAGCGAGCTCCAGCCATAGCACTGCCCGTGACTCTATGCATCTACAACCTTCCTCCTTGGTTGTGCATGAAGCGGAAGTTCATTATGATGCGGTGCTCATCCAAGGTCCGGCAACCCGGCAACGACATCGATGTGTACCTAAGGCCATTAGTTGATGAACTTCTACAGCTGTGGGGTGGTGTCCGTGTGTGGGATGAGCACAAACAAGAGGAATTTGACCTATGGCGTTGCTTTTCGTAACCATCAACGATTGGCCTGCTCTTAGTAACCTTCGGGACTGTCAAATAAGGGATACAATGCATGCACGCACTGCTTACATGAGACCGAAAGTGTACATTTGCCAAATTGTAAGAAGAACGTGTACCTTGGGCATCGTCGATTTCTTCGAAAATTCATCCGAAGAAAGAAAGGCAAGCATTACAACGGCAAGGCAGATCACCGGCGAAGCTGCGCGGAACGACCGGTGCTTGAGGTATTTGATATGGTCAAGGATTTGAAAGTCATCTTTGGAAAGGGTCTGGCGGACAATCAGTTCGAAGGGAGCCGACGGGCACGCAGCCATGTGGAAGAAGAAATCTATATTCGGGAGCTAGAATATTGGAAAGTCCTAGATGTCCGCTCTGCAATCGGCGTGATGCACGTTACGAAGAATATTTGCGTGAACCTCCTAAGCTTCTTGGGCGTGTATGGGAAGACAAATGATACAAAGGAAGCACGGCGGGACCAGCAACGTTTGAAAGACCACGATGACCGGCATCCGGAATGGTTTCAAGGTCGTGCCAGCTACGCTCGACCAAAGAAGAGAAGGTCATCTTTTTGAATGCCCGAGCAGTATGAAGGTCCGTCTGGATTCTCGCCCAATATAAAGGAATAATAAACATGGCGGAGAAAAAGTTCCAAAACCTGAAGTCTCACGGCGCCACGTGATTATGACGCAATTGCTTCCGATTGCTTTGAGGGGCTCTGCCGGAAAATGTTCGAGTAGCCATTGTGAAGCTATGTGCATTCCTCAATGCAATCTCTCGAAGGTAATCAATCCGGAAGTTCTACCACGGTTCTGAGCGATGTGATCCAATGTCTTGTCGGTTTGAGTTGGTGTTCCGCCATCCTTCTTCAATATTATGGCGCACCTCCTGGTTCACCTAGTCGAAGAGATTTCCGTTCTCGGTCCTGTATTTCTACACAATATGTTCCCCTTGAGAGGTTCATGGGAGTATTAAAGAAATATGTTCGTAACCGTGCTAGGCCGAAGGAAGCATCGCCAAGGGCTATGGAAATGAGGAGGTAATTGAGTTTTGTGTTGACTTTGTTCCCGACCTTAAGCCGATTGGTCTTCCTCGATCGCGCACGAGGGGAGACTAAGTGGAAAAGGCACGATCGGAAGGAAATCAACGATATGTATGGACGGCCATTCTCGATGAAGCACACCACATTTATCTTGACCAATTCCAGCTTGGTGGCTCCGTACTTTGAGAAACACAAGAATATTTTACGCTCGGACAACCCGGGAAGCTGAATCTGGATTAGGAAGGCCCACATGGAGACTTTCGCAGTTGGTTGAGAAAACATTTAATGAATGACAATGATGTTGTAGATCAGCTGTACATGTTGGCCAAGACACCATCTTCGACTATAACGACTTTCCAAGGGTGCGAGATAAATGGGAATACATTTTACACGATCGCCCAAGATAAAAAGAGCACCAACCAAAACAGTGGTGTCCGCTTTGATGCAACAACCGAGAATGGGCAAAAGGTCACATATTATGGTTACATAGAGGAGATATGGGAACTTGACTATGGACCCTCCTTTAAGGTCCCTTTGTTCCGGTGCAAATGGTTCAAGCTAACAGGAGGTGGGGTAAAGGTGGACCAGCAATACGGAATGACAATGGTGGATTTCAACAATCTTGGTTACCTTGACGAACCATTCGTCCTAGCGAAAGATGTCGCTCGGGTTTTCTATGTGAAGGACATGAGTAGCAAACCGAGGAAGCGGAAAGATAAGAAAACGATCAATTACATCATGCGATGATTCAAAGCGCCACATTGTTCTTTCAGGAAAAGAAACATCGTGGGAGTGGAGGACAAGACGGACATATCAAAAGATTATAATATGTTTGCTGAAATTCCGCCCTTCAAAGTGAACACCGACCCAAGCATTAAGTTAAATGATGAGGATGCTCCATGGATACGGCACAATCGTAAGCAAGCGAGGGACACAAGGGAAGAATTGATGTGTAATAATTTATTGTACCAAACTTTGTATTTGGTCGATGAACTGAATGATGTATCAAACCTTTGTAAAACCTTCAAGGATTAGTTTTATTTTTCTGATTTTTTGATATATAATTGTATTTTTAAGATTTTAAAATGAATTAGTTTTATTTTTCTGATTTTAAAAGGAAAAAGGAAGAAGAAGAAAGAAGGAAAAGGAAAAAAACAGAAGAAAAAACAGAAGAAAAAAGGAAAAGCAGAAGAAAAAAAACAAGCAGAAGAAAAAAGGAAAAGCAGAAGAAAAAAACAAATGTAAGAAAAACATAAGAAAAAAACAAGCAGAAGAAACACGGAAGAAAAAAGTAAAAAGGAAGAAAGGAAGAAAAAAAAGAAGAAAAACAAGAAAAAGGAAGAAACAAACAGAAGAAAAAAAAAAGAAAAAAGGAAGAAAAAAACAGAAGAAAAACAAGAATTTAAAATGAATTAGTTTTATTTTCTGATTTTTTTGATATATAATTGTATTTTTAAGATTTTAATAACATAAATAAATAAGTAATTAGAAACTTTAATAGCAAAAATAATTATCATAAAGTAAAATAAATAAGTAATTAGAAACAAAATGAAATAAAATAAATAAGTTTTTTGTTGTAAGTAGAAACAAAACAAAATAAATAAAGCAAAAATGAAAACAAAAAACAGGCAAAAAACAAAAAACAGGGTAACCTTTAGTCGCGGTTGTTGTCCCCAACCGCGACTAAAGGGTCTTTCTGCGCGGGAACGAAAGCGGCGGCAAAACCCTTTAGTCGCGGTTGGGAGGCGGACCGCGACTAAAGGGTACCTTTAGTCGCGGGTCTCGCCGCCAACCGCGACTAAAGGGGGGCTATAAATACAAGCCCTCGACGCGCGCCGTTTCTCGCTTTGTTCGCTCTCTGCGCCCTCGCCGCCGCCGTCGCCCTCGCCCTCGCCGCCGCCCGCCGTCGCCCTCGCCGCCCAGCGCGCCGCCGGCCCGGCCTCGTCTTGCCGCCTCGCTTCGCCCTGTAACCCCCTCCGCCCTCTCTCCCGAAAGCAACCGCCGCCGCCGCCTCGTTCGCCGCCTCCGTTTCGGCCACGCCGCGTCGCCCGCTCCATCGCCTCGCACTCCGGCCGGCCTCGACCCGCCACGCCGCCGTCGCCCGCTCCAGCCATAGCCACCGGCGATGAGCCGCGCCGACGCCTTCGCCTCTGGCGCGGTGCCTGTCAGGCGGTGGCGCCGACGCCCGGCTCCGCCAGCGCCGTCGCGCCCGCTAACCCGCCAGCGTTTGGCCCTCTAGGCCACGCCAAACGGGCCCACTACCCGATCAAAAAAAAGAGGAGACAAAAAATATTTAAAATATTAATTAATTAATTAATTAACTTAATTAAATTAACATTAACCTAATTAATCATTAATTAAACTAATTAACTTGGTTAGTTAGTTAGCTGTGAATGACATGTGGGACCTCTTGGTGCATTGACTAGTCAAAGCCCACAGTTGGCCAATGACGTCATCTTGACATCATATTTGCAATTTCAATTTAATTAATTTCATTAATTCTAAAATGTCCTAAAACTTTAAAAATTAGTATAAAATAACTCGAACTTCGGATGAAAATACTCTGTACATGAAAGTTGCTCGAACGACGAGACGAATCCGGATCGCAGCCTGTTCGACCGCCACACCTCCCTAGCATAGCAAACCTGCAACTTTCCCCTCCGGATCACTGTCAAAACGCGAAACACCGGGATACTTTCCGGATGTTTCCCCTTCGTCGGTACCACCCTCATCGCGTTAGGGCACACCTAGCACCGCGTATTGTCATGTTATGCTTTGTGATGCTTATAAAGTGAAAAAGAAAAACAACAGAAAACCGCCAAAGAAAAACAAAAAATAAAATGGAGGGGCGGCGAGGGGCGGCGAGGGGCGGCGATCTTGTGTGTTTTTTTGGGATCGAGAGGCGGCGAGGTTATACATGTGTGTTGTCCTCGCCTCCCTCTCCGTGACGCCGCCCTCTGCCGCCCGTCTCGCGCTCTACCGCGACACCTCTCCCACCCCTTCCTCGCCTCCTTTTGCCACCGCCTTCGCCACCGCCACCGCCACCGCCCCTTCTTCACTTAATTAATTTGTTTTTACTACATGTTTTCGGATGACATAATGGCGGACGATAGAGCTGACCCGATTATGGACAACTATGATCCGGACGGTGAAGCACATATGTTCGGCATCATAAACGGCGATATTCAATATGTGCCGACCGGAGAAGAAGAAGATGATATCTCTTCTTATCTGAACCTTGACGGTGAAGATGAAGGGCGCCGTCAGCAAGATGATGCCGAAGAAACGTCGATAAAGCAGCGATCTTCAAATGGAAGTAGCAACCACCTCCGCACCGAGGTATATATATACATTGAGCCTCTGGTGATACAAACTAACCGATTTGAATAAATATGTGTGTACTAACGCGACTCTCTTTCTTATTTTAGCCCTCGGCCGGATCGTCGAAACAATCGAGTACGTCGTCAAAGCGTGGCGCAACCAAGACGATGAAACAAGGAGAAACATGCACCATCGCGGTTGTCGACAGTGCAACCGGCAGGCCGCTGGAGCCCCGCAAGAACGCCACCAAGTTTGTCAGCCAATGCGGAGCCATTGTTAGAGACAACGTCTCGATCACCGTCAGAGTGGAATGAGCCAAAGAAGGCACGAATTGATGGTTTCACTTTTGTCGATAAGAGAACAAAAAAGATTGCTTCAAGAAGCTAATGGAACATTTCGTTCTACCTCCGAATACAACAAATTCGATGAGGAGGGTAACAAGATTGAGGAAAACAAGGAGAGGAGGAGGCTAGTCAAACAGTTCGCTCTTCATAAGATGGCCGACGATTCGGAAATTCAAGCAAAATCTAGCCCGTGACTTTGTCAAGCGAACAAGACTCCGGATTTCAAAGGACAATATGAGAAACTGAAACATGATTGGCCAGAATTTGTGAAGCAAAAGAAATCGGAGCAGTTCATTCAAATATCGAAAAAATAAGGAAAATGCGGCTAAGAAGGAGTACAATCATGTTATGGGGCCAGGAGGGTATCGCATTTGGGTGCCTAGGTTGGAGAAGATGGAGAACGAGCTGAGGCGCGAGAATCCGCCCAGTACGGAGGATGGGACCCAAGGGCCAAAAGCTGGTGGAATACGGGCATGGGGAACGCTGAACCCGGAGACAGGGGAGTGTGTTTACCAGGGCAAATTAATTAAACCCACCCAAGCCCTTATTGGCGCAATGAAGGATGCTCAACAGGGAAGATCAAGTTCAACAGAGAGAACGACGCGGCCGACAAAAGCCCTCGGGAATCCTGAACACGGAGGGCGTGTACGAGGCATGGGGCACATTCCGTGGAAAATAGGGTTCCCGAGCGATGACCCGTGACGATTCTGAAGCCGAAGAGAAAGATGGATCGGGAAGCAGATGTTGTGGCGCGGTTGGCATCGAAATGGAAGTGATGAAGAAAACCATGAGTGTACTAGTAGCGAAAGAGATTCAGCTCGGGTGCAGCATGAAGATCATCCGGCGGATCTCGGAAGCCAAGAGCGGAGAAGCAGCGTGGCTTCCACGGAGGCCCACCGGCTGGTGCAGATGCACCGACGATCGAAATTACTGCACCGGAGCCTCGGTGATCGAAATTCTTGCACGGAGCCTCGGTGGTCGAAATTACTGCACCGGAGCCTCCTCGCTACCCGTGGGCGATATAAAGGAGATGAAAGAATGTCATCTGATTATCCTATCGGGAACATGTCCATGAAGGTAGCCATCGGCAGTGCTTTACCATGTTTATTCGAGCACTCCACCACAACAACCCCATTCAAGATGGCTATGCTCGTGTCACGGTGGAGGACATAGTCCAAGGGTTTGAGGACACGGAGATTGAAATTGCTACACCAAGGGGAGAAAAGACTTGGAGATGTCAAGCGCCATTACATTCTATGGCAAAAGAAGTTTATCAAGTTTCAGCGAGGCGCCAAGGACAACAAGTCCACCCCCACGGTGGTGGTGGTGGCGGTGGCGGTGGTGGTGGTGGTGGTGGTGGTGGCGGTTCACCTACACCTCCGTCACATCAGCCGACGCCGCCCCGATCCACAACGTCCGGGTGATCATCCGCCGCCCCGATCCTCGTCCGGCGGGTGATCGACGCCGCCCCCCAATCCACCTACGGCAAAGAAGCAGAAGCAGTCCTAGATTATTAACCCGGACCCTTATGTACCTAAGACCACAAAGGTACCGGAGCCATCACTGAAGCCTCTCCCCACAAGGCCTTGGGAGCGTAGTGCCGAGGAAGTCGACGCGACGCTGCTGCTGATTTGGAGAAATGGAAGGCGGACTGCAAGAAGAAAAGAGAGCCCGAGCCCAAGCCAAGTATTTTCGATGAGCAAAAGAAGTGGGCTAAGTCATTTTGAGCACACCGTCCCAAGCCGCGAAGAATCGCTTAACGACTATGCACGTGAACTTCGCAGCAGGCACTCATGTTCAAGGAGAACAAAGAGCGGAGAAGGCGAAAGTAAAAAAGCGGAAACAAGTTGCCCAGCTCGGGAACAAAGTAAACAATCGATTGCCCGCTTATAGTGGAAGCCTTCGTCCGGATGCCCCGAGATCATACAAGCTGCGGCAGACTGAGGATTAGTATAACGAGTGCGGAGAAGAAGCGCCAACTTAGGTATTACTCTTCGTGAACTATTAGGCCTTGATGAGGCGCCATGAAGGAGGTAGTAATTACATATGTCAAGAATGGGCCTCTCGTCGAGCCTGCGCAGAAAAGGATCTACGACCAAATGAAACGTCTGCTGAATTGGTACAAGGGTTACATAAAAATAAAACGCCAAAGAATATATTTATGCGGAAGTTAGACATGAGCATCACTTCAAACATTACTATGTACAAATTGCAATTGAGTGAATTGTTCCAGTTTTTCAATCTGCTTGAGCTCGACAAATCTATCATCGGTTGCTACGTTACGTAAGTGATTTATTAATTTCTACCCCATCTCGTTCATATTGCCTGCACTATATATATGTCCTAACTATATTGTTGTGTCCTCTATTATACATGCAGAATGAAGATTAAGGAATGCGAGTAAGGAACATCCATGATGTTGGGTTCATTGACCCACACATCGTTAATGGAATTGTGTTGAAGCATTACCCCGCCGACGTGGAGGCAGACTGTGGCAGTTTCTTACAAAGCAGGAACTCAAAAGTGATATTCTATTTCCTTACCATTTTGGGTGAGTGTTTACATCTTGAGCACATTCTCTTTTGTTTACTCCATGCATGGTATGTGGCGGCTAATCGATGAGTTATGCATGACGTCTTGTGCATGTATCGTGTCCGCAGTTCCACTTTGGATTCGCTAGTAATTAAAGTTAACACCTCGTAATGTCTCGCCCACGACTCTCGAATATGGATCCAAAGCTTTGGGGCGACATGAGATAAATGCTGCGAAGTAATTATTTTCATTCATTTGCGCTCTATATCGATCGGCCTATTTCGTTCATTTCCTAATATCAAGTAACTAATAACTCTCTTGTTCATTTAATTTTCTTTGCCTCGTAGGGTTTGGAGACGGTTAAGTAGATACAAAGGTCGGTGAATTCAAAAAGAGCTAGAATTCAAAATGTTAAAGCCTAAGAATGTTGGGGATATTCAGCCACCGTTGACCAATCTATGTGGATACTATGTTCGTGAGAGGATCCGAGATACACCTCTGGCGGGTTGATCCGAGTGATACCAATGCTCAGAGGAATAACCTCCGTGGATGCTTAGTCCGAAGCTCGCTTCCGACCACTTCAAGAGGAACTAGCTGGATGGTTCGAAGGAAGTCCTCCATCCGAAAGGAGAACACTATTACGAGGACGTAGAAATTTATATGGATTAAATCATGTATGGAAACTTGTTCAAAATTGTATATGGTCATCCGATGATATTGAATATATATTGTATATTCCTCTTGAATTCTTTTGGTTCTAATTTCAAATTTATTTGAAATTGTACATTCATATGCATGTATGTAGTACCGTAGAATATATGAAACTCCTTCAAAATTAAAATAAAGCACAAAAGAAATAAAACAATACAAATTAAACAGAAAACAGGTTTAGGGGGGGCTAAAACCCTAAACCTGCGGCGGCCTTTAGTCGCGGTTGGCCAGAAGAACCGCGACTAAAGGTCCTCCGCCCCGACGGCCGCCTGGCGCCCACGTGGACGGGCTGTTAGTCGCGGTTCTTAAGCAGCCGCGACTAAAGGTGGGGGGCTTTAGTCGCGCTTAGTTGGTCGCGGTTGCGCAGCCGCGACTAATGGCAGTTGCGAACCGCGACCAAAGGCCTTTTTTCCACCAGTGCATGCTCCTTTGTTGTTAAAAAAAATATGGGCTTATGGCTTTGGTTTTGCAACAATTTAGCTTTTTTTAGAGAATCCAACAAATTAGCTGAAAATACGCTTTTCTAGTCGATTTCTCAGTCAACAAACTATACTAGTATGGAATATGTTTTTAGTTAACGACTGCCACACTTTATAAGTTTTTGAATACTGCCATTTCTCAATATGATTTTAATTAATGCATAATTATCTTTTATTTCACACAGCAGAAAGGTAGGACATGGCTGAGGAGTCTGCTGATGAGGTGTTGTGGCCTCAATTGCTTTGTCTAATAACTGGAGGAGCGTGACGATCAAGTGCCCATCTGTAGTCTTCTTGTTTGCTTGTGCATGCCACCTAGGGCTCACATTGGTACATGTTTTGATGGATTGATGGATGAACTGCACGATGTGGTTCGCTGTCATTGAGAATGTAACTATGTAAGATGGTGGTGGCGGGTTGATAACTTACATGTAGGTTATGTCCTTTTATTTATTTTTACATATATGAGCAAAATTCCCAAATTGATTGATTTTGATTTTTGAAAGATTATAATGTACTAAAGTATGGATGCTGAAATGAAGAAGGGAACATGCCCATATTACTAGCTATTGATCTTCTCTTTGGTAGCAGAAATATGGAAGTCCTATGCCCAAATGCCGACACCTCGTTTTTGTACTAGCACACTTACAGAAGTCATCATGGGCAATATGCATGTTCTTTCCTCGTAATAATCAACGGTTCTGAGGTGACGCTCTTTTGCATGTGTTGCTCTGATCATAGTAGGTGAAGCACTAAAGTCCAAGTTACTCGCTCATTTGGAACCATCATATATTGGCAGAACCATCCATTGAAATGGCCACAAGGAGACACAAAAAATAACATTATTTGGTTCAGGAACAGCACAATACATAATGTGTCCAAATAGTTGCAATATATCCATAGGAATCAAGCTTGATACTAATGGAGTGCACCAGGAATTCGCATGGATGTTGTACAAGAAGCACATGTACATTTGTCTACCCCTTGGTATAAGCAAGATCTATTGCACAATCTCACATCTTGAACAGATTCACTTCTTCTAGCCATACGGAAGCAATGGATTCGCATACTACTTATTCGCGTTGGACAAGATTGAGGGGAGACATAGCGCAAAACTTAGAAAGTCTTCCTGAACCACCGGTAGGATTGGAAAGAACGAATGAATTGATATGATAAGAACAGAAGTGAAAATCTTAAACGAACCACCGTGGCAATGAAAATGAACGAAGAGAAGAGAACGAGTAAATAAAGAAAAGAACGAAGAGATCGCGAAGTAAATAAAGAATACTTGACCGAAACACCAGAAGAATATGGAGGCGAACGAAGAGGCATCAATTCTGAATAATTGGAGAACAAAGCTGAAAACTCAGAACGAAGAAATCTTCTGGAATGATGGCCTCCGGATGATCGAGAGAGAAAGCAACTCCTAAAAATCTTTGGATGAGTATGAAAAGAATCGCACGATTGGAAAGAATTTGAGAGGATAACAAGAAGCTAGAACCATGAATCCTTGAGAGAACGGGCAAGATTTAGGAGAAACTCTTCTTCGGTCTTCAAATGTAGAGAATGACGATGAGAAACACCCCCTAGATTGTGGAGACACTCCGAAAGAATGAGAAGAGGAAAGGTTGATCAAAAGATGAAAATGATTTGAAAGCGATCTTGGAGCAGTCATATGACTGATGGAATCCATTCTTGCGTCACACTTTGAGAAGGATTTGAGAATAACTCCAGAAGAATTAGAAGAGTCAGGTGAGATCCTGGGAAAAACCTATGGGTTAGGGCCCACTGAAAAGAAGCATCGTTGGAAAGAACTGTTGAATGAGACATGATGCACTGGAACGATAGAAAGGCTTGAATGAGGTGACAACCTTGAATTAATTGAAACACAGACGAATCTTCTGAGATGTCTTTCGCACTCCAGAATGATTGAATAGTGACAGGCACTACAGGGAAAACTGTCTATTGTAATGAATTTTTTTGTTGCAATAAGTAACAAACTGTTGCAATATGTATCTATCGCAACAAAGTAGAAATTGTTGCCAAGCGTCGCAATAAACTCCGTGGCAATAGGATAATGCAACATTTTTTGGTCTCGTGGCAACATGGAATGGTATCGCAACGATTTTTCTCGTGGCATTTGAATTATATTGCCACGAGCCCCGCCGTTGCGGCACACACATATGGCCACAAAATACTCTTTGTGGCAATAACCTAGCGCAACGAATGAGATTTCGTGGCAAGACCCTCTCATAACGACATAATTTTGTGGCAACACACTTGTTGCAACGACCAAGGATTTGTAGCAAAACTTATTGCAACATGCAAATTTTGTGGTGATACATTATCGCAATGTAGGTTTCGTGGCAATATATTTTTGCGACCGGTGTAAGTCCATGGTGATAACCTATTGCATGTATTATATATTACACTAATAATGCATTATCCAAGCACCATTTACAAGTACAGAACAATGCTCACATGTTGATAATGGTAGAAGAAAATCATGAGTACATGCCCAAAGCATTCATTCATTCATTAACAAGTTCAAGAATAGAACATCGAAGTCAGATACATGTTCTACAAAGTCTGAAAGGAAATCTAAATGTTCAAACAAACAAGATACATATGACTTCATCTAGTCAACAAGCATTCTTCAAGACATCACTTTTCTTCACTTCACGTAGAAAAACCGTCCTACAAGGCGCCTCCTAAACTGGTAATAAATCTTGTTGGGATCTTTCTTCTTCATTTAGAGAAAACCATCCTACAAGGCAAAAACAAAATTTGAAGCTTATAGTTAGTCAAGACAGTAAAGACAATACACAGTAAAAATGATTATAAATAAGGGTTGATGATTCTACATGGGATGGATTCCATATTTATAATCCATATCAAGAATGTACTGTAATATTTATTCATTAGCACTTCTGACATATTACTATGGCTACTTCTGTACAGTCATTTAGCAAGAAAAGATATGTGTTGTTTACACAGATACAAGGTCTATAAATAGATGATTAGCAAGCAGCGAATACAAAAGTTTCTATTCTAACATGAATGACGAAATTTCAATGAAATACATCAGGTTTCCTCGTTGAGGGCATTCATGAAAGAAGATATTTGCCTCTTCTTATTTGTGGCACATAAACATTAATATCTCAAAGTAGGCATAGAACTAAAGGGTTGATCATGCTACTTGAGAAAGTAATCATGCCTTTTTTCTATGTAAACATACTAATGAAAAGCGAAAGCGGTAATCCGTACACCAATGCATGGATAACATGAGTTCCACCAGTTTATACTTGGCACGTAATCTGCTGGCTGTTCCACATATAGGCTATTGCACGTATAGAAGAAAAAGGTTGGCATGCTTATTATTGTTTCTCAACTTAGTATTTCACTTAATAATTAACATTTGTGGTAGAAACACATGCAAACCAAGGCACAGGTTTTTCTTTGTTTTACTTGCATTTTCTGAATCAACTATTTTCTTCTCCTCTTCATGGTGATCATGTAGTAAAAGTCTAAAAATTATCCTATCAGGGATGTATCAGTTGATATGAGTTTACCCAGAAATGTAGCATGTTGCTGAAATCTATTTTCTCCAGCCTAGTATAAGTTTAGAAGTTGTTTACTGTGGCTGCACTAGTGTGGTGGTTGCCTTGAGGTCTGATTCTTTTTGCCTTGTCTTTTGTGTTGTGTTCAGCCAGATGGTATAGTTCGGCATGTACATGCTTCAATGGAAACTAGATCTCATAATTTTGTCAAATACCTTATCACTTGGAGGACGACGATGGTGTTTAGCTGCTTGCATAAGCTGGTGTTGAGTAATCATGCTTGAATTTTTAAACAGAGAACTTGACCGATTTCCAGTTCTGTTTCTTGGAGCGTCCCTTGCTTGGGAAAACTGCATTGAATGGATAACTCACAAGATTTACTTTTCTCCATAGAACATAACTGTACTAAATTGAAAGCATTTGTATTACCTGATGTGCGTCTTCCTGTCGAGTTCCCAATATCTGCTCAACATCCGACCTCATTGATTGCCTAACCTCATTCATAATATCATGCATCATTGCTTGCTTAGCCTCCTCAAGTTCTCTCGCCTTGCTACGCGTTCCTCCTCAAGCTGTTTTTCACAGCAACTCGCTCTTCTTCTCGTTCTCTTTGCCTCTCTCGCTGTTGTTCAACAATTTGCCTCCTTAAGTCATGAACCTCGAGGGTTAGCTCAGCATTTTGCCTCTGGATTTCAGAATGTAGTCTTCGAACCGCTAGGCGGCTTAGCCATGTATCCTCGGCCACGAGGCTTCAATGATGTACTTTCCATAGTAGATCTGTAGCTATTCTGGAAAATATTGTTTTGCTCTTCACTTGAAATTGGACCACCAATCTCTCCTTCTTTCTCCCTAATCGGCTGCGTGCATTGTCCTACACCACATAAAGATAGCATACTTAAGTTGTTAAGAATGTTAATATGATATTGCACAACATAAGTAATGTAACAAGCTAGATTTCTTTGTTTGAAAATGTTTCTCACATAAACAGTCTGCGATTCTTCATTAGACCATGATCCATTGCGTGTATGAGTGATCTGCCAAAGTTGTAGAATAGTTGGTTCCTTCCCAGTCTCCTCGTCCCTCTACAAGTATAGAGATATGTCAAATAGAGAACCTTGAAATTTGACCCGTACAAAGGTGCATTACATCTACTCTTTTGAGTACCTTCTCATAGCTAATCTGCGAGTACGATTTTGAACCAGCTATATGCCTCGCCTTTTGCTACAGCGATTTTCCGTATTTTTTCGGCTAAGCTCCTGCCACACACAATATAATTAGAGGCATGTTGTAACTAATACAGTTTACTTACTACACCTAAGAGGCATGTTGTAACTAATACAATTTACTTACTACACCTAGTAATGTACCTGAAGTATAACTGAATTTTAAATCAGTGCCAAAATAATTGATCATATAATCCCTCCTCTGGAGTTACATCCTCGGGTTTATTGGCCCTTCTTTGAGCATCAAGATTGTATGCTTTGTATTTTGAATGCAAAGTTGACCGCCATCCTCTATAGCGCTCTCTAGCAATTGTTAGTATTTTTCCTTCAGTAGAATATGTGTCCTCCAAATCCCACTTAGCCTAAAAGGAATGATGACAGAGTCATTATTTATAAATAGATATTGAGAGGCAATGAAAATGCTGAAGTACAAACTTATACTTACAATGACATCAAGAATGATTGAATCCTTCACGTAAGAATCAATGGCAGACCACTTGTTCACACCAATGAGTGGTGCCTTCCTTTTCATGTAAACCACCACGTCATCCACAAACAAACGATAGTTCTCTCCGATAGAACCTCCCAATGTTTTGGAAAATTCAATGTGAAGCTTTGAGGAACCATTGGCGAATCGCTTCTTGGCGACCTTGATTCCTTTGAGGACACCTCGCCCCTTCTTCTTTTGACCACCACTTTCTGTCGATTAAAATCCCAGAAAAGTAACTCTGTTTTGAAATTGCCATGCAGTCATAAGTAGCCAAGTCAACAGTAATGCTGGAAATTGTACCTATATCCGCTTCTGTACGACGTCGGCGTGCGTGCGACGGCCAATTGGACTGGTCTGTGGGGCTTTCCGTAGCGTTACTTTGTTGTACAGTATTTGTCATGTCATTTGCTGGATTCAAGCCATTGTACAATTAATTGATCCAGTAGTATATATTAGAGGTTAGGCTGTGGATAAGAACTATGTATAACATGTACCTGATGTTGGTTGTCTGCTCAGCTGATTCTTGTACGCAATGATGGTATCGTCCCTTGACGATGATACAGAGCCTCTTGTCACTGTATCAAAAAATATATATACTTCTCAACAATACTGTACCCATGCTAGCTACAAATGTAGTGGTTGGGTATTTGTATTATTGTTAGTACGCTCCTATGAGAAGGTTTTGGTCACAAGAGCTAGAAAAGATATTTCAAAGTTACAATAATGGCATACTCAAACATGATTGTAGAACCATGAATTACAAGAATAGTTCAAGCTAGTACATACCCCTTCGTGTTTGAGTGTTGTCTCGCCCTGAGGATAAAGTTGGAGCCCCATTCAGATAATTTGATGTATCAATTCCTGCATGCATTTTCACAAAGTGTGATGGCAAATTTATTATGTAGTTCTTAACTCGTACTTGCTTTTGTAGTTCTTACAAATTTATTATGTTTGCTCCTGGGAACCAAATGCAAGATGTAGTGGGGATGGACATAGTATTGGTGATCATGAGGCAATAATCAAGTATTGAGGGTTGAGAGGCCATCATTTAAGGAAAAGTACATATTGCCAGGGGCTTACAATATTAGTTGTTTGCAATTGTTAAAGTAAATGTACATAGTTCAGATTACCAGATTCTTGCTGAGTAGTTTGTCGATTCTGGTGTGCTAAGATGGTATCTTCTCTTGATGCCATTGCATATCCTAAACAAATGCATGACAAAAGGTAGGAAGGGGATAATCAATTAAGAAACAGATGGTAGTAAAAATAGCAACATGTCTAAACAATGCAATGTGTACAAACAGAGTTATGATATTGAAATTTCTCATCACATTAACATAATATAACACCAAGCAATAGGGAGAGATCTGTTTCTCTCTATATTATAGAAAACTTAATCCTAATGTTCTACACAAAAAACTCATCATTATCAGATTCGTCGAGTACTAAATAAGGAACATGGCCATCATTTATATATGTGTCATCATCATCACAGCTATCACTATCAGATTCAAGCTCATCATCTCCGGGATCAACTTCGGGTATCTTCGGAATATCTGAAGCATCACCACTCGCACCTTCCATGCCAGATCTAGACCAACTTTCGACATCCCCGTCTATGTCTGGCACATTTGTATCTCCAACTACAATATCAAATAAGTCAGCATCAGCTCCGGTTCCATCTTCATCATTTCCTACGGATGGCATAGCATATAGGTCTCGCGGCTTCAATCTAACAATAGAAGCCCAATTTATCTTCTTGACATCTCTCACATAGAACACTTGTTCTGCTTGAATGCCTAGTATGTAGGGATCATCCCTATATCGAAGTCGGGTAGTATCTACATCGATATAGCCATAATCATCCTTCTTGTAGCCCGTGCTTTGATTTTTATTGGCAGAGGGCACATCAAACCAGTCACATTGAAATAGCACTACCTCCTTTTCCGAGGGAAAATCTACACAAATAATTTTCTTGATCACACCAAACCAATCAAGGTTGCCAGATCGAGCATCACCCCTAACAACAACACCGCTGTTTTGGGTATTCAAATCTCTTTCTACACTATCATTTCTAAAGAAAAACCCATTGATGAAGGTGCGATTATAAACACGAGCTCGAGGGTCAGGTCCTCTAGATAGGGCATACAAAAGATCATTGACTTTCCCTTCTTTGTGAAGTGCCTGGATCTGTATTAACACGTGCAAATTATTAGAAAAATCCACAACTATTTTTATTAACACGAGCATAAATAATTACTATGTACTATGTTCTTACACGCCTCTCGAACCAATCTACAAACTCGTCTCTGTGCCGTTTCTGGACACCGCGAGCACCAGCCCTTGTAAGCTCATCCAGATGCTCACTATAACAAAAGTGTTGAGTAGGTTCAGAACAGTGCACATGTACCATGAAGAAAAAAAATAAAAAATAAAAACATCCTTACTCTGTCCATGAGTTGGATTCCTCGCAGTTTGCTATTATGTAGTGCCTGATTTGCTTCATCTCTGCCTTAGAAAGTGTTTCAAATGTGAAACCTTTCTTTGAGTGATCAATTGTGCCCAATACACTAAGTCCAGCTGGTCCTTCATCTCTAGCTGCAGCTTCATGACGCTCTGGCCGGTTAAGCTTGGTATCAATGTTACCAGAAAAACGGCTACAAAATGTTAGACACTCTTCAGCTATGTAACCCTCGGCAATTGAACCTTCTGGGTGAGCTTTGTTCCGCACATATCCTTTAAGTGTGCGCAAATATCTTTCCACGAGATACATGCATCGGTAAGCAACAGGTCCACCTAATCGAGCTTCTTCAGCAAGGTGAATAGGAAGGTGCATCATGATATCAAAAAACTGGGGTGGAAGGATCATCTCAAGTCGACAGAGAGTTTCTGGAATTGTACGACTCAACTTTGCTAGCTCTTCAGGATTTAATTCCTTGGAATAAATCGCAGCAAAGAATAGGCTTAGCTTGAGGAATGGGACAACAAATTTCTTGGGTAGTATATTGCGTACCCAAATGGGAAGAAGTTTCTGAAAGAGGACATGGCAGTCATGAGTTTTGAGCCCAGACACCTTACAACATAACCATCAGGCATCCTTACACCATGCAAAAACTTGCATAGCATTTTCTTCTCATCCATGGTCAAATTATAGCAAGCTAGATTTAAAGTATACTTTCCATTACTGACATTTGGATGCAGATCCTTCCTTATCTTTAAGTGCTGCAAATCAAGACGGGCCTTCAGAGTATCCTTTGATTTACCATCCAT
Source organism: Aegilops speltoides (assembly GCA_021437245.1). NCBI lineage: Eukaryota > Viridiplantae > Streptophyta > Magnoliopsida > Poales > Poaceae > Aegilops > Aegilops speltoides. Next base: position 522,301,394 of record CM038147.1, read on the forward strand.
ATCAAGCAGTGTTCCTAAAAAGCTGTCACAGATGTTCTTCTCAATGTGCATTACATCCAAATTATGCCTAATAAGCAAGTTCTTCCAATAAGGGAGATCAAAAAATATACTCTTCTTCCTCCAATTATGCCACTTATTATCATCATCACGCTTCCTCTTTCTAGTTTTCCCAAAGGTTTCCTGCTCAAAACTTGCATGTTGTTGTACCACGTCATTGCCCGAGAGTGGCACCGGAGCATCTCTATTTTCTGTCTCGTTATTGAAGCAACTCTTGTTTCTACGCCACTTGTGGTCACGACTTAGAAAACGGCGATGACCCATGTAACAGTACTTGCGCCCATATTTCAACCATAAATGGTCTGTGTGCATGTGGCAATATGGGCATGCTAGTTTTCCTTTTGTGCTCCAACCAGATAGCATTGCATAAGCTGGGAAATCATTAATTGTCCACATGAGGGCTGCATGCATCTGAAAGTTGTTCTTCGTTGTGGCATCATATGTGTCGGCACCAACATACCATAGATCTTTGAGTTCATCTATCAAAGGCTGTAGATATACATCGATGTTATTTCCTGGTGACTTTTTTCCAGGAATTATCATCGACATTAACCAATATGGTTGTTTCAAACACAACCAAGGAGGCAAGTTATATGGAATTAGAATCACTGGCCAACAAGAGTATGACACATTCATTATCCCATATGGGTTGAACCCATCAGATGCAAGCCCAAGCCTTACATTCCGTGCATCCGAAGAGAATCCTTTAGAATAAATGTTATCAAAATGCTTCCATGCCAAAGAATCTGCAGGGTGCCGCATTATACCATCATCCACACGGTCGTCCTTATGCCATCTCATATATGATGATGTAGCCTCGGTCATAAATAGACGTTGTAGCCGTGGAGTGAGTGGGAAATATCTTAGAACTTTACGGGCCACTTGCTTCTTCCCTTTATGGTTTGTCCTCTCGACATCTGATTCATCGGTGCGATGAATTTCCATCTACATTCCTTACAGGTCGGACAGTAATCCATGTCAGCATACTCTTTCCGGAATAGCACACAATCATTAATGCAAGCATGTATCTTTTGGTAGTCAAGCCCAAGATCCCGGACTATCTTCTGAACTTTCTCGAGCGAATTTGGAATACAATGACCTTTTGGAAGCACTTCTGTGAACAATTGAAGTACTGCCTCACATGCCCTGTTGCTCAACCCAAACAAGCACTTTATCTGGTAGAGTCTCACAATGAAAGAAAGCTTTGTGAGCTCCTTGCAACCAGGGTACAACTCCTTTTCAGCATCCTTCAACAAAGCAAAGAAAGCCTTGGCACATCCACCTGCCTCTTCGTTACTTCTACCTTCTGCAGACCCTTCTGGGATACTACCATCATCATGCAACATCTCTTCACTAGTACCTTCACCTGTGGTTTTGCTACTTTCTGGCTCGGTGCTACGTATGAGAGTGTTGAGCAAATCACGAACTGCAAAGTCATCACCTCTCACCCCTTCACCTTCAGATCCTTCAGCCGTACTTTCGTCATCTGAATCCTCTCCATGGTATTTCCAGCAAGTATAACTGGGATCCATCCCATTCATGAGCAGGTCAAGGTGTACTTCGTCCCTTTCCTTGTAAATAGCATTGACACATCGTCTACATGGGCATAAAGCGGTTGATCTTCCAGGACTACCGTCAAAAGCCAATTCTAAAAATTCCTTAATGCCACTCTGCCACTCCGCGGAATCCCTATTCATATCCATCCAACTCCTATCTCGAGCCATCTAGCTAATTTTTAACTAGAAAATTAGATAAAGGATTTACACACTTGTCAGGAAAGTGAATCTGAAATATGGAAATAGTATGTACTAGTATAATAGTACAGAATAGTAGTCCATTTAGGACATGAGCTATTTTTATCAAAATAATACAGATAACACAGTACTACACGAAATTTGGCATAGTAGTTATATTTGTTTATAGAATAGGACTACAACATATGCATATTAGGTATTAGCAAAACAAGAGAACACAGTACTGAATGTAACTTATTTCATTCAGACTGAGAAAAAGATGAAAATTTGAAAATGTTGACATAACCAAAACAAACCTTATCAAATTTAACATTAAACGCTATGCATATAGGTATTAGCAAAACGAGAAAATATGTGTACTGAAAGTAACTTATTTCATTCAGACTGAATAAGAAAATGAAAATTTGAGAATGTTGACATAACAGAAACAAACCTTCTCACAGGTCGTCCTTGACGCAACAAAGAACTGGCTTCTTCCTTATCCTGAATTCGACCTTTCCTGCATACAATTTTTCTAAGGATGAGTAAAAGGTGAACCATAATACAAAGTAATACCATTTGCTCCATACAAGAATTATGTATCAGCTTTTATGTGAGCCCAAATCTGACGAGATAACTCAATAAATTTTGGTATGGGAAGCATGTTATGAAATCCAAAGCAAGGCTGGGTATGCAAAGATCACAATGGAACGAAGCCTCATAACTAAAAACTAGACAAAAAAAAGACTAAATGCATAGGCACATGTCATCAAACAATTGTTTGATAACTACATTTACTATAACTGAAAGAGAAAATTTAACTGGGGAGCATAGGGTGAAGGTCTCAATCGGAATTAGATCATATCCAGTGCCACTTCCTGATCAAAGCTTTGAAGACTATTTTTGGGGGTTAAATCCATATATTCCTATTTACCTATCACTCTAGCAGGCTATCAACATTTTTACATGAAGCCTGCAGCTGCCCACCGGAGGAGCACAAGTGTGTATCGCTAGCGGCAGGTGTGAGTGCGTTTACCTCTGTCAGGGATGAGGGGACGAGAGAGAGAAGAGGCAGTTAAACAAAAGGGCAGAGCTTTTGCTAAAGCTCCGATTTGAGGGAACAAGAAGCCAGATGAAGATGGCCAACTGGCTATTCTTTCTGCAGGACACAAGGCACTATATGATGACATGGTCCCTGCATTTGATGTACTTGGGAAAAAGTGTTGAAAGGCAGAGCTGATTCAGGCTAAAGCGGGATTGAGGCCTGAATGTTTAAAACTACATGCCATGGGCATGCATATATTCTTGTAGTTCGTCCAACCATGTGGCTTATCATCGTACAATTGATATGTGCATTCAAAGGTTGATGCATGATTGTGCTGTACGATGTAGCTGCAAGTTCCGAATAAAAGAAAAAAAAATACCTGACGGAACAGAGGAATACAGTAGAAGAGAGGAAAACAGAGCAGATGAGACCGGAATAGTTGTAGATCTGGAAAGCACGCCACGGGCAGTCCACGGGAGCGGCGGCAATCCCGCCCTTCCGACAGGTCGCGGCCATCCGATGACGCGACATGGCGAGCCCCAGTGCGTTGGTGACCACCGGCCCTGAAGTAGATCTGGTCGGTGCCGCGCGGCAAGCCCCGGTCCGGAGGCGACCTCCAGCGTGCCGCCGACTGTCGGCCCTGAAGCTGCTCCTGTCGGAGCCGCACGGCAAGCCCCAGCGCCGAGGCAACCGTTTTCCCTGAGCTGCTCCCGCCGGCACAACTAGCTGTGGTGCAGCGGCCATCAACCTATTCCCTCCGACGTGCGCAAGAGGCAGCGGCGCTACTCACAGTCCCTGCGGCGCGCGGCCCTCCCTCCCCATCTTAATTGGAAGCAGTGAAAATTCCCCTTTGTGCAGGTGAGAGGGTCATGGCCCCCAGGTAGATGGGATAGAGATTAGGCGACGACGGCGACTAGCAGGGAGAAGGTCAAGTGGGGCACCCCATCACGGGAACAAGAGAGAGGTAGAGAAAGGAATTACCGATGTACGTACAAGAATCTTCTCGTCGACCAACGCCACGAAGTCGCCGATCTCGTCTACAAACGCCGTGAAGCTGCCATGACGGAGGAAGAAGTAAACCTGATTTCCTAATAGGGTGAAATCAGATTATAATCCTGTTTAATCCAGATTGAAAGCAGTTATAATGAGTTCGTGCAGCACCTCACCGTATCCGTGCGGGAAAAGTAATTTTTTGCCGGGAACGAGAAGGTCTCTTCGTGGGAAATAAAGCAACCGGCTAAAAAATTTTGGTGGGAAACGAGAAGTCTCTTTACCGCCAAAGTCCAAAGGCAACCGGTGTGGAGTGGGGGAAGTAAAAATATTGCCACGATATATAAATTGTGGTAATAGCAATACTTAATGCAACGTTATTTTGTTTGTTTCCATAAGCCTAGATTTTTGCAACGATTTTTTGTTCGTCGCGATAAGGCTAGCCTTTTTGCAATGATCATGGCACTTATTGCAACAATAAAATAATGTTGCATTATGACGTGCTAGTTGCCACAAAAATGAAAATGTGGTGATAGAATGAGATTTTTGCAACGAAAATTATTTTGTGGCAATATTTCCGTTGCAATAGACCGATTTCCTTGTAGTGAGGCAAACGAGCAAGAGAAAACATTTGAGCCAAGGAAAAGAATATGATCGACCCGAAAAACTTGAGTTGAGTCCACCGGAAAAGAAAACAAGACGAATCAATGATGAACTAGACGAGAACTCGCTGGTTGAAGTGAGGAAAGACTGAAGTGGCTCCGCCCGAATGAAATTGACTCTCGAATAGAGACGCTGACTCCGGAAAAAAGGGGTGGGGGCGGGAAAAACAAAGGCAACTTGGAAGGGTAACCGACGAATAACTTGAAGAGAAAAGCACTTGTTGAAATAATTAAGGAAAGAATGCAAAGGCTTCACATGAGTAGGATGGATACTCGATTAAGGACTCCGGCTCCGAGAAGAAAAGGGGTGGGCAGGTGGGAAAAAGAAAGACAACTTCGGATGGGGAAACAACGCCGTTGAGAAAGACCTGAGGATTGATCTTGCCAAATACGAAGAGGATCGAAACAACTTGACGAGAAATGCATCGGACGAAAAGAGTTGACAACGCAATGAATGAAACCTAACTACATGATCCTAAAGAAAATTTGAAGGGGAAGAGGAGTAATTCAAAACACCTACGTCAAGATTCCTCACCAGAGCGACGAAGGGGATGAGGAATAAAAAGAATTCCTACTCTCCGATATAACTAGACTCCGAAACAGTTTTCTTCTAGACTCAACAACGACCAAACTACGATCAATCAAGGGGGCTCCTATGGTCGGTTGAGGCTCTAATACCAACTTGTCATGCCCAATATGCGATCCTATCCGAGAGAAACTGGACGGTCCCACCAAGGGTAGAAGCCCATATTGAAGATGCTTTGCAAGGTGGATATCATTACATCAAACCATTACATAATAGATGGGGGTACATACAAAAGGCATGCAATGCCACATGAATACAACAACATCATACATAAGAGCAACACCCGACTACGGATGAAACAGAAACAGAAACTCAAACAACATCCACCCTGCTAGCCCAGGCTGCCGACCAGGAACCTATCCCTCAACCGAAGAAGAAGTAGAAGAAGACTCCAAAACAAGCAAGCATCGCTCTCACGTCAGGTCATCGCATTACCTGTACCTGCAACTGTTGTTGTAGTAATCTGTGATCCATGAGGACTCAGCAATCCTATTACCATGGGTATCAAGACTAGCAAAGCTTAATGGGAATGGAATGGATAAGTGGTGAGGTTGCAGCAAGCGACTAAGCATTTGTATGGTGGCTAACTTACGAGTACAAGAATAAGATGAGAAACTACACAAACGGTCACAAACTAGTAATGATCAAGAAGTGATCATGAACTACTTACGTTCAAACATAACCCCACCATGTTCTCTTCTCGACCCACTCAAAAAGAGACCATCATGGTTACACACGCGGTTGGTGTATTTTAATTCGAGCCTGGTGTCAAGTTCCCTACAATCGGACATTAAAAATTCCCATCTGCCACATAGCCGCGGGCACGGCTCTCAAAAGTTTAAACCCTGCAGGGGTGTCCCAAGTTAGCCCATGACAAGCTCACAATCCGCGGAGACAATCCTCCATCGCGGGACATTCGATCAGACTCGGGATCTCGGTGCACAAGGCATTTCGACAATGGTAAAACAAAACCAGCAAGATCACCCAGTGCATCGATACCCCGATAGGAGCCGCACGTATCTCGTTCTCAGGACAACACCGTCTATGCGAAGTGGACGATAGCCAAAATACCATCAAGTTTCCCCGAGGTGGCATCACCGACTACTAGGTAGGTGGACCAACACTCATGAGGAGCATTGGCCCGGGGGCTTGATTAAGAGACCTCGGGGGCCAGCAGGTCCCTATACAAGTTTTACTTGTTATTAGGCAAATGGTAAAACCAATGTTGGGCCTTGCTGGAAGAGTTTTATTCAAAGCGAACTGTCAAGAGGGGCCCATAAACCCTCACCGTGTTAGGGACGCAAAATCAAGGAACAGAGCACTGGTATGACAGAAACTAGGGAGGCAAGAGTGGAACAAAACACCAGGCAAAAGGCCGAGCGTTCCACCCTTTACCAAGTATATATGTGCATTAATTAAAATAAGAGATATTGTGATATTCCAAGATATCCATGTCCCAAAATGGAACAACCTGCACTGCACCTGCAACTAGCAACCTTATAAGAGGGGCTGAGCAAAGCGGTAACATAGCCAAATAGCGGTTTGCTGGGAAGGTGGAAAAGGTTAGAGGCTGTTTCATGGCATATAGGGAGGCTTGCTAAACAAGTGGTAGGAAGCGCGACATAGCGATAGCATCGAGACAAGTAGCATAGCAATGATAGTAGTGAGATCCAGGGTAATGGTCATCTAGCCTGAAATCCTGCTAGAAAGAAGAACAAGTCCATGAAGAAAATGAATGGGCATAGACGAACCAAGCGTAGTCGAACAAATCCTCACGATTGCAACAAAACATGAACTATTAAGAAGAAGCACAACCGGAAAGACGCAAACAACATGGTAAACACACAACACATAAACATGACATGATGCTCAACCAAGTATGATGCATGACAAGGCTACATGATGCTACTCATGGCAAGAGATGATGCATAAAAGAAAACCACATCAAAGCAAGTTTAAATGAGGCCGGAAACAACATATAACAATTCCGATAAGTCCTCGTATTCAAATTTCAAAATTGGTCCAGATCTGAGTAACACATTATGTTCAACTTGTTAAACAGCAAGTTAAGATACAGCATGATGATCTACACGTTTTTCTAATCAAGTTACATATAAAGTTCATTTAATCGGAGCTACGACCTAGAAGATATGAGCAAAACAAGTAAAACATGGCATTGATGCAAAAGCAAGGAAAAGACAATCACAAACACTCCAAAACATGGATGAAACAAGATAATATGAAACTACATGCAAATCTAAGCAAGTTTTATATAGAGCATGCTCAAAACGGAGCAACGGTTCAACACATACACTCCAAACAAGACATAACAACAATCTACCCAAAACAGCAAGTAGGCACTTTGCAATCATCAAAACAATATGCTATAGGAAACATATGAACACAAGCTTGATATGCAATCAAAGTACATATAACATGCCTCAAATATCATTAAGGTTCAAGTTCATAGGCATCAAGATTAATCCAAGATGATCAATGCAAAAAGCAACTTGATAACACATATTATGACAGTGAAAAACAGGGCATATGCATGAGCAGAGTTAATATGATGACATGTTGGAGGCAAGAAACAAAAATTCTACAATAACTATACATAGCAATCAAGGGCATGGCATTAAGGTACACATAAGAAAGAGCAAATAATATCAAGGCATCACATGCATATGGCTCATGGATTAGCGGGAACAATCAAGACAAGTTTTGCATGTTATAATAGTTTCAGCAAGTATAAAACAGAAATATTATCATAGCATATTTGCAAGCTTTGAACAGAGGTCATATAAAGTCCAAAATTATCAAACTTGACATGTGAACAAATTACTCCTAGCACACTTCAATTCATGTAATTGGAGCATCTCCAAAAGACGCATATATTAATTCATATCAAGCTCACAACATGGCATATATTAATTCATATCAATCAAGACAACATTAGCAGAAAACTGGAACATCATTTAGGCAAGTTCATGGCAATAAAAACATATGCTACATGACATATATGTGGCACCAAAAATGGCATGGCATGATAGATCATAAGATGTAAATTAAACATGTCCACTAGGCATCTCAAGATTATGCATCTATTTGCTGGTAGCATCAAGCAAACATGGCAACATGATATAACAGATTAAAACTTGACAGAACATTAACAACAAGTAGCCCTCTTCTCAAGCTTGTTGCACTCACCACAGATCATATAAAAATAAATGGATTGCAACACTGCAAGGATGGCATGATTATACTCCTAAAATATGTCGACATGATGCTCAAAAGAAAATTACACAAAACGATATAAAAATGACAAAATGACAGGTTATAACAGTTTTCAGCACTTAACAACAAGCACTTTTGCAATAGGGATTATGATATCTATATGAACTCAATCAAGCAAGAAAATTGCACCAACATGTTTATCATGAAGAGCAGAACATTTTTATATCAATATCATCATCATAGGATCAACAGGGACAAAGTTACAGCACTCACAAGAAGCCTAAATGATGTTTACATGCAACATATTTCAACAGTTTATATTACTTAGCAGTTTGCAACACATATTAAGGAATCAAGATGCACAGTAACATAAATGCAAATTACACTATCATGTAGAGCATCAAGAGATGAACATTTTGACATATCAAATACGCAAAATGGAGCAATATGCACGAAGTTATGACATGATGAAGATGCACACATATCGTTAAAAACTCGGGGACTTGGCCATATTTCACCTCGCAGAAATCGGGACGGAGGGGTCCGGGGACGAGCAGATCTGGGACGGGGCGGTGCAGGCTTGCCTTTTGGTTGGAGGGACGGGGTCGGCCAGGGACGTCACCGTCCAGGCGCGGGCAGGCCATGGCCGCAGGGTGCTCCGGCGAGCTTGCTGGCGGCTCCCGGCGACGACAGGAGGCGGGGAGGTGACCAGGAGGTGGCGGGGCGATGGATCCGGTCGGATCCGTGATGGGGCCGCCGGATCTGATGCGTGGGAGGCCGGGGCGAGCTTGGGCAGAGGAGCCCGGCTCCTGGGTGGCGGCGGTCGAAGGTGAGGTGAGCAGGAGGCGGCGGAGCGACGACAGCGCTGGCGAGCGGTGGCGAGGTGGCGCTGGTCGTGCGGGGCGACGACGGTGCGGTCGGCGGCTGCACGGCAATGGCGCGCTCGGGCCCAGATGGGCTCGGGTGGGCCCGCGATGGGCCTCTAAGGCCGCAGCGGCGGGGTGGAGAGGCGGGGTGATGCGGCGGCGCCGGATTAGCTGCGGAGGCGGCGGTGGACATGTCCGGCGGCGAGGTTGGACGTGTCCGACGGGGCGAGGAGGGGAAGGCTAGGGTTTTACCCGAATTTTGAGGGGGAGGCTTATATATAGGTAGAGGGGGGTAGGAGAGGGCTATTGAGGAGCCGTTTTTGCCCACACGATCGTGATCCGACGGCGAATAGCATGGAGGGGGTTTAGATGGGCTAGTGGGCTGCGGTGGAGGGGTGCTGGGCTGCAAAGAGAAAGGGGTCCGGTAATTAACGCGGTTAACCGTTGGGGCATCAAACGACCTCCAAATGGAACAAAATTTGACAGGCGGTCTACCAGTGATATACCAAGACCGCTCGTCATCTCGGCCCATTCCGAGAATGTTTTTCTCCCGCTCATGAAACAAGATCATCTGGGAGGTTCGACGGGCGCGTGCGAGTGTGGTCTGGGCTCAGAACGGACAAGAGAGAGAACTGGGAGACACAAATGGATGCAAGTTTGAAAAACATGTAGATGAAATGCACGTGATGACAAGGCAAAGTGCAACATGCAAGCGAATGGCAAGGCAACAGTGGCGAATAACTGTAAGACATCTGGCGCATCGGTCTCGGGCGTTACAATTCCATTTTCTCCTGACGAAGACCATGTGATCAATGATGTGCGATGTTTATGTGAGGTAGACAGAAATGTTGCGACATGGTGGTGGTGGAATTCCCATGTATTTGGGGTATTAATTTTATTTTCAAGTATGATGAAAAATCACAAGCTGATCAATTTAATTTCTAAAGATTAATTTACTATATTGTCAACCATATTTGTTCACAGCTTGCCTAGGGATAGCCAAGCTAATTAAAGGTACTCCCAAATATAGAGTGGATCACAAATGCAACAATGGTGAGTGTTGGACCAACATTCCAAAGTCTTGAGAGCATATTCAACAATACGTGCCTAATTAATTTAACCCCCTATATGTCGGGGGACGTGTCGGAATGCATCCACAAATAGGACCGCATGCCAACCCTCATTTGTCCGCACAGGAAACCACACCCGCTATTTTACAACCCTCATTCTGATGCAAACAAATGCACGTGGATCATTAAAACATACAAATATCATACATATGGAAACAACACATGACAATTCAATAATAGATGCTTGAAATTAAACAATAAAATATTTCAAACACAAATATTATACGGAGTGCTTAGTTCAAACATAAAAGCAACTCGTCGACTTGCTCTCCAGTCAATGCATCCAGGACGCGACACCGTCGAGGACGCTCCGACTACGACTGTCGGGGGATGTTACATGTCAGCTCGTCGGCTTCTATCGTCGGTTTCTCTCCAGTCTGACCGCCTGTGATGCTCTTGTTGTTCGCAACAGTACCACTATGACTATGGGCAGATGCTAAGAGATATATTTGGTAGTTAAAGATTGCATCGGATTAGATAGTAATTATTCCATCTTATCTCTAAGAGCCTTCTTTCCCTCCAAGTTTCGTCGCTATATATATACCCGCCCTCGAGACTCAATAATACATTCGCATTACTCCAATTTTCTCTCCTCTATTCCCTTTGCACTGTCCTTGAGAATGTAACTATATAAAATGGTAGTGGTGGGTCATTGATTATTATATATATATAGTTTATTTCTTTTCAGCTATTTATTTATTTATTTATTTATGTATGAGCAGAACTCCCAAGCTCATCAATTTGATTTTAGAAAGATTAATGTACTATTGAAGCAATGGTTCTGAGGTGTCGCTCTTTTGCACATGCCGTCGTAGTAGGTGAAGCACTCAAGTCCGAGCTACTCACTCATCTGAAACCTATAGATATATTGGCGGAGCCATCCATTGAAATGGCCTTGAGAGAGAGAGAGAGAGAGAGAGGTGTCACATTATTTGGGTGAGGACCGGCGCAAATATGCATGATGTCAAATAGTATAAAGATGTGGTCTGTAGGAATAGGGTGCATCAAGAATTTGTATCGGAGTTCTGCAAGACGTACCTGCACATCTATACATTGATAATCGACTTGCATTTTAGTCCCACCGAGATACTTTCCTCATCTTCGTATAAGCAAGATAGATTGCTCGCACGGGGATTCGCTATTTCTAGCAAGATGATTATCGTATGGGTCTTGTGGAGGAAGATAGTGTAGGCATCAATGCATGATGTCATTGTGAGGGCTGAACTGTCGCAAAATGATGGAGTTGAAATTCCCCTGTTTATAGGTTATGTATTTTATTTTCATGCACAAGCAAAACTCCCAAGCTGATAAATAGTTGTTCAAAGATTAGTGTTGTATTTGTTCACGGTGAGGCTAGGGACCCCGATTACTAGACAAAAAGAACCAAGGTAATTAATGGCACTCCAAAATATGGACCGGTGTGCAGATGGACCAACAGTCCACGGTTCTGAGGTGCTGCTCTTTGACATGTTCTACACAAGTTACATCATGAAATCTGGCCGAAATAGCCGTGAGACACGTTTCACAAAAATGATTTGTTCCAAAATTAAAAAGGACTGATCATTGCACATGCAGTTCATGATTATAACGTTTGCAAACCATTAGCTCCAACCATACATAGAGACATGTCTTTTTGTTCTATGGTTTCGGTTTTGCAACAAATTAGCTGAAAATACACTTCGCTAGTCGCTTTCTTTGTCAGTAAAAATTGTAGAATGGAATGCGTTTTCTGATCTCACAAACAACCTTAGGCAACTCCAACAGGAGACCCAGATCTTGTCCACTTGTATCCGCGTTTCGTCCATTTGGGTCGCCAAAACGGACATCAGACAGACGGACATGTTGGGAAAAGCCTCTGAACCCAAAGATGCTGCTCCATTTGGTGATATGTCCGCCCCAACATTTCATCGAACACCTAGTGTGGGGGCACGGCCAAGGCAGAGCGCGGCGCGGAGCAGCTGCGCCTTGGGGTCGAGCAGTGAGCGCTTCCGTAAGCTCCACACGCTCTAGGGTGGGGGTGCTCCTTGACGATCTCGCGGAGGAGGTGGTGCTTGGTGGTCTCGCAACTTGAGCCTATAATTGGTGTAGAAGGACCCCATCTTGGTCGCGCCCCGTGCTGCGCCGAAGCCAGGGCGCCCGAGCTCCCGCGCTGCAGCCCGGATCAAGCCACGAAGCCACGACTCGGAGAGGCCATGTGCCGTAGCAAGGAAGTGCGCGAGTGGGAAGGCTGGCAACACCGGTGATTGCAGTAGGTGCTGCTCCTGCCTGGGCGATGGCGGGGGCAAAAAAGGCCACAACGAGTGCAACATGGGCCACGCTACGGGGGCAAAGAAGGCCACAATGAGTGCAGCGTGGGCCACGCTGCGGCGGCGGGGGCAGAAGGTGGCTGGAGATGGGCCAAGCAATCTTGGGCGTGGTCGTCATGTTTGGTTAGGCCATCCCAACGAAATTCCCTTCGTCCCTGTAAACATTGTGACGGATGAATAAAGTTTCGCGAGGTTGTCTCAAAAAAAAATTATGGAGATGGGCCAAGCAGGGGCGGCGGCCGCGGTGGTGGCCGAAGGTCAGGCGCGCTCCAGATGCAGCCATGCTTGGGTGGGTTGGCGGCTACGACAGAGAAAAGGAGGAAAGAGAGAAGTGGGTGGGTGGGTGGGTGATAGGTGGATCAGGCCTGAACACAGATAGACAGGGTGGACGAGGGCACGTCTGGTTTGTATCCGCTTCGGACCCAAATTTATTTTAAATCTGGGACATAAATACGTCCGAGCTAACACAAAATGAACGAAAACAAAATGGGTCTATGTGTTGGGTCGTATTTTTTGTCAGCGTAAATTCAAACGAACACGAGCGGGTGAAATGGTTCCGTTCGTAGGAGTTGGCCATGCACATCGCGCGAGATGGCCCTTGATCAGCCCGACCAAAACACGTACAGTACATTCAGGGCGCCTAGCGTGCGGGCATTCGGGGAACAGAACTACGGCCACGGCGATGGCGACGACGACTGGTCCGTGCTCGCCCAACGCTTCGAGTCTGCGATGCAAGTCCTGTTTCCCGTACGCAAACCCTCCAAGGTCCGTATTCACTCGTTCCACAATCTGCGGTACATTCGAAGCAGTCGTGTCTTAGACGACTCCAAATTCATTTGCATTCATGGTCATTTTTTCTCTGATAAAGAGTGAATTTTATTAGCTTAAAATGGAGCATTAAGGGGACACAAACACAATAAACACACAACCAGTCTCTGCATAGATAAGATGCACACAGTCAAAATGAACACGCGCATAATCACCAGCAACTAGCAAAGTCAATAACACCGAAACTACGCCATTATGGAGTAAAAAAAGAAAGAAACTCCGAAGCGATCAACAATGATCAACAATGATCAACAATCTACATCAACAACCATATTCGCATCAACCATCTCTCGACATCACAGGTACAACAAGAAAGCTTCTTCAACAACAACGCCTCCAGGAAGGATACGAGAAACTCAAGCGTCGGCATTGCTGAATCCAACCACCGAAGGCCAGATCATGGATTTTCATCCAGAAGAAACAGTCTGGGCAAATTTGAGCAATGCCTTCAACAAGGTAACACCACAAGAAATATCGCCATTGCCAGATATAACCAATAAGGGTTCGATCTTGGATTTTCACCCCGAAACTTAAGACCAACGCTTGAGAAACACCACCAAATAGTAGTCATCCAGTGGTGTTGTCACCACTTTTCATGATCCTAGTAGCTACTTCCATAGCATAGTCCCGACATGAGATGCCACGCAAATGAAGACCATGCATTGCACAAGAGCCACAACAAGAGCCCGTCGCCACCAACAGCTCCAAGCAACGAAGGTTGCCGTCGCATTTTGCAACGATAATTGCAGGAAGGTCATCAGCACTGCCAAATTCCAATTTGTGATGCTCCGGCAGTTCTGCGCCATCCACCTGCTCACCCTTCTCGTCCGTGGCGGCCAAAATAGGCAGCAAAACACATTCCTCATTGCTACCGGATTTGAAGATCCACGATCCTCGGTCTTGTCTCAGAAATCACCTGCAGATAGGATAGTGGCCACCGACGTGTCACCATGAGAGACCGCCGACCCAGCCAAAAAATCCATCATGGCCACTGCACATCCAAACCCTCTGCCTCAAATCGTCGTCTACTGACTTCGGAGCAACCCTGCCAAACACCAGATCAGGACCGAAATGTACCGCCGCACCACCAAGTGTCTCCTTCGTCTTCGAGAACCACAACCTGCAGACGAGCCTGGCGGTGGCACCGGGATGTGACTCCCGCCCAATCAAATCTAGGCAAGGTCGGCACCAGACTGCGCTCCCGTTCCATGGAAGGACGATATGGCCTTTGGACCACCTGGCCTCGTCCACCCTGTCCAGGTTGGCAAGCAGACGAGTGACAGTGGCAGACCGACGCTCGATGGTGGCTCATCCATCAAGGAAACCGAGGGTGGATGAAGATGAGGACCCCCACCGCCGCTAGCAACCGCATGGGGCTTTGCCCGGCGACTCCGGCCGACGGCGGCCGGGAAGAGGGACGGGGAGGAGGGCTCCTTGCGGTGGAGGCGGAGGCGCCGCCCGTGGTCATGGCTGACAAATCTAGAATCCAGTCGATCCTTGCTCTGGAAGCTAAGATGGCTCGTAGGCTTGCAACATATGACACGCTCTCTAGTCAACCATGTCCCCACCGCGGCAACGGTGAGTCATGCACTGAGCTCTCATTTTTGTGCAGGCCCCATCTTGCATTTGTGTTGCATAGTTTACATTGCATGTGTTTGTATGAATTTGAGATTTGTATTGAGGTGTCCCATTGTATGGATTTGAGGTTTGTGTGGCATCATTTATACTGCATGTATTTGTATGGATTTGAGGTGTTCGTTGTGCGAAGTTTTTTTTTTTTGAAATTTGACCGGTCACTATCCGTCGACGCGTCTGCGGGCGTTTGAGGACTCGGATGTGATGTCTGTGGCTGCAGATGCTCTAATGATACTCCCAAATATGAACCGGACTGCAAGTGGGCCAATAGTGAGGAGTTTTTCTTTTTTTGCAAAATAACAATGGAGAGTTTTGGGTCAATAATCCAATTAAATGGTTCTCGGATGCTGCTCTCCTTTGCAAGTGCTGCTCTAGTGATAATGTACTGAAGTCCCAGCTACCCACCCATCCGAAACCTGTATATATATTGACAAAACCATCGACTGAAATGGCCGCAAGGGGACACAAAAGTGAGAAATTATCTGGGAGAGGAGCAGCGCAGAGATGCATGACATGTCAAAATAGTAGCAAGATGTCTATAGAAATCTAGCTTGATAGGAATGAGGTGCAGCGGGAATTCGCATGGAACCTATAGAAGAAGTGCCTGTACATTGGTCCAGCCAAAGTCTACTTGAATCTTATTAGTACCACCAAGATAATGTCTGTCGTCTGCCCCTTTGTATACGCAAGTCAAGATCATATGGGTACACAATGTCAACATGTATAAGGTGTCGTAGCCGGACTGCCTGCCGGAGTAGGAAAAAAATTCAGCTCAAAGTAAGTGCAAGTGTATAAGCTCAGTCCTACCATGCCATTGCCACCTTATTCTAGTCGACAGCTCCGCTGCCTGCTCCCTCTACCTCCTCCCTTATCTGACACACCACCTTATTCACATCGCCGAGATGGCCCCAGATCAGCATGACCAGAACACGTACAGTACCTTCAGAGACAGCTTTTTTTTTTGAAAAGAGGGCATCAGAACGATGCATACGACCATCTTATTGATAAAAGAGAGGTACTCACACAGGGAAGGGCGGTGGCCCGTTAGCTGAATCTATAGGGAAGAGTGTGTGGTGTCCGACTTTGAGAGGGAAAACTTGGGGCGGAGGACAGGGCAAGGACGTGCTAGCTGGCTCTGAATGGAACTACGGCGACGGCGACGACTGGTCGCTTACGAGTCGGCGATGCACATCTCGTTTCCCGTACACAAACCCTGCAAGGTGCGTATTCACTGGATCCACATACTTCGTGCAGTCATGTCTTAGCTAGCTCCAAATTCATGTGCACCTCTGGTCATGGCTGGCAAATCTAGAATCCTTGCTCTAGGCTTGAAGCACACAGCACGCTCTCTAGTCAACCATGTCCCCGCCGGGGCAACAGTGAGTAGCAGTCCAGTGACTAGTGCACACCAGTACATGGGAGGGACCCATTTATGCACAGAGCTATATTTTTTGTGCGGGCCCCACCTTGCTTTCCTCGCCAAGCACACCACAACGACCTAGTATATCTTCTCTGTACCACGACATTGTTAGAGCTAATCTTGATATTATTGTATCAGCATTTGGTTTGTTTTTGTTATGCATGTAACTTAGATGGTCTAGGAGTAGCTAGTCGTCGAAACTTTGGTTGAGCGCACGAAGAAGACGAGATGCCGGGATGCCGTGCAAAGCGGCGAGTATGGCAAGATGCCGAGGCGGCGTGAAGCCGTGGTGCTGCGTGAAGTGGCAAGGCGCGACGAAGGCTGAAGTGTGATGGGCTAAAATATGACCAAGTAAGTCAGGTGATCTGGCAAGTTCTCGGCTGCTGTGTTGATCAAGTAGCCGATGCATGCGTAGGTGATTAGCTGCATGGTAGTAGTAGGCCACGTTGAGACGTGGAATTGGTTTTAGATATGGCCGAATCTTGTGGCTGCTGGAGTGATTCTAGCTAGGAGTAGGATAAGGCAGTTAGTATGTGCATGTAGATAGGACTAGTTAGTGCATGCAGGACATGCTGTTAGTGGCCGATCGTGATGGCCGGACGTGATGGCTGGTTGTGTGCCCTCCTATGTATATATATTTCACATTGAGCAATGGAGGAGAGGCCGTGAGGGCTAGAGGAAGAAATGCAGTCTTTGTGTGCACCAAGGAAGAGTGTTCTGGGCAAAGCCTCGTTGGGTTTCTTCCTTGGCTGTGTGCGTGTGTGTGTTTTCTGAGTTTCACCATGTGTGTGTGTTCTTGTGTGAGAAAAAGAGAGTTGAGCTGTGAGAGGCAGCAAGAGGTAGAAGAAGAAGCGGCGCTGCAAGGAGGCGGCGGGTGCTGCAACGAGGAGGCGGTGCCAACAGACATATCTTCAGTTTTTATGGTATCTAGCTTGATGACAACGTACGTGTGCATGCAGAGAGCAAGGGCAGGTCGCAGGAGGCGCGTCCCGGCCTTCGGAGAGTGGAACAACCACAGCAACGGTGACCGTCAACCAGTGCTTTGAGCCTGTCACGGCACAAACCACTCATTCAGGAATCAGGAAGTCACTATTTACGACAGTGGCGTTGCCGCCATGGGGAAGAAGCACAAGGTGGCGACGCGAACCTGGGTGGAACCAAATGTTTTTTTTAAATGGAGGAGAACCCTCGTCTCTGCATCTGAACGATGCATGCAACCACTTTATTAATTATTCACACAAGACCTTACAAAGTCATACAAAAGTAAGAATAAAGCCACCGGGTGGAACCAAACGTGGCAATGGAACCCTTCTCCCTTCACGGCGGTCAAGGCTGACGATGACCTGTATGAGGTCCCACCGGACATGCCCTGCACCAAGCCACTACGGGTACGTAACTAACTTTCTGCATAGTTTGACGATGGTTGAATTGCATGTTTCAGGAAGTTTACAACACGTATTTCCTTCAAACAAATGATTATATATGCAATTTAGGATTCAACTTTCACAACACAAGAACTGCAATCCTATATAGACATTATTTTACTGAAAAGAATATAAAATCACGACGCTTAACTGAAGTAATGGGAGTATGGCTTCAGTTTTGGGGAAATACACTTCGGAACCTGGTTGTATATACTCCCTATAAGAGGAGTTTTTTTAATAATTAAACAGAAAGTCAAAATAGTTTAGAAGTTTTTTTTAGAATAAACTTGACTTTCTTTTGTACTAGCATATAAATATCCACGAAAAAAAACAATGTTGACTTCAGGGCAAAAAGACAATTTTTATTTGCTATTCATACTATTTTAGATAAAAATTTGTCCTTTTTGAAAAGAAGTCAAAGGAGGATTTTCTTTTTGTGGACTTTTTTCGCTCAAGTACAATGGAAAGTCAAGTTTATTTCAAAAATATTTTCAGATTTTTTTTTGAATTACTACTTTTTTGCATATAGTCTGTACATACACCCAGGAACCAGACATCCGCGGCCTTCAGTTTTGCAACAAATTAACTGAAAATACTCATTCACTAGTCGGTCTCTTTGCAAGTAAATAGTATCCCCTCCAATCCAAAATAAGTTAAACCACAACACTTATTTTGGATCAGTGGGAGCAGTATGGAATGCATTTCAAATTAACAACTAGAAATTTGCTCCACTGTTTTATGAACTTTCTAATACTACTAATGTTTATAGTTTTTTATCAACACCTAATTATCTTGTTTCGTTGCAGAAGGGTAGGACGTGGCTGAGGAGCCTGCTGATGAGGTGTTGCGGCATCAACCGCTTCGCCTACTGAATGCCGCCTAGGGCTAACATTGGTACATGTTTTGATGGATCAATGGATGAACTGCATGATGTGGCTCCCCGTCCTTGAGAATGTAACTATGTAGCCCCCGTCCTGGTGGTGCGTCTAGTATCGTCGGTGGGCGTGTGAAGGCGTGTCTCCGGTGGGTCTATCTTTGATGGATTTTCTCGGATTTTGTTGTAATTCGTCTACGTTCGTTTGTTTTCAGGTTGGATCCTTTCGATCTACGCTACACTTCATCAGCGGCGGCAGCTGTTGGTGCGTTGGTCCTATGGCACTAGTGCAGAACCGGGCTTTAGCACCGGTTCGTAAGGGCCTTTAGTGCCAGTTATGTAACCGGCACTAAAGGGTGGGGACTAAAGGTCCCCCCCCCCTTTAGTACCGGTTCAGCACGACGACTTTCCGACTGTCTACTACACCAAGTTTTGTACGGCTCCAGCGAGGGAGGGGCAATGACGGCGGCGCGCCTTCGGCTCACTTCAGTGCTTGTAGTCGTCGTTAGGTGGTCTACGAGTCTAGTTATTATTTTTATTATTTTTGGTGTTCGTTGTACTGCCATGATTGAACATGAATAGATCAAAAGTTTTCTCAAAAAAAACTATGTAAGATGGTAGTAGTAGGTTGATGACTTATATATAGGTTATGTATTTTCATTCATTTATGTTATGTATGAGCAAAACTCCCAAGCTGATCAATTTCATTTGTGAAGATTAATGTACTAAGAGAGTCTACAGAAAGGCGCCCCAAACCGGCCTCAAACGCCTGGGCCGCCCGCTCGGTCACTGATCGGTCATGATTTTTTGACCGAGACGGACGCCTCAAACAGACCTCAAATGCCCGGGCTGACCGGCACCCCTCATATCCAACCCAAATATGGGGCGGATATGGGGTGGCCCGAGCACGCCCGGGCGCGTCCGCCTGACAAGGCCGGCCCACCACCGACCCCACGGATGTCACACAAAAAACCACATCCGGCTCATCCTCTAAAACCCAAGCTCACTCACTATCCTCTCTCGCTCCATCCTCTGCTCTCCCCGCAGCGATTCTGATCGAATCCGGCGCAATGTCGAGCTCCGGAAGCCGCTCCGACTCCAAGCTGGATCCGGACTATGCGCTTGCCCCCCGCATCCGCCTTGGAGCGGTCCAAGGTGGACACCGGTGGCAACTTCGAATCTGCAGCCTCGCAGTAGCTTCCCTATCAGCGCTGCTCGGATGCCAGCATTGGCCCCTCCCGGCCCGCGCGCAGCTCTGACAGGCGGCCTACGCAATCTGTGCCTCCCCTACACTATGCCCTGCCCCCGCCGGCTACTACTCCCCCATGTGGGCAGCGATGGGTGCTTGTGCCCGCCCCGCCGGCTCGGACGCACACGCCGGAATCAGAGGCGCGTGCCGCCCGCCACGAGCGGCAACGAGAAAGGAAGAGGGGGGAGGCGGAGCAGTCATTGCTCCACCATCGCGGGATGCAGGCGAAACCCGACGAGGACGAGCGCGGCTCCTCGAATGGGTCTGCCGCCGGTCTCTTACGACCGCGGAGATGGATGCGCGGCGGCTCCGCTGGAAAAAAGCCAAGGCGCTCCGAATTGCCATTGGGCAATCTGAGTGTCAGGCGGCGGAGGCGGCTCGGCTCGCGAAGCTAAAGCGGCAGCTGGAGAGGGAGGTTCGGCGGCTAAAAGGGCCCGTCATCCTCTCCGATGATAATCCCCAAGTGCAGGGAATCATCGTAGCAATTTCCAAAGGTGGAAGCGATAAGTATGGATTGTCGAACCCGCAAGGAGCTAAAGCTAAGATCAATATTCTCTCAAGTCCTTTATGCCACTGATACGACTCTACGTACACTGAATGTTTGCTTCCAACTAGATACGAGAAATAAAACTATGTTGTGGGTATGAAGAGGATAACTTTGCATGATATCGGCGAGCTAAAATATAAAAGTAGTTGATGTTATCATAAAGTTAGAATATATTACTAAATATTATAAATAGCGAGTGTGGAATAATGATGGATCGGTGTGCGGAATTATCCTAAGCAATTGTTAACAAGACCGGTAGTCATGATTGCAATTTCATATGAGTGAGAGGCATAAGCTAACATACTTTCTCTTCTTGGATCATATGCACTTCTGATTGGAACTCTAGCAAGCATCCGCAACTACTAAAGATCATTAATGTAAAACCCAACCATAGCATTAAAGCATCAAGTCCCCTTTATCCCATACGCCACAGCCCCCTTACTCGGGTTTATACTTCTGTCACTCAAGCAACCCACTATAAGCAAATCATGAACGTATTGCAACACCCTACAGCGGGAATCCCTCACGCTTGCAGGACACGGAGGGTACAATAGGACAACACCAAAATAAAACATACAACTCGTACCCTCTAGATCATCAATCAACCCAAAGACAAAAGATATCTACTCAAAACATCATAGGATGGCAACACATCATTGGATCATAAAATGTGGCATAAAGCACCATGTTCAAGTAGGGATTACAGCGGGGTGCGGGAGAGTGGATCGCGTAAAAGAGATGATGATGGTGATGTTGATGAAGACGATCACCGCGACGATGATTCCCCTCCCGATGGCACTCCTGTGCCAAAATGAGAGAGGAGGAGAGGTCCTCCCCCTTGTGCTTCCTCCTCCATGGCCTCCTCCCTCGATGGGGAGAGGTTCTCCCTCTGGTCCTTGGCCTTCGTGGCGATGATGGCCCCTCCGGGATCCTCCTCCATGGACTCCGGTGACGATGGCCCCCTCCGGCAGGGTGCCAGAGAGTGCCTAGATTGATTTTTCGTGGCTACAGAGGCTTGCGGCGGCGAAACTTTCGATCTAGGTTGTTTTCTGGAGGTTTCTGTATTTATAGGAATTTTTGGCGTCGGTCTCATGTCAGGAGGGGTCTCGAATCGTCCACGAGATAGGGGCCCACGCCCAGGGGGGATGGGCGCGCCCCCCACCCTCATGGACAACCTGGGACTCTTCTGGCCCAACTCTTTTACTCTGGGGGCTTCTTTTGGTCCATAAAAAATCATCAAAAATTGGCACGTCAATTGGACTCCGTTTGGTATTCCTTTTCTGTATAACTCAAAAACAAGGAAAAAAACAGAAATTGGCATTGGGCTCTAGGTTAATAGGTTAGTCCCAAAAATCATATAAAATAGCATATAAATGCATATAAAACATCTACGATGGATAATATAATAGCATGAATACTTCATAAACTATAGATACGTTGGAGACGTATCAGCATCCCCAAGCTTAATTCCTGCTCGTCCTCGAGTAGGTAAATGATAAAAGAAATAATTTATGAAGTGTGAATGCTAGCAGGTGCACAAGTTTGATCAATGATAATTTCAATCACCTTTTCTAGCATCATTATAGGTCATAACAATAGCTCATCTCATAAAACTTTTCATGATCAAGTAACAAGTTATTCACATGTTAAAGTATAGATCATAAACTTTCTTGATAACTAACAAACAGTGCTCTTAGTCATCAAACAATTGCAATTCATCTTATTTTCAGGAAGGGTCTATGTAAGAGCTTTGATTTAGCAAATCCCACATACTCAACTATCATATACTCTTTCACAATTGCTAACACTCATGTGATATTTATGGGTTCAAAGTTTTAATCGGACACAGAAAGATAGGGGCTTATAGTTTTGCCTCCCAACATTTTACCTCAAGGGTAATGTCAACAATAATACTTTCTGAAAACCTACATCCAAGTGGATATATATATCCAGATCCCTCCAACACAAAGTGCTTGCCAATGGAAAAAGTGTAAAAAGGAAAGGTGATGATCACCATGACTCTTGTAAAAGGGTAGAAGATAAAAGTAAAAGATAGGCCCTTCGCAGAGGGAAGCAGAGGTTGTCATGCAATTTTAAGGTTGGATGCACAAAATCTTAATGCAAAAGAACGTCACTTTATATTGCCTCTTGTGATAGAGACCTTTATTATGCAGTCCGTCGCTTTTATTTCTTCCCTATCACAAGTTCGTCTAAAGCTTATTTTCTTTGCACTAATAGATCATACATATTTAGAAAGCAATTTTTATTGCATGCACCGATGACAACTTACTTGAAGAATCTTACTCAATCCATAGGTAGGTATGGTGGACTCTCATGGCAAAACTAGTTTAAGGGATGTTTGGAAGCACAAGTAGTATTTCTACTTGGTGCAAAGAATTTGGCTAGCATGAGAGGGAAAGGCAAGCTCAACATGTTGGATGATCCAAGACAATATAACGTTTCGGATATAGGAAAACATATCCCATTAAGTTTACTTCCTTGTCCAACATCAGCCTTTTAGCATGTCATATTTTAATGAGTGCTCACAATTACAAAAGATGTCCAAGATGGTATATTTATTATATGTGAAATCTCTCTTCCTTCAATATTCTTTCATGAATTGTTCAAGTGACCAATTCTGCGTTTGCTAACTTTCAATAAGTTTACTACCTATACTTATTCTGTGTGAAGTCATTACTCCCCATGGTATAAGCATATGAAACATATATAAATTTAGATTTATGATATTCAATTCATTCAACCATGTACTCATAGGATATACGTTAAGCGCGTGAGTAAATGACAAACTACTCCAAAAAGATATAAGTGAAGAACACTGAGTAGTCAAATAATAACTAGCCATGGGAGGAATATTTTTCATTCAAGATTTCAGATCCAATGATTTTATTCAAACAGTAAGTGAAATTGAAAATGCGCTCCAAGCAAAACACATATCATGTGACGAATAAAAATATAGCTCCGAGTAAAGTATACCGATAGTTTTGAAGACGAAAGAGGGGATGCCTTCCGGGGCATCCCCAAGCTTAGGCGCTTGAGTCTTCCTTGAATATTACCTTGGGGTGCCTTGTGCATCCCCCAGCTTAGGGTCTTTCCGCTCTTTATTCTCCTCATATCAATATGTCACCCAAAGCTTGAAAACTTCAATCACACAAAACTTAACGGAACTTCGTGAGATAGGTTAGTATGATAAAGAGTAAACCATTCACTTTGGTACTATCAAAGGCAATATTCATAATTGTTCTCACAAAATTCCTACTGTACCATATCATTTCTACAATTTATATTGAGAAATATAAGCCATAGAAACTAGAAAACAAGCAAACTATGCAATGAAAACAGAATTTATCAGAAACAGAACGGTCTTAATGATCTGAACAACAAACATACTTCTGCTACTCCAAAAATTATGAAATAAATTGGTGGACGTGAGGAATTTGACTATTAATCTTATGCAAAAAGAATCAACTCAAAAGAGCTCTTCTGTAAAAAAATGGCAGCTAATCCCGTGAGTGCAAAGTTTCTGTTTTTTACAGCAAGATCACATTAACTTTCACCCAAGTCTTCCCAAAGGTCTTACTTGGCAATTTATTGAAACAAAAGATATAAAACATGATTACTACAGTAGATTAATCATGTAAACACACAAAGACAGCAAGGGTAGATATTGGGTTGTCTCCCAACAAGCGCTTTTCTTTAATGCCTTTTAGCTAGGCATGATGATTTCAATGATGCTCACATAAAAGAAAAGAATTAAAACATAGAGAGAGCATCATGAAGAATATGACTAGCATATTTAAATCTAACCCACTTACTATTACTAGGGATTTTGTGAGAACATAATTTATAGGAACAAGAATCAACTAGCATAGGAAGGCAAAACAAGTATAACTTCAAAACTTTAAGCGCATAGAGAGGAAACTTGGCATTATTGCAACTCCTACAAGCATAAATTACTCCCTCATTATAATTTCCAGTAGCATAATGAATGAGTTTAACAACCATCACATAAAGCATTCTTTTCATGATCTACAAGCATAGAAATTTTACTACTCTCCACATAAGCAAAAATTCTTCTCATTCGGAATAGTGGGAGCAAACTCAACAAAATAACCATCATGCGAGGCATAATCTAATTGAAAATTAAAATTATGATGACAAGTTTCATGGTTAACATTATTCTTTAAAATATACATGTCATCACATTAATCATCATAGATAGCAACTTTGTTCTCATAATCAATTGGAGCCTCTTCCGAAATAGTGGAATCATTACTAACTAAAGTTGACACTCTTCCAAATCTACTTTCATAAATATCACACCTAAGATTCAACACCCTTCAAAATAGTGGGATCACTAATTCCTAAAGTTGACACTCTTCCAAAACCACTTTAGATGATAGTATTATTGATACTCCAAAAGATATAAGTGAAGATCATGGAGCATTCTACAATTAATATAGACTAACCAATATCCAAGCTCAAAATATATAAGTGAAGCACACGAAGCATTCTGTAAAACCATACTCAAAAGATATAAGTGAAGCACATGAATAATTCTATAAATCAATGAAGGGCTATCTCATACTAGCATTGTTCCTAAAGAAAAACAAAAAACACAAGGTACGCAACTCATGTGAACAAAACAAAAACCAAGGTATACCGATAATTGTTGAAGAAGAAAGATGGGATGCCAACCGGGGAATCCCCAAGCTTAGATGCTTGAGTATCCTTTAAGTATTTACTTGGGGTGCCTTGGGAATCCCCAAGCTTGAACTATTGCCTCTCTTTATTCTTCTCACATCGGTAACTCCTCGTTCTTCAAACACTTCATCCACACAAAACTTAACAAAAACTTTGTGAGATCCGTTAGTATAATAAAGCAAATCACTACCTTTAGGTACTGTTACAAACTCATTTCAATTTAATATTAGCACTTTATCAACTATATTCCAACTGTACCATGGTTCATACCCCCCGATTCTACCCATGGATTCATCAAAATAAGCGAACAACACATAGAAAACAGAATCTGTCAAAAACAGGACAGTCTGTAGTAATCTGGAAATTTAGTAAACTTCTGTAACTCCAAAAATTCTAAATAAAATATGAAAATTTAAACAATTTGTACATAAGTAATGTGCAAAAAGTTTCAGACCCATTTGACTTTCCAGTAAAAATGTAAATTCAGGCGCTACAGCCAAAGTTTCTGTTTTTGTACTACACATAGTAAACAAGCAATCTAACCATCCTAAAACCAAAGCTTGGTACATTATTTTTATAATAGAAAGGATATATACAAGGGGATAATTATTTATAGAGAAACTTCCATGAAAAATTCTACATTGTTTCCATGAGCATGAACACAAGTGCCCAAGGTCGACCCTCACTTCTTCAATGCATAACTTTCCAATCACTTCTCTTCTTGAAAAACTTTTTAGGCATATGAGGCAAGTGCATCTTTTTGTATTTTCATTTCTTTTATTTTTTTGTATGTTTCACCCACAACTAAGCAAATCAAAAAGGAAAAACAAAAACTACGTTGTGAAGAAAGCAAACAAGCACACACGAGAATATCAACCCCACGCTATTGCTCCCCGGCAACGGCGCCAGAAAAGAGCTTGATTATCCCAAGTGCAGGGAACCATCATAGCAATTTCCAAAGGTGGAAGTGATAAGTATGGAGTGTCGAACCCACAAGGAGCTAAAGGTAAGATCAATATTCTCTCAAGTCCTATCTGCCACTGATACGACTCTACGTACACCGAACGTTTGCTTCCAACTAGATACGAGAAATAAAACTACATTGTGGGTATGAAGAGGATAACTTTGCATGAGCTCGGAGAGCTAAAATATAAAAGTAGGTGTTGTTATCATAAAGTTAGAATATATTACTAAATATTCTAAATAGCGAGTGTGGAATAATGATGGATCGGTGTGTGGAATTATCCTAAGCAATTGTTAACAAGACCGGTAGTCGTCATTGCAATTTCATATGAGGGAGAGGCATAAGCTAACATAATTTCTCTTCTTGGATCATATGCACTTATGATTGGAACTCTAGCAAGCATCTGCAACTACTAAAGATCATTAAGGTAAAACCCAACCATAACATTAAAGCATCAAGTCCCCTTTATCCCATACGCCACAACCCTCGGGTTTATGCTTCTGCCACTCAAGCAACCCACTAAAAGAGTATCATGAACGTATTGCAATACCCTACAGCGGGAATCCCTCACGCTTGCGCGACACGGAGGGCACAATAGAACAGCACCAAAATAAACCATACAACTCGTACCAATCTAGATCATCAATCAACCCAAAGACAGAAGATATCTACTCAAAACATGATAGGATGGCAACACATCGTTCGATCATAATATGTGGCACAAAGCACCATGTTCAAGTAGGGATTACAGCGGGATGCGGGAGAGTGGACTGCGTAAAATAGATGAGGATGGTGATGATGATGGTGATGTTGATGAAGACGATCACCGCGGCGACGATTCCCCTCCCGACGGAGCTCTGCGCCACCGAGAGAGAGGAGGAGAGGTCCTCCTCCTTGTGCTTCCTCCTCCATGGCCTCCCCCCTGGATGGGGAGAGGTTCTCCCTTTGGTCCTTGGCCTTCATGGCGATGATGGCCCCTCCGGGATCCTCCTCCATGGCCTCCGGTGACGATGGACCCCTCCGGCAGGGTGCCAGAGAGTGCCTAGATTGATTTCTCGTGGCTACAGAGGGTTGCGGCAGCGGAACTTCCGATCTAGGTTGTTTTCTGGAGGTTTCTGTTTCTATAGGAATTTTTGGCGTCGGTCTCACATCAGGGGTGTCTCCGAATCGTCCACGAGATAGGGGCCCACGCCCAGCGCGCCCCCACCCTCGTGGACAGCCCGGGACTCTTCTGGCCCAACTCTTTTACTCTAGGGGCTTCTTTTGGTCCATAAAAAATCATCAAAAGTTGGCACGTCAATTGGACTCCATTTGGTATTCCATTTCTATAAAACTCAAAAACAAGGAAAAAACAGAAACTAGCACTGGGCTCTAGGTTAATAGGTTAGTCCCAAAAATCATACAAAATAGCATATAAATGCATATAAAATATTTACGATGGATAATATAATAGCATGAACGCTTTATAAATTACAGATACGTTGCAGACGTATCATCCGACTCCGACGAAGACGACTCAGACGATCTGCCAGTAGCCTCCGACACCTACAGCTACGCCGACGATCGGAAAGGCAAAGAGCCGGCGAGGAAGTGGTGAATCTTTGTCGTGTCCGTCTTTAGTTTATAGTTTTTAGTAACATAGTTTAAATTTGTACGTCCGTCGTTTATGTGAATTATGTGACTTTGGCGATCTTTTGGGCATCCGTCGGTGATCTTTTGGTGATCAGAATGTGCATTAGCCTGTCCGATTCTATGTTTGTGTGATGATCTACGTTTTTTTGTTCTACGTTGCATGTTATGGATATGAGGGACCGGATATGTGATACACGGATGCGGATGACAAGATTTGAGGGTTGCCCGGTCAGTGCCCGTGGACGTGTCTGGTCGCGTTCGCGGGCATTTGAGGGGCCGGATTTGCAAAGTCCAGCTGTAGATACTCTAATGCTTGCCGTATTTGCTGACATGAAGAAGGGAATGTGCCCATAGTACTAGCATTGTGATCTCCTCTTCATAAGCATAAATATGGAAGTAATGTGCATAAATGCCATCAACTTAGCTCATTTGCACATGCCGCTCTAGTCATGGTAGGTAAAGCAATGAAGCCTAAGCTACCGAGTCATCTGAAACTAGTATATATACCATCTAAATAGCCATGAGGAGACACAAAAGTTACATTATTTGTGTGAGGCCAAGGACAAAGATGCACGATCTCCAAATAGTAGTAAAATGTGATCTATAGTAATAAGAATAGGATGCATCAGAAATTCATATGGGGGTCATACACGACGTACCTAACATTTGTCCAATGATACTGGACTTGTAGCATTTGCCTTCCAGTGTCATTTGCACACCACACAGATGGCGACGCCGACGGGGGCTAGACGGTGGGCGTTGTCAATCAGTGCTTCGAGTTCATCACGACGCATAAACCGACAAGCTATGACTGTGGCATCTTCTCCCTGGGCCCCGGCATGAATTAGCACAAGCTGGAGAAGTAAACTGGGAAGGATGACCCAGGCCCCACGTGACGATGGAACCCTTCTCCTTCACGGCAGTCAAAGCTGTTGAAGATGACCTGTTTGAGGTCCCACCGGATAAGCTACTATGTAGTGGCGGATCCAGGAATTGAAGTTAGCTGGGGCGAAATATTTAAGGTCTAATGTTTTCTTGGACAAATGCAAGTCCACTCAACCAGAAATCATAAAATTCAAATATGAAGCAAGATGCACTAAAAAAATTCAACATAACTAGATTCAGAATAGTTAAAGATTCTCAACCACTAGGTGATTTAACCACCAAAAATCACAAAATACAACATAAACGTTACGGAGAACTACTAACATGGAATCCTGCCGCTTGAATCATTCATTCCATGGACCAAAATGTCCAGCTCTATGAATAAAGATATGCACAATAGGTGAACAAGCTGCATATCAATATACTCCTTCCGTCCTACTAACATGGAACATGCTTCAATGGTCACTTGAGATTCAGTAGTTGGGGGTATTCTAGAAAAAAATAGATTCAGTAGTTTGGGGAGTTCCAAAATAACCAGCAATTGGTTACATTTTTTTATAGATTCCATACATTACAACATCACCATGTTCAATAATTGGCTACAAACGAAGGTCAATATTAGTAAGAAAATGAGTTGGAAGGAAGAAAGGGTTGAAATTTGATGACTGACTTTGAATGGTCCATACTGAACGCACAAAAAGTCTGGAGTTGTAATAGGTTTAAAAAAAATGAGAAGTGCCTTTCTAACAGATGCGTTTTCGTCTGAAACCCTGATATTTCGAAAGAGATTGTCCAATTTGTACAGAAAGTGCATCCAGATTTTTTTGTAACCCTCTCAACCTTTTTGCACATGCTATGTGGGTGAAATGATGACACCATGCCAACTTTCAACCTTTTCAGAGGTCACTTGTAGTGCTTTTCAATATCAGGGCCATTTAGTTCAAAAAATCCGTATATGCATCAAAAATAGAAAATGAAGGCAGAAAGGGTTGGAAGTTGATGACGTGGCTTTGAATGGTCCATACTGAACGCACAAAAAGTCTAGAGTTGTAATAAGTTTAAAAAAAATAGAAGTGCCTTTGTAACAGATGAGTTTTCGTCCGAAACCCTGATACTTCGAAAGAGATTGTCCAGTTTGTACACCAAGTGCATCCAGTTTTGTCGTAACCCTCTCAACTTTTTGCAGATGCTACGTTGGTGAAATGATGACACCATGCCAACTTTCAACCTTTTCAGAGTTCATTTGTAGTGTTTTTCAATATCAGGGCCATTTAGCTCAAAAAATCAGTATATGCATGAAAAATAGAAAATGAAGGCATAAAGGGTTGAAAGTTGATGACATGGCTTTGAATGGTCCATACTGAACAAAAAGTCTGGAGTTATAATAAGTTAAAAAAATGGGAAGGGCCTTTGTAACAGATGAGTTTTCGTCCGGAACCTTGATACTTCGAAAGAGATTGTCCAGTTTGTACACAAAGTGCATCCAGTTTTTTCCGTAACCCTCAATTTTTTTGCACATGATATGTGGTTGAAATGATGACACCATGCCAACTTTCAACCTTTTCAGAGATCATTTGTAGTGCTTTTCAATATCAGGGCCATTTAGCTAAAAAAATCAGTATATGCATGAAAAATAGAAAATGAAGGTAGAAAGAGTTGAAAGTTGATGAGGTGGCTTTGAATGGTCCATACTGAATGCACAAAAAGTCTGAAGTTGTAATAAGTTAAAAAAATAAGAATTGCCTTTGTAACAGATGAGTTTTCGTCTGAAACCCTGATACTTCGAAAGAGATTGTCCAGTTTGTACAGAAAGTGCATCCTGTTTTTGCCGTAACCCTCTCAACTTTTTTGCACATGCTATGTGGGTGAAATGATGACACCATGCCAACTTCCAACCTTTCCAGAGTTCATTTGTAGTGCTTTTCAATATCAGGGCCATTTAGCTCAAACAAATTAGTATATGCATGAAAAATAGAAAATGAAGGCAGAAAGGGTTGAAAGTTGATGACGTGGCTTTGAATGGTGCATAGTGAACGCACAAAAAGTCTGGAGGAATCTTTATGTGTAAACATGTAAAAATATATATCAAAAATACATTGATCATCAATTATCTTTTTGTGTAGAATTTGAATTGTCAATAGGAATCTTCACCGGTTTAAGAACCGGTGAACATTCCTATTGCGGCCACAGATCCTACACATAGAGTTCAATGAAGACCAAGTTCTCATGATAGTTTGAGAAGTAACATATTTAAGGTGGCAAAAACCCTGTTATCGGAGCGAGGTGGGACTAAAAAACTGCTGCAGAAAGAATGAACTAAGAAACTCTAGTACCGGTTTGTGGCATGAACCGGTACTATAGGTCATGGTGGGGCCGCAGCCTCACACAAGCCTGCCACCACCTCTTTAGTGTCGGTTTGTGGCATGAACCGGTACTAAAGGTTCGCCACAAACCGGTACTAATGAGAGCCGCCTGTCTAGCCGTTGGAACCGGCACTAATGGTCACATTAGTGCCGGTTCTATTACAAACCGAGACTAAAGAGTTGAACATAAGGCTCTTTTTCTACAAGTGGTTGAAAAGGCTCATCGCGCGTGGATTCTGGACCCATTGCTACCAATTTTTCACTAATGCGGACGACACATCGGACATATCAACGGCTCGAAGCCCTCGCTGTACATGCGTTTTATTATTTAACCATGTGTAATGTATGCCGCATTGCAAATGGGCTTATTTGCAATGTGTGTAGTAATAACAAAAACACATGATTTCAGATGTAAATATCACGTCACATTAGCAAGGTCACATCCATATAGCATAACCAGCATGCATATGACGAAGTTCTAGATGGCATCCATATGTGTCACAAAGTTCAAAGCCAATATAACACATCCATACCATGAATTACAGATCACAGTCATGCATCAAAATGCAAAACAATCAAAATCTAATTAACAAAGTTCTACAAATCTACCAGTTATCAACAAGGTATATGTAGGATAGGGGATACAATTTGGAATTATATGATAGGGGGTCTGCTAGAGATGCCTGAACTACTAGTAGCTATCTTCGGACTTCGATGATCTTCTTTGGGGTGATAGACCTTGGTCTGACATCTCATTGCGCCAACCAACATTAGAGCACTAGAAAACAATTCCTTCTTGAAGGGGTTGTCTTGGAGTGTTGCACCTTTTGTCTGCCTATTAGTATGTCATCATAGCTTCGGTGGTACACTTTGGGAAAGCTGTTGTGAGGCATGTCCTATGTGGATGACCTCAAATTTTTTATTTTTCCTTTTTGTAAGTTGATTTGTTTAACATTAACAATAATTAATAATATTTGTGTATATCACTCGATGCATAGGCCGAGGGTCTTTCCCTCTTTCAGAAAAAGAAAAAAAAGATCAGTAGGTACCACTCGATGCTTCGTGACCCGTCGGCCCCAAAATCCACGATGGAGTAGGTTATGTCTTCTTATTTTTATTTATTTATATGTATGAGCTAACTGTCAAGCTGATTAATTTGACTTTAGAAAGACTAATGTACTAATGTCTACCATATTTAATGAAATGAAGAAGGGAACGTGCCCATAGTACTAGCTACTGTGATCTCTTCATGACCAATGATATGGAAGTCCTATTCATAAATGCCATCATCTCGGTGTTGTACCAGCTCTTTTGTACATGATGATCTAGTCATAATAGGTAAAGCACTAAAGTCCAAGCTACTCACTCATGTGAAACATGTATATATAGTGGTGGAACCATCCATTGAAATGGCCGAAAGGAAGAGACACAAAAGTGGCATTATATGAGGGAGGAGGAGAACAAGGATGCATGATGCCAAAATAGTAGCATGATGTGATCTATAGGGAATAGGATGCAGCAGAAATTCGTACGGAAGTTCTGCATCACTAGCTCGTACATTTGTGTATTGCTAGTCGACTTGAATTTACTCCCATCAATTGCACAATCTCACTTCTTGCATGGGATTCACTACTTCTAGCCAGATGCTCATCATCCGGATCTCCTGGACGGAGGCCGTGTGAGCATCGATGCACGATATGTCCCTGTGGGGGAGAAATTGTTACAATATGGATGGTGTAGGTGGAGTTCTCTTGTGTCAACACAATGGCGTCAACTTTAATTTGGCGATCCTTCGCGTACGCATTGCCTATCGCACAGCCAGGGGCCAAGACAGTACCCTCCCTTCCTATCAGTCTTAGCCTCCCACATGGACCTTGTATAAAAATTTTTAGACTGTAATTAATTTCTTATGCCTTTTTACTATACACAGTAGGGCAAAACCCCACTGCAACTTCCACGCAAAGAAAATGCTTCACCCCTGAAAGAAACATCACGATGATATGAACTTGAGTGCAACAGAAACAACTGGAAGCTCTGATGGGGATGAGGCAACTTGGTGATCACTATGGAATATTAATGTTCTCCCCAAGATTAGGGTTTTCTGGTGGCCTGTGCTTAAAGGATTTCTACCCTGCTACGGTGAGCTTCGGCCACGACATATCAAGCAGTTGTCAAACTGCCCAATGTGCGGGCATGATAATGAAACGAAGTTTCATGGTCTCATGGAATGTGACCATGCTCAGGGTTCCTGGGAGGCGCCCACTCCTTTATCTGGAATAAAAATGCCTAGACTCAATCCTTTGACCTGGGCATGGGATATACTTGACCATTGTCTCATAGAGAAGGATGATGTTGCTATCATGATCACTGCGATGTGGGCTATATGGCATTCATGAAGTAAATATTGGTAGAAGGAATGCCAACCATTACAGTCAATGATTATCATAAAGGAGATAGTGCAGGCGGCTGAAGTGCCGCTGAAAGAGAAGGTTCAGAGTAAGGCCACGCCAAAGTGGCAAACTCCAGATGCAGGGTGGATCAAGCTGAATACAGATGGGGCTACGTGCTCCGGGCGTGCTCATGGTGGTGCGGGGATCATCGCCCGTGATGACCGTGGGTCTTGCTTGAGAACATGATGTGTTCAATATGAGGGTGTCACTGACCCTCTGTCGATCAAACTACTCGCCTCTCAAGATGCACTGGTGCTGGCACGTGATATGGGGCTCCGGAGGATGCTGCTCGAAACAGACTGTCAAGAATAGAAATCTACCTGCATCCATATTCTACGAGAGATGAACGAAGTTAGTGATTTTTTCCAGGGATTTAAGCCACAGTTCTCTAGTCGTCACACTAATTGGGCGGACCACGGAGGCTTTAGATATTTCTGTTATTTCTCAGTTTTTTCTATGTAATCGCTAGCTGGCTGACTAAATTTGTGCAGTCAGACATGCTTTCGCCTACGAAATAAAGTGCGGAGGGCGTCATCTTGAAAAAGAAAGTGAATTACATCTACGATACATGAACTTGCACGGTGAGTATAGATTCATACATAAAATTAAAAAATGACGCAAATTAGCCCCACAACTTGTGTTTGAAGGACATTTGGATACATTTTCGTTAACACTATTAATTCTGACTATGGTACGTCAGGGTGGCAGGCCACACTCTATTCATGTGTGGGTTCCATCTATCAGTGCACAAAGAAAAAAAAATAGAACTATAAAATTACGCGCAGAAAAAAGATAAAATTAGGCGTTGAGTGGCGTGGTGGTCAGCACGCTCGTACCACGTACTGCTGGCTCGGGTTCGGATCCTGGCGAAATTTTTTCCAGGGGCCTTTTCCATAAACAAGGGATATTTACATGATTAAATATAATGCAAGAGTTTTTTCACAAAAAGACATGTCATGTCGGCCCATGACAAACGGTCCCACCGGTCAGTTTCAGCATCAATACGGGTTTATACGGAGTTTTGATTGTTTTGTAGCTGCGCAGCCGAGAGTTGGTACTTACACGTACAAATTAAAGAAAGTGGTACCAATCTACTTGCACTACTCCGTACTTCTATGCGATTAACTCATACAAGTGGACCAACAGTGGGGAGCGTACGTCTTTATTTTTATTTTTTGCAAAGTCGTAACAGTGGGGAAGTTTGGCCAAATGATCTAAGTTAAATTGTTTTGGGGTGTCGCTCTCTTTTGCACTGGTCATAATTAGTAAATCGCTGAAGTCCCAGCTACCCATTCATCCCCAGCCCCCACCCTAGCCTCCCCAACCCCCACCCTAGCCTCCCCAACCCCTTGCTCCCGCACGAACCCTATCAGAGAGAGAGAAGATGAGAGGGAGAGAGAAGGAAGGAGAGGAGAGGCGGGAGAAAGAGAGAGGAAAGAGGAGAGGGAGGTGTGGCAGCTGACAGGAGAGGGTCACCGGCCAGCGTTGGCCTGTGCTCGCGAGGTCGGGCACGACCTGGCGGTTGGCGGCTCCTCGACCCGTTCCTAAATCAGGACCTGCGAGGAGGCCGGGGTTGGGGCGCGATGGACGGGAGGCTCCACCCCGCTTCCATCTCTACGCGTGCAGCGGCGACCCCGGAGGAGCTCGAGCCACATCTGTGGTCCACGTCGTCGTCGTCGGCAGGAGGAGCGTGGGTCGCAGAGATGGCCGGCTTCGTCCGGCTTTCGCGCTGCCGTCCATCCAGCCGAGACACCAGTCCCCGCATCCTTGCGTACATCCTCTCTCGCTGTCACACACGCTCTCTCTTCCGTCCTCTCACACACGCGCTCGTGGCCGGATATTTGGTAATTTCTTTTCTGAGCATAAATAGATATTGTGCCCCCACCTATTTGTTGTTTTGCCCAGCTGAAAGGTTGATCAAATATGAAGACGTGAATGTTCAATAGTGTGAAAAGCAAGCCCTGGTCTTGTTGAAGTTGCATTGAATTTCTGTGATACCTAAGAAGTACTGATGCTCATATTTTGCAATTTGCTCTCCACAGCTTTCAGACACGAGTTCTTGAGTAAAGCAGCTACTGCATTTTGTTTGTGTCAACTATACTGAATCTGCAAAGCCTTTTTTGTCTGCCGAGAAATTCACACTCTGCATTAGTTGCAAAGATGTTGATTTTGATCTTAACAATTGCAGGGAACTATGAGACTTGCACAGTTTGGGCAGCGTCAGCACAACAGGCAGAGTTTCTGTTCAAGTAGTAGCAGACCAGCAAAGCGCGGACGAGGAGATCCACGTCACGGGCCATCCCCATTTAGGTCGAGGGCTTCTTTGATGAATTACTCATATGTGAGGACATTGTAGGCCATGCACACATCGAGTGAACAGATTCAGTATTCTTTTTTATCCCTTAGTAGTGCTCATTGAATCTTCAGGTATGAATATCGTTGCAATTAGCAAGCAACCCTGATGGCAGAAGCTAGCTACATGCCTAGATTGATGTGTTCCGGTACTATTCTATGCAGATTCTGCACTACTAATTGTTTTTCCGTTGTTAGCCGTATTCAATCAATACGGTTTGGTGTACTATTTTTAGCTTCATAGGTGTGAGCATGCCTCTTCATTGTTCTTAGAATGTTCGGAAGCGGTGCTCCCTTTAGCCCTCTTCACTGCTTAGCACCAGTTTTCGCTAGAGTAACTTCTTCTTTCCAATCACGAGTTTGCATGTTAGCATGATGTGCTTAATAAGACAGTCCTACACAAGCTCGATGTCTGTTAGATGAATTTTCTTGATGCAGTGACATGCACTTTAGTGACCTATAATTTTAAGTTGCTAACTATGCTACAAATTTTACCTTTCCTATTAAAGGTCTCAACAGAATCAGGATGTATTTGTGTTCATTGGTGTGGCTTTACAACTGTTAGTTCCTAAACTCCTAAATCTGCAATTTATTTGGTCCCTCCATTTTTGTTCAGATCTATGTCAATTATAAGAGCATCTCCAACAGCCGCGCTATAGCGCCATGCAGTAAAACTCCGTTAGCTGGCTGGGGCTGTTTTTTCTTGCGCCCGGCCAAGGCTTGGCTCCAGCAGCGGCGCTATAATAGCATAGGCAGCAGCCGCCCAGCTCCAGCAGCCGCACCATAATGCAGCGCGCACGCCGCACAAACCACATATACATTTGCAAGAAGATGAGCAAAAATGATCAAACGAACAAAATAAAAATCAATACAAATAATTTAAAATAAATCATTACAACACAAACAAATAGTTTATCGTTCAGTACAACAACAAATAGTTCAAATATTACAACACAACAAATAGTTCATGACCTTCATGCTCTTTGCCGTCCATGCCATGCCCACCACTCTTCAATTAGATCTTTCTGAAGTTCATTGTGCGTTGCGGGACGCCGAATGGCATGATAGGAGGCAACAAAACGGGCTACCCTTTCAGCCCTCCGCCGCACTCGCACGGGATGTCCCAAGAGCTCGTACTGTGAGTAGTCTAAATCTTGGCCACGCTCATTCTCGATGATCATGGTGTGCATGATCACACAAGCGTGCATGATGTACCAAAGCATTTGTTGATCCCAAAATCTTGCCGGTCCTCTCACAATAGCAAATTGGGCTTGCAAAATCCCAAATGCTCTCTCCACATCTTTTCTAGCCGCCGCCTGAGCATTGTGGAAATCAAGATTTTTCTTACCTTCCGGTTTTTTCAACAGCTTCACGAAGGTTTGCCACTTTGGGTAGATGCCATCCGCTAGATAATAGCCATAGTTGTACGTATGGCCATTTGCTACAAACTGCATAGGTGGCAACTCACCATTTGCAATCTTATTCATCAGTGGTGACCGGTTGAGAACATTGATATCATTCAAAGATCCAGGCATTCCAAAGAATGCATGCCAAATCCAAGTCTCCTGATCGGCCACCGCTTCAAGGATTATAGTGGAATCCTTTTTTGGCCGTGGAATTGCCCATACCATGCCTTTGGACAATTTTTCTAACTCCAATGCATGCAATCTATTGAGCCAAGCATGCCAGGAAAGCCGCGCGCTTTGTTCATCGCCAATAGCCTTGCGGCGTCTTCAGTAGTGGGAGCTCTCAAATACTCCTCGCCAAACACTTGCACAATTCCCACTGCAAAGCGCTTGACACACGTGATGGCTTGGCTCTCACCCATAGCCAAATGATCATCAACTAGATCAGCCGGGATACCGTATGCCAACATACGCAAAGCGGCTGTCACCTTCAGAAAAGTGCTATGCCCGAGCTCTCCGGCGGTATTCCTCCTTTGCTGGAAAAACCGGTCATGGCTCGCTAGTTTCTCTGCAATGCGCCTGAACAACTCGGTGCTCATCCTAAACCTGCGACGAAAATACGACTCTGGGTACGTGGGATTCTCCACGAAATAGTTCTTCATCAATCTGTTATGGGCATCAATCCTATCTCTCCAAATTTTCTCCCGACCCATAACCGAACCACCGTGCTTCGGTTTTTTATTGATATGCATAGCTACGATCATTGCAAGATCCTCCTCCTCTTCCATATCAAATTCTTCTTGGAAGAATCATCTGACGAACTCATCTACAATGTTCAATACTATACTATAAAACTACAATTCAAAACATGCACCAAATTCATGAAGTTTGAGCAATACATACCTTGTAGGCGTTTTGCCAAACACCTTTGGCGGGCGTGTGTGGCGAAGCGGCGCTGTTCCTCGGACGACGGAGGCGCGGGCGACGGCGGTACTAGGAGGATGGGCGGAGCTTGGCGGCTG
Source organism: Aegilops speltoides (assembly GCA_021437245.1). Taxonomy (NCBI): domain Eukaryota; kingdom Viridiplantae; phylum Streptophyta; class Magnoliopsida; order Poales; family Poaceae; genus Aegilops; species Aegilops speltoides. The sequence goes on from CM038147.1 coordinate 522,339,776, forward strand.
AGGATAGGCCGGGAAGCTTGGAACGGTCGCCGGGTGCTTGGCGTGGCGGCGCGCGGCCGGTCGGGGTTGGAAGCGCGAGAGGAAGAGATGGCGCGAGCGCTCGAGTGTGCCGCGCGCTGTACTGGCGCCAATACGCCGCGCGTGTAAGTGCTTTTGCCAGCAGAACCCGTTTAAGCGCGCCGTTTTTGCGCGCCCGCTGGAGCGCCCCGACGCGTTGCGCACGCGCTAAAAACGCCTATTTTGCGGCGCGGCGCTAGTTTAGCGCGGCTGTTGGAGATGCTCTAAGCTCCACAAGAAAATAGCAAACTTTTGTATCGACCAGGCGCATCAGTGACTTGACGGGGATAGCAAGACACATAGAAGAATATAAAGCATCAAGGTAGCAACTCGTTGGTTTTTGCTCCCAGCTGATGCATACTACTTTGGTTGCAGCCATCGTCAACCATTGTTGCTGGTATCGTCACTTTTTTAGAACCAAAGAAATACTGCTATCAACTTAGATGTGTGTTAGGTGATGTTGCATGCCATTTTTGTTCATCGGCATGGCATGATTCGGATTGGTGTAGAGGTAGGTTTCATCACCTTTGTGAATGAAGAGTTAGCTTCTGAAGACGCAGTCGATATATATATCAAGTTTCTCATTTTCTTGGTTGTAGGTCGGTGTGAATGAAGAGCTAGCTTCTGAAGACGCAGTCGATTATTATTGCCTATTTTTCTATTGAAAGGTGTTGCTTCTTTTATCTTGACAGGTACATGTGTGTATTATGGGTACTTTTATTGTGATGTTTCTTCTTTGTCACGGAGGCTTTGAAATTGTTATACATATTAGTCTTTTCGCATTTCCTTTCATTTTACTATTTAATTTTTTGTTGAAAGAAGAGTGAGTTCAACCATGAACATGCATGATTATATAATTACATGCTTGCACCTCAACGACAGTCCGTCTGCTGGACCTACCAGTTCTCAGGTGGAAGGTGGTGACCAGCAGCGCGCACGTGGACAATGATTGGGATGGTGCTATTACTCGTGCACAGGTACCAACTTCTGCACCATCTTTTTCTCCCTAAACTCCCTTGCCTCCCCACTCTTGCTTTGAGTTTGTTATTAATTTTGTTCTTTGAAGAGAGAACGAAAGCATCATTGAAATTGCAGAGCCAGGTTACTCACTTCTAAACCATCTCTTTATTCATGGATAAAATATACCTTCAGAAACAACAGATTCCTACAAAATCAGGTGGTGGTTGGTTTTAAAGAATAGCAATGAACAAAATGATCATGGACTGATTTTATTTTTATTCTCTATGGTTACTGGTTATCTTCATTGCCGAATATCGATTGCCATTTGTAATAGTTTAACGAACTAATCTTGTTGCTTGCTAACTTTTGTAGGACTGCCTAATGTCTATTCTGGGAATGGTTATTTCCCTGCTCTTGCAGACAAATCACCTGATTTGAACTGTCTATGAGATAAAGTTATGCAAGGTATTCACATGAGAAAGCTATGGTATTTGCATATTTACCATAGACAATATAGGTAGAATAGTGTTTGGAATGATAACTGTGACTTACTTGGTCTTTCCAGCTTCGGCGTGCTGGGAGTCCCCACTCTCATGTTGTTGGAGCAGTGACATACATGTGACAGCTATCCTCAATAGGGAGTAGCAAATTGGAGGCCAAAGAAGAAAATTTGTTCAATTCTGAAACTAAATTCAGTGAAGGAGGCCGAAGTTCATTACAACGCCAATATGGATCCATCCTGTTGCGTTGGGTGAAGGTCTGGATGCAATAAAAATTGCACGTAGCAAACATGTGCTTCCTCTATATCTGTACAATCAGAGTTCTCGCTTTTCTTTGTGTGATCTTTGTTTATCCTTTTTGTTGTGTTTATGTTGCCTACATTCAGTCGACTTCAAGTTAACATGTCCATTTATTTTTATTCAGATAGTTCAGATGTCTAATGTTTATAGCATACACATCAGTCTGGGGTTAACAATAGTAGAATAACTCTTTCCATATCTCATGATTCATATGTGAGTCTCCCTATCTGAGTATAACCATGAGTTGACATGCTATTATTAACAAGAAGATATAAATCAATTTTGTTGTTTCATCGTTGAAAGATCATTAGTAATTTATCAGAGTCTATTCTGTCGTTTCATGATTTTAACATAAAGTTAGTAGTTTGCCAGTTCTTAAATTCTACCGAGGGACACCCATCTACTTAATAAGAGTATCTTGACACTCCAGATTATCTGAAAGGAAAAACTTATCAGCTGTTAATTTACTTAATTTATCTTATGCAAGTCAGGGCTTACTTATTTATGACAATTATAAAAAACAATTTTCTTCCATGTAGTAACACTAATCTTACTCTTTTATCACCATTCAATGTGTGGCCTCACACTGCAGATGCAAGATTCCGGTGTTCTGAAGTCATGGGATGCAACGCTATGCAATCTCTTAACAGTACATTGCACCCAATTAGCAAGTAAGTTCTTTCTCTTTCTTTTTTATTTCCTATTTGCATTCAGAATCATTATGTCTAGGAATATGAACCTACATTTTTCTAATGTGTGCTTCTCAAGAATGATCTACATTCAGAACAAACTCTTGGAGACAGTAGATAAATGCAAATGTCCCCCAGCGCCAGAGGCGATCCTTTCTATGGCGAAACACCATATACGTACATAATTTTGTGCCTGGATTCTGGAAACGACCAAGGATAAGCAACTCAAGTGAAAGACTGCTTTGGTCGATCCTGCCATGTTGTTCTTCTCAAACATGCTAAAGAAAGATTCGTACGATTGATAGCCGACTAACTTATATAACATGCACACATTACTCTATTTTTTTAATGAGTGTATGTGGATGCATACAAATACTTTAGTAGCAATTTCTATTCTCTATTTCTTTAGTGAGTATATGAGCATGCGTAACAATTCTCTGCTTTTCACGGATCTATGTTGAAGCATGGAAAATGTATACGGTGTGTTTCATTTCTGCTCATCCTGATTTAACCAAACCAACCCCATGCATATGAGGTTGTTGTGCCTGTCAGATTTGGACATGTCCTTATTTGTACTAAATCACTAAACTAGACTTTATAAATAAAATAGCCTCCTCCTCCTTTCCAACAACTGATTTATTATTAGAGCAAGCAACGACGTGTTATCATGCTCGCTTTCTTATGAACAGTACTTTAGTTTAGATTGACATATACTCTTAGGTATATAGCATCTTTGCCTACCTCTTGCCTATTTCGCATAGATAGATGGTTTGCTTTGGATAGGGATTAGATAAGGCCTATGAGTACTAAGTAAGTGTGATAAGCAAGCAGTACACTTCTATTTACTATTAAGCGGCAACTGAATTTTTGATAATGGCGTTTCAGGGATGATACAATCAATCCAACTGTTACCTTTGGGATGCTTTTTGGATGGACTAATCTGAAGATGCTGGCTAGCTTGCACCGCCATCATACAGTCTAGAAGTACAGGGAAAATAAAGGTGCAATGAGCCCAATATATTTTACTTTCTGGCAAAGTTTTGGTGCTTGCGCAAGAAAGTAACACCCATTAAACCTACTAATCCTTTTTCCCAGGCACTTCGCCATCCGGAGAAATACCAACTAATACATTTTTGTACTTTCTTTGTTACAGAGGTAAAAATACTACTGCTTTTTGGAAGCTTTTTTTGTTGCATGTTCCCCTTTCTTAATCTTCTATTTGTTCAAATGTACATACCTGAGCTTATAATCATTATTACACAATGAATCTCACCATTCTATTGTTTTCCTGAAAATTTATACTCACATAGTTCTATTTTCTTATTAGTGATCTTCTGTTTGGCCTTCATTTGGTGTGCATATAGCATGGGATATTATAGGCATATTTTTTTCTCTCTATTTGTTCATGCACTAATGCATAAATCTTTTGGTTATGCTCTTATTATTTAGTCTAGAGCTATGCAATAACAACCATGGCTTTAGTGTTCTGGTGAATGCCATATAGAGTGAAGAACCCTTGGCATCTTATCTAAATTCTTTAATCCTATTATGCATGCCCAGTTAAAGGTATAAGTACCTTATATCAGTACCTTATTTAGCCTCTTCTGACTATTGACTGTTTGAACTGTTGTAGTAGGACTCAGGCTTTCAAAGTTATTAGGCATGTGGACATGTTTTTGTTTTTGTTTGTACAGTTTTGTGTTCTTTTGGCTTCAGGTTGCTCTTGTAGAGAAAACACAGTAAACTCAGATGATTGGATTAGAAAATACTCTTCAGCATCTAAAACATCTAAAGGCGGTCACTCAACTAAGTATCTTATACAATATACCCAGCTGGATGATTGGAGCAGTACCAGCCGCTATGTATCACTCAGATGATTAGTGCTCCTGCGTTGAACCACTCAGCTAAGTATCAACACTGCCCTCGAGACTTGGCTATTAGCATAATAGCAACGAGCTCACAAAAAAAATCTGCAGATTCATCAAACACCAAGGAGATAGTTCTTACCTGAGCGGCAATAGCGGCTGCCATGGTCTTCCTGGAGCATCCCTTCCCATGAAAAGTTACCGGCTTCAGGGAGTGCCAGCATAGCCAAATCACCGGTACGAGCAACAGCGGCACCATTTGCCAGTTCTGCGGCTCCAAGCTACAGCGGTAGCTGCCGGGCCACCAAGAAGCAGATGAAGCCGCAACGCCTGTGAGCTGCAGCATGAGCCGCTCTGCGGCCAAGCTGCGGAGTCAGCCTCCAAGATGGAGCCCAAAGTGTCGCCGTCCGCCTCCACCAGGTGCTTTCTCACTTAGGTACGAGTAGAATGGGGAAAGGAACGGGATGAGGACGATGAACTGGTGGTGGATGGAACAAGACCAACAGTCGACCACGTGGTGACCTGTTGTGTTACATGTGTGACGTGTGTGTATAGGTGTCCAGAGTGTGCGGTTCTTTGTCCCAATGGCACAGTTGTAATTTTGTTTTTCTTGCTAATTGGTACTGCATGTACTGGTATGATCTGTACTGTTTCATGCAATATACTCCTACTTATCTTAAAACTTCCATTTAGCTTGTATCATATAATAATAGAATATAAGTATCTATTAGGTTAATTTTAAGTCAGTCGACTGAATTTGTGAATGGGTCAGTCACTTCTTTTACCCTATAGTATGTGTGGTGTGGTGTGTCCTGTGCGTGTGCGCGCGAGGTAGCTAGCTTCAACTGGCCGTGGCGCGTGAGCTAGCTAGCTCCAGCTGCGTCCATGCGTGAGCTAGCTCCGCGTCGTGCATGAGCTTGCTAGCTCCGGCTTTGTCAGTGCGTGAGCTGGCTGGCCATGGTTAGTGGCATGATATTGCATTGCACAAAAGAAAACAAAATGTAAAAACACATAAAACAAATAATGATGGGAAATACATATATTTTTAAAAAGGAGGAAAGCCTCTGACCTCAGCATCAAAATGACGCATGCAGCCAATTTATTAACCAAAAGTACTTAGACTGTTGTGTGATATGCTTTTGAAACAACCACCATCTATCTATCCGTACTTATTTTCATATGTTTGATTTTGTGTTTACATATTTTAATGCACACTCTCTTAATGCTTGGCTTGCACTCAGCCTTTGCGCCATGGGCGTAACGGGTCATCTTACAGAAACCAGTATTCATTTATTAAAAGAGCATCGTTATTTCATATTTGTGAGATAACTAAAAAGGTTATTTATCTTTCTGCAAGACATTGGTCATCCTACATGACTTAGTGCATCATTTCCAACCTAATGTACTTACTACATATAATATATGAGCTATTCTTTTCGAACAACAATATATTAACGCACACTCTTACACCGATTGGCTTACACTCGGCCTTTGCGCCATTGGCGCAACGGGTCATCTAGTTGGAAGAAAGCTTGATAGGAATGGGGTACAGCAGGAGTTCGCATGGAAGCTTCGTACGAAGTGCCTGTACATCAGTCAAGTTGCGGCCGACTGGCATTTTAGTCCCATCAAAATAATGTCCACCACTTTGTACAAACGGGATCAGCTACACAATCTCACACTTCGCACGGGCATGCACTACTTCTAACCTGATGTTCATCGTCCAGTTCTCATGGACTAACAATGTAGGTATTTCATTTTCGTGTGCAAGCAACACTCACAGGCCAATCAATTTAACTTCAAAATGATTAATGTACTCTACTGCCCACCATATATGGAGCGGGGTGCAAATGGACCAACAATGGTGAGTGCTGGAGCAATAATCCACGTGTTCCGCAGTCTGTACTAGTTTTTTTCCTGAAACAGAGGCAAAAGATTTGCCTCATCCATTAAATAAACAGAAGAGAGTTGTCCGGTTAATTAACACAAAACCGGGCTAAAACTGTCACAAACCGCCGAGCGGCACACAAATGATATCCCACACAAACTTCAACAAGGAGGGCCTTATCAACACACTCGGACGTCATCTCATAACTTCTCCCCAGCAGGCTTCTAGTTTTTAACTTTTTAGATGAAGCACTGAGTTCGAGTCTCACTCATCTGGAACCTCCCCTATAGGACACCACATCACAAACGTTGAAAAGGCTCATCGCACATGGATTCTGGACCAATTGCTACCAATTTTTCGCTAATGCGGACGACACATCGGACATATCAACAGCTCAAAGCCCTTGCTGTAAGTGAGTTTTATTGCTTAACCATGTGCAATGTATGCCGCATTGCACACGGGCTTATTTGCAATGCGTGTAGTAATAACAAAAACACATGATTTCAGACGTAAACATCAGAGTTAACATTGTTGTTTTTTAGTTTTCATCATGTTTAGTTAATTAGAATGTGCACGAGCAGTTAGTCATGCCAAGTTGTGAGCCCTGCGTGACACCGTGTGACACCATGTGTGGCACTAAATTGTGGATGTGCCGTTGCATAGTAGCCTGCACGTGGTAGTTCTGCTTGGAGAAAGAATAGGAAGCAATTAGTTTTTTTTTTTTGAGAATCACCGGGGGGGGAGGGGGGGAATTTCTCCACCTGAATATATCACTTAAAGTGGCCAAAATGCCAGAGTGGTGATCCAGTTTATAAGGAAAACCGGATCGAAAAGCTTAACAAATCGACCCCATTTATAAGGGAAACCAGGCCGAAAACCGTACAAGGCACGACCTAGCAGGCAGACCTAAGACCATCACTATGAGAGACACAAGTAGATGTGGGGTGTCCTCGGGAGATCACAATACCAGGACTTTGCAAACAGCCAAACGCATCGGCGGGCATACCGGCCCCATGGCACAACTCAGGAGCATCCACAATCAACGAGTGTCATCCCATATACACGAACCTTGACTAGGGCTCCGCCACAGAAGAACAGAACGGATAGCAGTTTGAGAGCATCTTGCGCTATCCTTGAGCAAAGATGAGTCGAGACAATACCAAGAGCACCAAGCTCGCCGCAACACAACAGTAACCATGAGAGGGTCTTGAGCAACCATTGCCAACCTGAGCCGCACGAGAACGCCAGCACGGTAGACGAAGAACTCCAATCAACCGAGACGATCCATGATGCCTCAAGGCTATTGGAGTAGCCGAAAGGCAACGAGCGACCGAGTCCACACTAGGATGAAGAGTCACACACAGCCGAGTCTACATCACAACAGCGGCACCGCCGGCGAAGCCGAAGGGCATCAAGGAGCCGAGTCTACACCCGGATCGCTTCTCCGAGCACACCAGCGGGCCGGTCGCGCCACCGTCACCGTCCAACCCGCAGGGAGCAGGCACCACACAATCCACCAAGCTGATGCCTTCAGGAAGGAATGCGACGCGAAAAGCGCCGCCATCGGCCGTTCCGAACGGACCAGGAACATGGGTTTCCCCAGGAGCCTCGAAGGGAAAGTCACCATGACAGTGATGCCTCCAAGGAGGTAAGTAGCACCCGCGGGCATCACCATCGCCGACTCCGGCAGGAGCAGTGGCTTTCGCCCAAGTGAGCAGACCACCTCCGAGGAGCACAGGTAGACTGTCAATCGCTGCTCCCTGCACCACCACAGAGCAAGGGTCACTGCAGCCCGCCGCCGCACGTGACCAAATCCGGTCCACCGCAGACCAGATCCACCGCAGTCAACCGCACCTCGCGGAGACCACCGGCAACCAACCACCAGAACGAGGCGACAGATCCATCAATGGCCTTCCGGACGCACACCCACCGGACACAGCGCAAGCCACCGTGCACTGCCAAGCACCATGCCGACAGGAACGGAGGACCGCTGCCCGAAGCCAAAAACCACCGTCGTTCCGAGCCGCGGCGAAGCATCGGAAACACCAGCACGCCCCATGCACGCCAGCACAGCCGCCGGAGACTGGATCCGCATCACTCGCAGCTGGGGCGCCCTTTGTCACGCGCCGGAACCGGCCGCCGGCACACCGGCTGAGCTCCACGCCGCCCCTGCGCACACATGTTGCAGGCCCTGCACGGCCCAGATCGGGCCCGCAGCACCGCCGCACGCGCCCCGCGCCTTGCCTAGCACGCTGCCACCCCACGCTGCACCGGAGAACCACGAAGCAGGAGCCACCTCGCCACAGCCCGCAGGAGCGCCGCCCGAGACCAGCCGCCACCGCGCCATGCAGGTCCAGAGCAAGTTAACCACCGGGAGGGGCACTCCTCCCCGCCGCGAGTGCACGAGGACCAGGTCCCACCGCTGCCGGCCGCCAGCGAGCTTTGCCCGGTGGCGTGCGCCGACGGCGGTGAGGGGATGAGGGTGGAAGGGGACCGGCGGCGGTGGATGGGTTTCCGCCCGAGCCGCCCCTAGGAGGCGACGCGGGGGCAGTCCGAGCTCCCCCGACCAGCTATTAGCTTGCTCAACTAAGTGTCCATTTAGGAAGCAATTAGTTGAGGCTTGGTCCTATACGTGTGTATCCAAAGATTCTGCAGACATGGATATTACCCAAGCGTGTGTGTAGCTAGTCCAGGGCGTACTAATCGGATCAAGCAACCGTGAGCTTGACCATGCATGTGTATGATGTGTGTGGGTTAGTGGGTGCGTGTGCGAGTCTTGTACTTGGCTATTTAGTTGAGCAAGTGAATTGAAAAATGAGGTCGTCGTGAGGGCTGAGGCAACAATGTAGCCACAGTGTGCATCAGGGAGGTGTCAACTGGCAAAGCCATGTGTTCTTCCTTGGTGCTTGTGTGTGTGTGTGTGGGGGGGGGGTTGTTCTTGTGTGTTTGAGAGAAACAAAGAGAGAAGAGAGAGTTCAGAGGTAGAAGAAGAAGCACCGCCGTGAGAGGCGGCGCCAACAGTCACATTGGCAAGGTCACATCCATATAGCATAACTAGCATGCATATGACGAAGTTCTAGATGGCATCCATATGTATCACCAAGTTCAAAGCCAACATAACACATCCATACCATGAATCACAGATCACATTCATGCATAAAAATGCAAAACAATCAAAATCGAATTAACAAAGTTCTAGAAATCTACCGGTTATCAACAAGGTATATGTAGGATAGGGGATACAATTTGGAATTATATGATAGGGGATCTGCTAGAGATGCCTGAACAACTAGTAGCTACCTTCGGACTTCGATGATCTTCTTTGGGGTGATAGACCTTGGTCTGACATCTCATTGCACCAACCAACATTGGAGCACGAGCAAACAATTCCTTCTTGAAGTGGTTGTCTTGGAGTGTTGCACCTTTTGTCTGCCAATTAAATAGTATGTCATCATAGCTTCAGTGCTACACTTTGGGAACGTTGTCGCGAGGCATGTCCTATGTGGATGACCTCAAGTTTTTTATTTTTCTTTTTGTAAGTTGATTTTTTTTAACATTAATAATAATTAATAATATTTGTGTATATCACTCGATGCATAGGCCGAGGGTCTTTCCCTCTTTCGGAAAAAGGAAAAATTATCAGTAGGTACCACTCGATGTTTCGTGACCCGCCGCCCCAAAATCCCCGATGGAGGGAGTAGGTTATGTCTTCTTATTTTTATTTATTTATATGTATGAGCTAACTGTCAAGCTGATTAATTTGACTTTAGAAAGACTAATGTACTAATGTCTGCCATATTTAATGAAATGAAGAAGGGAACGTGCCCATAGTACTAGCTACTGTGATCTCTTCATGACCAATGATATGGAAGTCCTATTCATAAATGCCATCATCTCGATGTTGTACCAGCTCTTTTGTACATGACGATCTAGTCATAATAGGTAAAGCACTAAAGTCCAAGCTACTCACTCATGTGAAACATGTATATATAGTGGTGGCACCATCCATTGAAATGGCCGAAAGGAAGAGACACAAAAGTGGCATTATATGAGGGAGGAGGAGAACAAAGATGCATGATGCGAAAATAGTAGCAAGATGTGATCTATAGGGAATAGGATGCATCAGAAATTCGTACGGAAGTTCTGCATCACTAGCTCGTACATTTGTGTATTGCTAGTCGACTTGAATTTACTCCGGCCATCAATTGCACAATCTCACTTCTTGCATGGGATTCACTACTTCTAGCCAGATGCTCATCATCCGGATCTCCTGAATTAATGTCGTGTGAGCATCAATGCACGATGTGTCCATGTGGAGTAGAAATCGTTACAAATGGACGGTGTAGGTGGAGTTCTCCTGTGTCAACACAATGCCGTGAACTTTAATTTGGTGATCCTTCGCGTACGCATTGCCTATTGCACAACCATGGGCCAAGACAGTACCCTCCCTTCCTACCAATCTTAGCCTCCCACATGGACCTTGTATAAAAAAATTAGACTGTAATTAGTTTCTTATGTTTTTTTACTATACACAGGGCAAAACCCCACTGCAACTTTTTCATTAATTAAAAGCAAAAGAACAGTGTGCATACATGGCTTCAGATGAGCCCAAAAAAACTAGAAAAACTAAACAAAATATAAATAAATAAGTAAAAAAGGAAAAGAAGGAAATTAAAAAATTACTGAAAGAGGGGAAAGAAAAAAAATACAGGCTAAATACAATAATTACAAAGGAAGGTTATCCAGCATAGCTCTTTTTGATCCTGTATTTGAGGAGATGAAGTTCCTCTTTGTATATATCCTTCCATCTCTAAATGTTGGGAGATGAGATTGTTTCTTGTAATCCAGATAGCCCAGGAAGCCAATATGATTATTTCCATAAAAAAGGTCACATGTAGTTTCTGTTTGAGATCAGCAAAAGCTTCCAAAATTGAGACATTGGTTTGCCTAGTAGAGCAGACTAAATCCCAACATTGTGAAGCAAATGGGCATGCCCATAAAAGGTGCTGAAGTGTTTCTTCTTGTGGGCAATTGTGAATGGCACAGTTGTAATTGTCCAAATGGAAAGTTTTCCTTCTTAACAGATTCCTTGTATTTAGTTTGTCATGCAGAAGTCTCCAAAAGAACACCTTGTGTTTTGGCTGGCAAGAACTACTCCAAATCCATTGAGATTGTTGTGGCACCACTTTGATTCCCAGCATGATTCTATATGCCTTGGCTACTGAAAATTGTTCATTGCCCCAGATATAGCTCCATGTATCAATGCATTCAGTGAATTCAGATGTTATTAATGTAGCACAATTTTCCTCCATAGCTTCAAATTCCTCAAATGCTTGTATTGACAGTGGCAGATGAAAGAGATCCTCAAGGTATTCAAGTTGCATGACGTACTGTATGCATAGAAGTTTCCTTGTTTTTAGCAAAGGAGAAAAGGTTTGGAAACATATTTTGCAAACATGCAGAGTGCCAAAGATCAGACCAAAAAATTGCACTTTTTCCATCACCCACATTGCATCTGGCCATGGACTTGTAGTGGTCAATGAGCTTGAGCTTGGCTTTCCACCAAAAGGATCCCATCCAGTTGTTGCCAGGCAATGATCCATTACTATAATATGATTCCCAAATTAATTTCTTATGTTTTAATTATATTAGGCTTTTAGGGGCATGGAAGCGGACTCCTTTTTCTTCAGAAGCAAACTTTTGTTTGTTTGGAAACAATCAGTTGCTACCATAGTTTTAAATAGCCGGCTATAGCTTCGCTATAGCCTTTACAGATGGGTGTCGCTAAATGGTCGCCTTCACAAATAGCCCGCTATAGCTGATTTGGAGGTCCGCCGCTATTTTCCATAGCCTGCTATTTAAAACATTGGTTGCTACCCTGGAAACCATTTTATGTTTGAGTGGAAGCAAATTTAGTTGTTGCCCATTGGGGATACAAAGTAAACATTTATAATATAACTTTTAGTGGATGCAAATGTAACTTTTAGTGGAAGCAAATTTTCTGGTCGCTAGAAACAAATTATTTCTTCATTGGCGATACAAAGTAAACATGTATAATTTGCACATATTTCCATATGAATTTCTGTTAGATCGAACCTACTTTGGCTATGTGTTGAAGCAAATTATTGATTTGATGGAAGCATATATGTGAGAAATAAATCATGTGAAGAAAAAAAGTATCAATTCTGGAGGGTCTCATAAATGTAGCAAACTTTTTTTTACGTGAATTGGAATCAAACTCTTTTTAGGTTGAATCGGGATCAAACTTCTCTCCTGAACAACCGGAATCAAACTTTGATTGCATGTAGTCTGATGGCTTCACGTTTTAGGATATACTCCCTCCGTCCCATGATGTAAGACGTTTTTTAACACTAGTGTGATTAGCAAGGGTGCCGCGCATGCTAAGCGGAAACAGTAATTAGGAAGCAATCAAACAACCATGCACGGTCTAGTAGTAGATCCAACAGCCATTTCACATAAGCAGGTATCAGTAGTCTGTTCCCTAGTGCTTAAAAACTTATGGGTATAAGATGTGAATATTCACAAGGTGTCGTAGCCAGACTGCCGGAATAGAATAAACTGCAGCTCGAAGTAAATGCAAGTGTATAATTTCCTATAATTGTTTTCTTGACAGAGCTACTATTTGACGTAACTTTTACATTTTTTGGATTTTTTTTCCTAGACTCGGTTCTAGTGCAAGCACCGGCTTCAGTGTACCGTTGACCCTTATGGTCACCCCTACTATGCCACCGCGACCTTATTCTAGTCCACAGTTATCTGACACACCATCTTATACACATGGCCCGAGATCAGGCTGACCAGAACACACAGTAGTACTCCCTCCGTTTCTTTTTAGTTTTCACCATCTTATACACATGGCCCGAGATCAGGCTGACCAGAACACACAGTAGTACTCCCTCCGTTTCTTTTTAGTTTGCATATAAGGTTTGGTCAAAGTCAAACTTTGTAAGTTTTATTACCCACTTTGTAGGAAAACAAATCAACATCTACAATACTAAAGCTATATGGGTATGAAAGTTAATTTCATGATGCATCTAACAATAATGATTTCATATTATGAATCTCGATATATTTTTTATAAACTTAGTCAAAGTTAACAAAGTTTGATTTTGACCAAATCTTATATGCAGAATAAAAAACGGAGGGAGTACGTTCAGAGCCTTGAGAGCCAGCTAGTGCGCCCTTGCCTTGCCCTCCGCCCCATGTTTTTCCTCTCAAAGTCGGTTGTCTTCCTTCCTCAGCACATCACACACTTCCATATAAATTCACCGAACCGGCACCTGTGTCAATACCTCTCTTCTATTCTATCACTCGGACATTCATCACTCTTGTCTTGTGTCCTTAGTCCTTACCAAGCGGAGCAAGTCACATTCCTCTCTCGGGCTCCATCTCACGATCGCAGGCCAAGCCAGGCCAAGCTATGCCAATGGAGGTATGGCTTCCGTATCATACTGATTTTTCCTGCCGTTGCGTTCGTTTGACTTGCCATGGCCGAGCAAAGCTAATGTATGTGTTTCTCGCAGGATATGATGGGGTACCGGGGGATACCGGCGTTCGGGGAATGGAACTACGGCGACGGCGACGGATGGTCCGTGCTAGCCCAGCGCTTAGAGTCCGCGATGCACGTCACGTTCCCCGTACACAAACCCTGCAAGGTGAGTACACAAACCCTGTAGTAGTGTTCAGATGTAAGGCTCCATTCCACTCGAGCAGTCATGTCTTGGCCGACTCCAAATTCATCTGCATCCACGGCCATGGTGGCAAATCTTGAATCTAGTGGATCCTTGCTTTGGAAGCTAAGATAGCTCGTGAGCTTGCAGCACACGGCACGCTCTCTTGTCAAGCAAGTCCGCGCAGAGTCAACACTCGGTCAGCAGTCATGTGATTCATTTGCATCTCTGGTCATGGCGTGTACGTTTTGGGTGACAAGTCCCTGTATCGAGTTTAACACATTTATTTACTCTAGAATCCAGGCGATATAATCCGTACTCTGGAGGCTAAAATGGCTGGTAGGCTTGCAGTACACGGCACGCTTTCTAGTCAACCATGTCCACGCTGCGTCAACAGTCAGCTGTACTCAGCTATACCAGTGCATGCATGCTACAGAGCTCTAGCTTTTGTGCAGGCCCCACGTTGCATTCCTTGCCAAGCACGTCACACTGGACACGGCCCTGCTCTCCTGCGTGCGCATGTCCTGCATCAAGGCATACCGCGTATATGTCTTCTGTGTTAGCTAGCTTTTCATGGTCTCTAGTTTGACGACAACTTACGTACGCGTGTGCAGAGAACGAGGGCAGGTCGCAGGAGGCGCGTCCCAGCGTTCGGAGAGTGGAACAACCACATCAACGGCGACGACGGTAGCTGGACGGCGGCCGTCGTCAACCATTGCTTCGAGCCTGGCACGGTACACCAATCACTCAAGCAGGAACCCACTGGTTATGATAGTGGCGTCGCCGCCATTGGGAAGAAGTACAAGGTGGCGAGGGAAACCTGGCTGGATGACTCTGGGACCCACACAGCAATGGTACCCTTCTCCTTCGCGGCGGTCAAGGCTATTGACGATGACCTGTATGAGGTCCCACCGGACATGCCCCGTGCTAAGCCAATACAGGTATGTAATTAATTTTCTGCGTAGTATGATGGTTGCATCGCATGTTTCAGGAAGGTTTTTTTTAACTGATTTCATGATGTTTTCAACACAAGAAAGAAATTTATTTGTTTCAAAAAAATGACTGGTCGTTATATATGCAATCCTACACATACATTTTTTTGATGAAAAAAATATAGAAAAACAATTGGCGTATGGCTTCAGTTTTGCAACAAATTAACTGAAAATACTCCTTCACTAGTCGATTTCTCTGCCAGTAAAAGTATGGAATACATTTTCAGTTAACGACTGGAAATTTGCCCCACAGCTTTACGAGTTGTCAAATACAGCTAATGTTTATAATTTTTATCAACGCCTAATTATCTTGTTTCACTGCAGAAGGGTAGGACGTGGCTGAGGAGCCTGCTAATGAGGTGTTGCGGCCTCAACTGTTTCGCCTACTGAATGTCGGCTAGGGTTCACATTGGCACATGTTTTGGTGGACTAATAGATAAACTGCATGATGTGGTTCTCCGTACTTGAGAATGTAACTATGTAAGATGGTATGGTGGTGGGTTGATGAATTATATATAGGTTATTTATTTTCATTCATTTATGTTATCTATGAGACAAACTCCCAAGCTGATCAATTTGATTTATGAAGTTTTATGTGCTAATGCCTGCCGTATTTGTTGAAATGAAGAAGGGAACATGCCCATAGTACTAGCATTGTGATCTCCTCTTCATGAGCGGAAATATGAAAGTCCTATGCATAAATGCCATCAACTTAGCTCTTTTGCACATGCCGCTCTAGTCATGGTAGGTAAGCACTGAAGCCCAAGCTACCCAGTCATCTGAAACCAGTATATACAGGCAGAACCATCCATCGAAATGGTCGTGAGGAGACACACAAGTGACATTATTTGAGTGAGGACCAGGACAAAGATGCACAATGTCAAAATAGTAGCAAAATATGATCTATAGAAATAGGAATAGGGTGCATCAGGAATTCATATGGGAGTCATACACTGCATACCTGTACATTTGTCCAATATCACTGGACTTGCATCATTGGCCTTCCAATGTCATTTGCACACTCGGGCTCTGTCTGTGACACTAGTCGCCACTGGTGACAAATGGGTCTGCTGTGTCAAGTGAAATCCTCATCGTTGGACGCTGGTGACCAATGAGTCCGGTGAGTCAAGGCAAGTCCTTCATCCTGGACCCCTACATGAGTTATGTAAATTTTGGAAACCACACATGATGGACGACCGATGGCAAGGACGTAGATCCATAGCAAGGACGTTTCGTTGATCTAGATGGCCAATGAGGCTCTTATAACTAAGATTTTTACATGGCTTGTTGTGCGTGGCCAGTGTGTGACCTTTCACAAGACTAAGAAACACATTCTTGCAATCCAAAATGTGGGCTTTGCTGCCACCAAAAAAAAGGTTGGCGATCACTTGTTGGCGCAATGCTCTTTCTCCTAGACCGTACGGAGAAATGTGACTGTAAATATGCTCGGTAGTTTTCGTAATATGCCACTGATGGCGTTTGGCTCTCTGAGGCAACGGTGGCAACATAAGATGGCATTACTGTAGCTGCATGTCAAGGCGGTTTGGAGGACTGCCACTATTTTCTTTTGGTGGACCTAACCAAAGGAAAGGAACAAGCTCATCTTCTTGAAGAAACGGTGCACCATTGACTAGTGATGGCTCAGGCTGCAGAGCAAGGACGCGATCAAGAACTTGGCTCTAATCCCAGGGTTGCAACAAGATGTATTTAAAAAACCGGATGTAGTGATGTAAAGCTCTTGTTGTGAGTGAGGACGTAGGGCGCCCTTGCCTTGCCCTCCGCGCCAAGTTTCCCTCTCAAAGTCGGTTGTCTTCCTTCCTAAGCACACCACACACTCTTCCATATAAATTCAGCGAACCGGCCTCCGCCCTTCCCTGTGCGAATACCTCTCTTCTATCACTTGGAGAGTCTTCACTCTTGTCTTGTGTCCTTGCCAAGCCGAGCAAGTCACCGGGGGCTCCCTCTCACAATCGCAGGCCAAGCCAACGCCAAGCCGATGGAGGTATGGCTTCCGTATCAAGAGCTGCTCATGCTGATGTTGCTTGCCGTTGCGTTCGTTTGACTTACCAATTTGCCATGGCAGTGCGAAGATGTATGTGCTTTGCAGGATGCGAGGGGGTACTGGGGGATACCGGCGTTCGGGGAATGGAACTACGGCGACGGCGACGACTGGTCGGTGCTCGTCCAGCGCTTCGAGTCTGCGATGCACACCCAGTTCCCCGTATACAAACCCTGCAAGGTCAGTATTCACTTTCCACATACTACGGTGCTAGTAGAGTTCAGATGTAAGGCTCCACTCCACTCGTGCAGTCATTTCTAGCCGACTCCAAATTCATTTGCATGTTTCAAAAAAAATAATTCATTTGCATCCACGGCCATGGCAAATCTTGAATCCAGTGGATCCTTGCTCTTGAAGCTAAGATGGCACTACAGTGTGGCTTGGGCGACATTTGTCTTCGGAGAAGTCGGAGTCGCTTTCTCGAAGATTAGGGAGGGCAATGACGCCTGTTGGGGAGAAGTGATGACGATGACACCGGTGGGTGATGTTGACGAAACCCTCTATATGAGGTGTATGTGGTATTATGCGTGTGCCGCTCAGCTGTTTGTTACGGTTTTCGTCCGGTTTTCCGTTTATTAACCGGACAACTCTCTTCTGCTTTATTAATGAGATGAGGCAAAGCTTTTGCTTCCGTTTCAAAAAAAAAAAAAAAAATGGCACTATCTCTTGTATCCGCGCAGCCACGCAGGGTCAACACTGAGTCAGCAGTCCTGTGACTAATTTGCATCTCTGGTTATGGCGTGATTCATACTAGTATCCAGTCGATATAATCCTTGCTCTGGCCTCTCGAAGCTAAACTATCTGGTAGGCTTGCAGTACACGACACGCTCTCTGGCCAACCAAGTCCACGCAGCATCAACAGTCAGCTGTCCTCCGACTAGTGCACACCGGTTCATGCACAGTACAGAGCACTAGCTTTTGCGCGGGCCCCACATTGCATTCCTTACAAGCACAGCACAGCACGCGTACTGGGGACGGCCCTGCTCTCCTCCATGCGCATGTCCTGCATCAACGCATGTGCTTCTGCCGGTTGCTATAATGCGAACGAGTTGCCAAGCGGGTGTACATTATTTTAAAACACATTATGATGAGAGCTACCCAAAAAAGACAAATCGCGTTAACATGAATGTATTTTACACGTGTATAATTTTTGAAGATGAAATACATTATGATGACAGCTACACAAAAAGGACAAATCGAGTTTTTCAAACCTATGAACAGTGCAAACACTGTTCACTATTAGAAATGCAGGATTTTCTCTTTTTGTGTAGCTCTCACCATAATGTATTTCGTTGTCAGATTTTACATACGTGTAGAATACATCCATATGAATGTGTAGAATTTTTTTTCAGAATTCTTTGAAACTCCAAAATGTAATTATTGATTTTTTTAAAAAATATCCACCTTCATGGAGGTCGCCCGCCGAAAGCCCTCACTCTGTACCCGTGGCCGCATATATGTCTTCTGGGGTTAATTAGATAAATGTCACTTCAATTATGGCGATTCATAAAAATGCCACTGCAATTACCAAACTTTAAAAAATGCCACTTCAATTTTTGCAAACTTTAAAAAACGCCACTGCAGACTTCAAAAAATGCCACTGGAAATGGCATGAAATGGCATTTTTCCAAGTTTGAAAATTGCAGTGGCATTTCTGGGAATCACCAAATTTGGAGTGGCATTTATCAAATTAACCCTATCTTCCGGGTTGGCTAGTTTTTCTGTTGCCTAGCTTGACGACAACTTGGGTATGGTTTTCGCATGCAGAGGGCGATCGCAAGGCGCAGGTGGTGCGTGCTAGCGTTTGGAGAGTGGAACAACCACGACGATTGCGACGATGGTGGCTGGACGGCAGCCGTCGTCAGACAGTTCTTCGAGCTTGGCACGGCACACAAATCACTCAAACAGGAACCCACTGGTTACGACAGCGGCGTCGCCGCCATGGGGAAGCAGCAACACAAGGTGGCGATGCAAACCTGGGCGGCAGACTCTCGGCCCGATGCGATAGTGGATCCTTTTTTCCTTCACGTTGGTCAAGGCTGTTGACGATGACCTGTATGAGATCCCATCGGACGTGCTGTGCGGCAAGCGACTACATGTATGTACTACTCCCTCCGGCCCATAATATAACCGAAAATACTCCTTCACTAGTTTCTCTGTCAGTAAATAGTCATATGGTTCCAGTTTTGGAATAAATTAACCTAAAATACTCCTTCACTAATGGTCTCTCTGTCAGTTAGGTCCTGTTTGTTTGGGCTTTAGCTTCTGCTTTTGCAGCATTTTCATTTTGACAAAAAAGCCAAAAAAGCTTCTAAATAGATGCTTTTTCTGTGACTTTTGTCTTATACCATCATATAACACTATTGATTCATAAGCCAAAAGACGAAGCAAAAAAGCTCCTATTTAGGAGCTTCTCTGGCTTTTTGCCAAAGTGGAAAAGCTGCAAAAGTAAATGCAAAAGTAAAAGCCCAAACAAATAGGGCCTTAATAATACTTCCTCTGATCCAAAATAAGTTAAACCACGACACTTGTTTTGGATCAGTGGGAGTAGTATGAAATAAATTTTCAATTAAATACTAGAAATTTGCTCCACAACTTTATGAATTTTCTAATACCGCTAATGTTTATAGTTTTTTATATCGCCTAATTATCTTGTTCCATTGTAGAAGGATAGGACGTGGCTGAGGAGCCTGCTAATGAGGTGTTGCGGCCTCAACTGCTTCGCCTACTGAATGTGGCTGAGGGTTCACGTTGGTACATGTTTTGATGGAACGATAGATGAACTACACGATGTGGTTCCCTATCCTAGAGAATGTAACTATGTAAGATGGTAGTAGTGGGTTGATGACTTATATATTGGTTATGTATTTTCATTCATTTATGTTATGTATGAGAAAAACTACCAAGCTGACCAATTTGATTTATGAAGTTAATCTACAAATGCATGCCGTATTTGCTGAAATGAAGAAGGGAACATGACCATAGTACTAGCATTGTCATATCCTCTTCATGAGCGGAAAATATGGAAGTCTTGTGCATGAATGCTATCAAGCCAGCTCTTTTGCACTTGCCGCTCTAGTCATAGTACGTAAATCACTAAAGTCTGAGTTACTCACTCATCTGAAACCTGTATATATACTGCTAGAATCTATTCAAATGGCTGTGAAGAGAAATAAAAGTGACATTATTTGAGCAAGAAGTAGCACAAAGATGCATGATGTCAAAATAGTAGCAAGATGTGATCTATAGGAATAGGATGCATCAGGAATACGTTTGCGAGTTCTTCCCGAGATACTTGTACAATTTTCCAATGTCCGTGGACATGCATCGTTGTCCTTCCATTGTCAGTTGCACACTCTACTAGGCGAGTCTCCGTCCGCGACACTAGCCATCACTCGTG
Source organism: Aegilops speltoides (assembly GCA_021437245.1). Classification (NCBI taxonomy): domain Eukaryota; kingdom Viridiplantae; phylum Streptophyta; class Magnoliopsida; order Poales; family Poaceae; genus Aegilops; species Aegilops speltoides. The sequence goes on from CM038147.1 coordinate 522,360,177, forward strand.
ACAAATGGGCAATGTGTGTCAAGCCAAATGCTCATCGCTGGTGACAAATGGGTTTGGTGTGTCAAACCAAATCCTTTATCCTAGACCCCCACGAGTTATGTGAACTTTGGCAACCACACACGATGTCATGCTGATGTGGATGCACACTATTTGTTGTGTGCATGACGGATAACAAATGGTGTATTCATGGCAAGGTATGCACACGGGATGTTGTTCAAGGGGTAGATCCATAGCAAGGATGTTTCCTTGATCTAGATGGCCAATGAGGCTCTTCGAACTAAGATTATTGCATAGCTTCTTGTGTGGCCGGTGTCTGACCTCTCATAAGACTAAGAAACACATTAATTCTTTTGCAATCCAAAAATGTGCGCTCTGTGACCACCAAGAAAAAGATGACTACCACTTGTTGGCGAAATGTTCTTTCTCCTAGACCGTATGGAGGAACGTGACTGTAAATATGCTCGGTGCTTTTCGTAATATGCCACTGATGGCGTTCGGCTCTCTGAGGCAACAGTGGCAACATAAGATGCCATTGCTGCAGCTGCATGTCAAGGCGGTTTCGAGGACCGCCACTATTTTCGTTTTGTTGACCTAACGAAAGGAAAGGAACAAGCTCATCTTCTTGAAGAAGCGGTGTACCATTGACTAACTGATGGCTCAGGCTGCAGGGCAAGGACATGATCTGGAACTTGGCTCTAATCCCAGCGCTGCAGCAAGATGTATTTAAAAAAGATATAGTGATGTAAAGCTCTTGCGTGTGAGTGAGGACATTTGTACAACTGACCGCACCACTATTTTTCTGTTCTAATTTCCTTTTTTGACTCTGCGAAACTCGAAGATTACCGTTCCTAGAGCATCTATAGCCCAACCTAGCTACCCCCCCCCCCTAAATTTCTGCGAGCACGCCTAGGTGCCTCTGTAAACAGTGACTGGTCACCCCCACAAATGTCCCCGTCCACAACCGGGTACCTCATTAACAAATCCTCAAAACCATACAATGGCATGCAACATCAACTAAACTCCACATACTACATCTCGATATGCCCAATTGCCAACAGCTCGGTGTTCATTTTGTTAGATAACGGAACAACTCGATATGCCTTTTCTTTCGCTGTAGTAAGACTGATGCTTCACCCTAAAAGAAACATCACGGTGAGTCTAGGATGCCGGTCACTAGAGGTGCTCCAATTGTGGTACCAACGTGCAATTAACTCTTTGTTTATGTGGTGGAACTTTAATTGTGTAGGATAAATGATTAATTGTGTAGGGTAAACTTTACCCTTGAGATTAATTTTCTACCAATCTTTGGTTGAAAGTGACAGATCGTCCATTTCATTCTTCCACAGAACATTGTGGCCTTCCAAGGTTCCCGCAAAATTAGTTCCAATAGTTTGCACAACTTGTTGGTTGTCATATGCTTTCAACTTGCATGTTTAAATACTTGAATATATATGCTAACAGCATATGTCTGCAATGCAGTTTGATTGGACAACTGGATACAGTTTTTTAGTCAGTTTTCACCAAAAATCCGGCCGTTGTTTTTTAGAAACAGGATATTCTACAAATCTATGAAAAATAGGAAAATATATTTTAGAATATTGTCTAGTAGGAGAATGTGTTTTAGAATACACACACACACACACACACACACACACACACACACATATATATATATATATATATATATATATATATATATATATATATATATATATATATACATAAAACCGCGTCATATATTTAAAATGTTCATCATCGTATAAATTAAAAGATCATTTTATATTAAAAAAGTACAATGCATATAACAAAATTGTTCATCATATGTTATACAATATTGTTTAGTGTGTATTTACAAAAACATATCGCACACTAAAAAGTTCAGTCTGTATATGAAAAAAAAATGGTCATCATAAATTAAAAACATGTCGACGGTATTGAAAAAAGTACACCATTTAATACAAAACCTATATAAAAAAGAAATGTCCAAAAAAAATACCCAAGATCTGAAAAAGATAAAAGAAATCCGAAACAAAGAAAACACGTACAGAAAAATGATAGTCGAGAAAGGCCCCAAACTTGGTACAGTCAGAAAAGGTTAAGCAGGCCCCACTAATCAGTTTCCTTTCAAAACACGTTTAAACTCAGATCAGCTTGATTTGTTGTTGTGTGCCCCAAACTTGGTACTGATCTGCAAAAAAACGTAAAGTGGTACCAATTTATTATCTTAGCCCCAAACGTGGTTCAACGTGCAATTAACTCCTAGACCAAAAGGTCCAAGCTAAGAGCATATACAATCGGGCGCCTCAAACCCCCTATATATGCCCGGGTGGACGGCCCGGTCACTGATTAGTCAAAATAGCCAACCCATATGGGCACTTCAAACCGGTCTCAAATGCCCGAGGTGACCGGCACCCCTCATATCCAGCCCAAATACGGGGAGGCCAGGGGCGAGCGGGCCCATCTGCCATTGTCGGATCTGGCGCATGTTGGTACACCAAACCTCACATACATTCGTCCCCTAGCCACTCCACTTTGCTCCACTCCACCCCCAAGCTCGCTTCCGACGCTCTCCGGCCTTCTCCAGCATGATGGACAACAGATCTGAGTCTGATCTCTCCTGATCCGCCGACTGGGGTGTCGTCCCTTGCGGGCTGGAGGAGTGTTGGTGTCCTGGACTAGGGGGGCCTTAGCACGTCGGCCTGTTAGCGATGGGCTGAGCCGAGGACCCATTGAAGATTGTTGGCATGGGCCCCTGGCCCACGGCGTGATCAAGAGGAAGATCTCCTGAAGACTTGGTGTGACGCCCGGATAATCAAGTTACAGTAACCTCTCTTAATGATGCCACGTCACCACTCTTACTGTTGCTAACCTCGCAATGATTCGAAACCTTTTCAAATTCAAATTCAAATTAATGTCAAGCGACAAAGTTTTCAAAATATTAAACTAAAATGTTCGGAGTGTGCAGTTAAATGCCTAGGTGATTATAGTGCAACAAACACCCTTTTTGAAAATGTCTAAATATATTGATATGAAATAAACAGAAAAGTGAAATGAATAAAAGGATAAGACAAATCTAACTAAAAATAAAAAGAGGCACCCCCCCCCCACTGGGCCATATTTGGCCCACTGCCAGCCAAATGGGCAAAGGCACCACCGATCGCCCACCAGCCGACCCACCCTCCATATCCCCACCAGGAGGAAACCCTAACCCACGACCCACCTCACCGCCCCACCCGCGTCTCCCTCGCCCCCCGATCTGGATCGGGAAGCGTGCTCGACCCCATCACTTGGCGCCCGCCCGCCGATGCCGCCGGCGCTCCTCGTCGCCGCATCGTCCCACCTCCACCTTGCCCTCGTCGCCGGATACGCCCCGACCACTTTCACCGAGCCCGATCCCTTGCCGTCGCCGGATCGCCTCGACGCCGCCGCCCGAGGAGAGCTCGCCGGAGGCCACGGCGCCGGACCTCCCCGCCGGACTGCTTCCTCCTCCTCGCTGGCCTGCTACCACTCCGTCTGCGCCGTCTCCGTCCTCCTCCTCGCGCACGGCTGCCCAGACCCCACGAATCCCGGTGAGGCCACGGCCTCGTCCTCCTCCTTCCTTGCCTCTCGCCGAGGTTGAAAACGCAGACACGCACCACCGCGCTGGCCCACCGCCGGCCCGCGCCCTACCTTGCCCTCCCACGCGCGCCATGGAATGCCCTTGTCGCCGGATCCCATGCTCACTTGCCGGCCCGACCGCACCACCGTTGCGCAACTGCCCCCGGCCTCCTCTCTCTCTCTCTCTCCCTCGCCCCGACATGCACCCCGCGCCATGCGCGCTCACCGTGAGCGCCAGATGTGCGCCGCCAGACGCTGGCAGCCCAGCACTGCTCACCGCCACGACCCCCTTGCTCGACCGCTTAGCGCAGCCGCTCGCCGCCGCACCGCTGCCGCCGCGCCGCCGCTCACATCGCGACCGGCCTCGACCTCGTGCCGCCTGCCCCGGTCTCGGCAAAGATCGCTGCCGCCGTCGCTTCGGGTCCGCCCGGCGGCGCCAACAAGACTCGGCACGCTACTGTTCGGGCGACAACCGTCGCCCCAGCGCCCGATCCGCTAAGGCCCCTGTGGCCAATGACAAGGGGGCCCTGCCCCAGAACGTTTTAATAAAAGAAGGAAAATAAAATAAAAATAAATTATTAATTAATTAATTAATTAGTGGATTAATTAAGTTAATTAACCATGTTTAATTAATCTAATTAACTAGTTTGTTTACTTAAACAGTAATTAGTTTAACCTAAAACCTAATCAACCTAACAGTGTACGACAAGTGGGTCCCACTGGGCCCACACGTCAGTTTAACCAGTCAACACCTCTGTTGATTGCTGATGTCATGATGACATCAGCAAACACTGTTTTGGATAATGTTGAATTAAATTAAATTAATTAAAATTCTAAAAATGATTTAAATCTTTTAAAATTAATATAAAATAAACCGTAGCTCGGATGGAAAAACTTTGTACATGAAAGTTGCTCAGAACGACGATACGAATCCAGATACGCCGCCCGTTCATCCGCCACGCGTCCCTAGCATAGTGAACCTGCAACATTTCACCTCCGGTTCATCTGTCCGAAAACGAGAAACACCGGGGATACTTTCCCGGATGTTTCCCCCCTTCACTGGTATCACCTCATAACGCGTTAGTGAAGGAAATATGCCCTAGAGGTAATAATAAAGTTATTATTTATTTCCTCATATCATGATAAATGTTTATTATTCATGCTAGAATTGTATTAACCGGAAACATGATACATGTGTGAATACATAGACAAACATATAGTCACTAGTATGCCTCTACTTGACTAGCTCATTAATCAAAGATGGTCATGTTTCCTGACCATAGACATGTGTTGTCATTTGATTAGTGGGATCGCATCATTAGAAGAATGATGTGATTGACATGATCCATTTTTGTTAGCCTAGCACTTGATCGTTTAGTATACTGCTATTGCTTTCTTCATGACTTATACAAAGTTCCTGCAACTATGAGATTGTGCAACTCCCGTGTACCGGAAGAACACTTTGTGTGCTACCAAATGTCACAACGAATCGGGTGATTATAAAGGTGCTCTCTGGTGTTTAGAAGGTTCATGTTGAGTTGGCATAATTCGAGATTAGGATTTGTCACTCCGATTGTCGAGAGGTATCTCTGGGCCCTCTCGGTAATACTCATCACTTAAGCCTTGCAAGCATATAACTAATGAGTTAGTTATGAGATGACGTACATGAGCGAGTAAAGAGACTTGCGTAGCGAGATTGAACTAGGTATTGGATACCGACGATCAAATCTCGGGCAAGTAACATACCGATGACAAAGGGAACAAAGTATGTTGTTATGCGGTTTGACTGATAAAGATCTTCGTAGAATATGTAGGAACCAATATGGGCATCCAGGTCCCGCTATTGGTTATTGACCAGAGACGTGTCTCGGTCATGTCTACATTGTTCTCGAACCGTAGGGTCCGCATGCTTAAGGTTTCGATGACAATTATATTATGATTTTATGTATTTTGATGTACCGAAGTTTGTTCGGAGTCCCGGATATGATCACGGACATGACGAGGAGTGTCGAAATGGTCGAGACATAAAGATTGATATATTGGACGGATATATTTGGACAGCGGAAAGGTTAGGAGAAGTTTGGAGCTCCGGAGGTTACTGGAACCCCGGGAGGTATATGGGCCTTATTGGGCCCATGTAGGAGGAAGGAGAAGGAGCAAGGGAGGGGCGCCCCCAAGCCCAATCCGAATTGGGGGGGGGCGGCCCCTTCCTTTCTCCTTCCCCTCTTCCTATTCCTACTACTAGTACTACTTCCTAATACTAGTACTCCTTCCTCCCCTCCAAATAAGATTAGGAAAAAGGGGGGAAACCTACTTGGAGTAGGTTTCCCCCTCCCTATGGCGCGCCCCACAGGCCGCCACCTCCTCCCTCCCTCCTTTATATACGGGTTAGGGGGCACCCTAGAACACACAAGTTGATCATTGATCGTTCCTTAGCCGTGTGCGGTGCCCCTCCACGATATTACACCTCGATCATATTGTAGCGGTGCTTAGGCGAAGCCTGCGATAGGAGAACATCAAGATCGTCACCACGCCGTCAGGTTGTGGAACTCCCCTCGAGCCTCTACTGGATTGGAGATCGAGGGTGCGTCATCGAGCTGTGCGTGTGTCAAGAACTCGGAGGTGCCGGAGTAACGGTGCTTGGATCGGTCGACCGGGAGGACGTACGACTACTTCCTCTACGTTGCGTCAACGCTTCCGCTTCGGTCTACGAGGGTACGTAGACAACACTCTCCCCTCGTTGCTGTATCATCACCATGATCTTGCGTGTGCGTAGGAATTTTTTTGAAATTACTACGTTCCCCAACAGTGGCATCAGAGCCAGGTTTTATGGTTTGATATTATATGCACGAGTAGAACACAAGTGAGTTGTGGACGATATAAGTCATACTGCCTACCAGCATGTCATACTTTGGTTCGGCGGTATTGTTGGATGAAGCGGCTCGGACCGACATTACGCGTACGCTTACGCGAGACTGGTTCTACCGACGTGCTTTGCACACAGGTGGCTGGCGGGTGTCAGTTTCTCCAACTTTAGTTGAACCGAGTGTGGCTACGCCTGGTCCTTGCGAAGGTTAAAACGGAGTCTATTTAACAAACTATCGTTGTGGTTTTGATGCGTAGGTGAGATTGGTTCTTGCTTAAGCCCGTAGCAGCCACGTAAAATTTGCAACAACAAAGTAGAGGACGTCTAACTTGTTTTTGCAGGGCATGTTGTGATGTGATATGGTCAAGACGTGATGCTATATTGTATGAGATGATCATGTTTTGTAACCGAAGTTGTCGGCAACTGGCAGGAGCCATATGGTTGTCGCTTTATTGTATGAAATGCAACGCATCAGTAATTGCTTTACTTTATCACTAAGAGGTAGTGATAGTCGAGAAGCAATAGATGGCGAACGACAACGATACTACGATGGAGATCAAGGTGTCGCGCGGTGACGATGGTGATCATGGCGGTGCTTCAAGATGGAGATCACAAGCACAAGATGATGATGGCCATATCATATCACTTATATTGATTGCATGTGATGTTTATCCTTTATGCATCTTATCTTGGTTTGATTGACGGTAGCATTTTAAGATGATCTCTCACTAAAATTATCAAGAAGTGTTCTCCACGAGTATGCACCGTTGCCAAAGTTCGTCGTGCCCGGACACCACGTGATGATCGGGTGTGATAAGCTCTCGTCCTTCTACAACGGGTGCAAGCCAGTTTTGCACACGCCGAATACTCAAAGTTAAACTTGACGAGCCTAGCATATGCGATATGGCCTCGAGCACGGAGACCGAAAGGTCGAGCATGAATCATATAGTAGATATGATCAACATAGTGATGTTCACCATTGAAAAATACTCCATCTCACGTGATGATCGGTTATGGTTTAGTTGATTTGGATCACGTGATCACTTAGATGACTAGAGAGATGTCTGTCTAAGTGGGAGTTCTTAAGTAATATGATTAATTGAACTTAAATTTATCATGAACTTAGTCCTGGTAGTATTTTGCAAATTATGTTGTAGATCAATAGCTTGCGTTGTTGCTTTCATATGTTTATTTTGATATGTTCCTAGAGAAAATTGTGTTGAAAGATGTTAGTAGCAATGATGCGGATTGGATCCGTGATCTGAGGTTTATCCTCATTGCTGCACAGAAAAATTATGTCCTTAATGCACCGCTAGGTGACAAACCTATTGCAGGAGCAGATGCAGACGTTATGAATGTTTGGCTAGCTCAAAAGGATGACCACTTGATAGTTTAGTGCACCATGCTTAAACGGCTTAGAATCGGGACTTCAAAGACGTTTTGAATGTCATGGACCATATGAGATGTTCCAGGAGTTGAAGTTAATATTTCCAGCAAATACCCGAGTTGAGAGATATGAAGTCTCCAGCAAGTTCTAAAGCTAAAAGATGGAGGAGAATCGCTCAACTAGTGAGCATGTGCTCAGATTGTCTGGGTACTTCAATCGCTTGAATCAAGTGGGAGTTAATCTTCCAGATAAGATAGTGATTGACAGAATTCTCTAGTCACCATCACTAAGTTACTAGAATTTCGTGATGAACTATAGTATGCAAGGGATGACGAAAACGATTCCCGAGCTCTTCGTGATGTTGAAATCGACGAAGGTAGAAATCAAGAAAAGACCATCAAGTGTTGATGATTGACAAGATCACTAGTTTCAAGAGAAGGGCAAAGGGAAAGAAAGGGAACTTCAAGTGGAAAGACAAGCAAGTTGTCACTCCTGCGAAGAAGCCCAAAGCTGGACCATAGCCTGAAACTGAGTGTTTACACTACAAAGGGACTGGTCACTGGAAGAGGTACTACCCCAAGTGATTGGCGGATAAGAAGATTGGCAAAGTGAACATAAGTATATTTGATATGCATGTTATTGATGTGTACTTTACTAGTGTTTATAGCAACCCCTCAGTATTTGATACTAGTTCAGTTGCTAAGATTAGTAACTCGAAACGGGAGTTGCAAAATAAACAGAGACTAGTTAAAGGGTGAAGTGACGATGTGTGTTGGAAATAGTTCCAAGATTGACATGATCATCATCGCACACTCCCTATACTTTCGGGATTAGTGTTAAACCTAAATAAGTGTTATTTGGTGTTTGCGTTGAGCATGAATATGATTTGATCATGTTTATTGCAATACGGTTATTCATGTAAGTTAGAGAATAATTGTTGTTCATTTACATGAATAAAACCTTCTATGGTCATACACCCAATGAAAATGGTTTGTTGGATCTCGATCGTGTGATACACATATTCGTAATATTGAAGCCAAAAGATGCAAAGTTAATAATGATAGTGCAACTTATTTGTGGCACTGCCGTTTAGGTCATATCGGTGTAAAGCGCATGAAGAAACTCCATAAAGATGGAATTTCGGAATCACTTGGTTATGAATCATTTGATGCTTGCGAACCGTGCCTTTTGGGCAAGATGACTAAAACTCCGTTCTTTGGAACAATGGAACGAGCTACCGACTTATTGGAAATAATACATACTGATGTATGCAGACCAATGAGTATGAAGGCTCGTGGCAAGTATCATTATTTTCTGACCTTCACAAGATGATTTGAACAGATATGGGTATATCTACTTGATGAAACATAAGTCTGAAATAGTTGAAAGGTTCAAAGAATTTCAGAGTGAAGTGGAAAATCATCGTAACAAGAAAATAAAGTTTCTGCGATCTGATCGTGGAGATGACTATTTGAGTTACGAGTTTGGTCTTCAATTAAAACAATGTGAAATAGTTTCACAGCTCACGCCACCTGGAACACCACAATGTTATGGTGTGTCCGAACGTCGTAACCGCACTTTATTTGATATGGTGTAATCTATGATGTCTCTTACCGATTTACCACTATCATTTTGGGGTTATGCATTAAAGACAGCTGCATTTACTTTAAATAGGGCACCATCAAAATCCGTTGAGACGACGCCTTATGAACTGTGGTTTGGCGAGAAACCAAAAGTTGTCGTTTCTTAAAGTTTGGGGCTGCGATGCTTATGTGAAAAAGTTTCAACCTAATAAGCTCGAACCCAAATCAGAGAAGTGCGTCTTCATAGAATACCCAAAGGTAACTATTGGGTACACCTTCTATCACAGATCCGAAGGCAAGTCATTCGTTGCTAAGATGGATCCTTTCTAGAGAAGAAGTTTCTCTCGAAAGAAGTGAGTGGGAGGAAAGTAGAGCTTGATAAGGTAATTGTACCTTCTCCCGAATTGGAAAGTAGTTCATCACAGAAATCAGTTCCAGTGATTGCTACACCAATTAGTGAGGAAGCTAATGATGATGATCATGAAACTTCAGATCAAGTTACTACAGAACCTCGTAGGTCTTCGAGTAAGATCCGCACTGCAGAGGTGTAGTAATCATGTTCTGGAAGTCATGTTACTAGACCATGATGAACCTACGAACTATGAGGAAGCGATGATGAGCCCAGATTCCGCGAAATGGCTCGAGGCCATAAAATCTGAGATATGATCCATAACAAAGTATGGACTTTGATTGACTTGCTCGATGATCAGCAAGCCATGTTAAATGAATGGATCTTCAAGAGGAAGACGGACACTGATAGTAGTATTACTATCTACCAAGCTCAACTTGTTGCGAAAGGTTTTCAACAAGTTCAAGGTGTTGAATACGATGAGATTTTCTCACTCGTATCGATGCTTAAGTCTGTCTGAATCATGTTAGCAATTGCCACATTTTATGAAATCTGGCAAATGGATGTCAAAACTGCATTCCTTAATGGATTTATTAAAGAAGAGTTGTATATGATGCGACCGAAGGTTTTGTCAATCCTAAAGGTGCTAACAAAATGTGCAAGCTCCAATGATCCATCTATAGACTGGTGCAAGCATCTCGGAGTTGGAATATACGCTTTGATAAGTTGATCAAAGCATATAGTTTTATATGGACTTACGATGAAGCCTCTGTATTTACAATAAAGTGAGTGGGAGCACTACAGCCTTTCGATTAGTATATGTGAGTGACATATTGTTGATCGAAATGATGTAGAATTTTTCGCAAAGCATAAAGGAGTGTTTTAAAGGAGTTCTTTAAAAGAAAAGACCTCGAGAAAAGCTACTTACATATTGAGCATCAAGATCTATTGATAGATCAAGACGCTTGATAAGATTTTCAATGAGTACATACCTTGGCAAGATTTTGAAATAGTTCAAAATGGAACAGTTCTTGCCTGTGTTGCAAAGGTATGAAATTGAGTAAGACTCAAATCCCGACCAGAGCAGAAAATAGAAAGAGAATGAAAAGTCATTCCCTATGCCTCAGTCATAGGTTCTATAAAATATGCTATGCTATGTACTGGACCTATTGTATACCTTGCTCAATTTGGCAAGGAGTACAATAGTGATCTAGGAGTAGATCTTTGGACATTGGTCAAGAATATCCTTAGTAAGGACTAAAGAGATGTTTCTCGATTATGGAGGTGATAAAAGAGTTTGTTGTAAAAGTTACATTAGTGCACACTTTTACACTGATCCAGATGACTCTAAGTCTCAACCTGGATACATATTGAAAGTGGGAGCAATTAGCTAGAGTAGCTCCGTGCGAGCATTGTGGACATAGAATATTTGCAAAATACATACGGACTCTCAATGTGATGAGATCCGTTGACTAAGCTTCTCTCACGAGCAAAACATGATCACACCTTAGTACTCTTTGGGTGTTAATCACATAGCGATGTGAACTAGATTATTGACTCTAGTAGACCCTTTGGATATTGGTCACATGATGATGTTAACTATGGGTGTTAATCATATACAGATATGAATATTGGTGTTAAATCACATGGCGATGTGAACTAGATTATTGACTCTAGTGCAAGTGGGAGACTGAAGGAAATATGCCCTAGAGGCAATAATAAAGTTATTATTTATTTCCTCATATCATGATAAATGTTTATTATTCATGCTAGAATTGTATTAACCGGAAACATGATACATGTGTGAATACATAGACAAACATATAGTCACTAGTATGCCTCTACTTGACTAGCTCATTAATCAAAGATGGTCATGTTTCCTGACCATAGACATGTGTTGTCATTTGATTAGTGGGATCACATCATTAGAAGAATGATGTGATTGACATGACCCATTTTTGTTAGCCTAGCACTTGATCGTTTAGTATACTGCTATTGCTTTCTTCATGACTTATACAAAGTTCCTGCAACTATGAGATTGTGCAACTCCCGTGTACCGGAAGAACACTTTGTGTGCTACCAAACGTCACAACGTAACTGGGTGATTATAAAGGTGCTCTCAGGTGTTTCGAAGGTTCATGTTGAGTTGGCATAATTGAGATTAGGATTTGTCACTCCGATTGTCGGAGAGGTATCTCTAGGCCCTCTCGGTAATACTCATCACTTAAGCCTTGCAAGCATATAACTAATGAGTTAGTTATGAGATGACGTACATGAGCGAGTAAAGAGACTTGCGGTAACGAGATTGAACTAGATATTGGATACCGACGATCAAATCTCGGCAAGTAACATACCGCCGACAAAGGAACAAAGTATGTTGTTATGCGGTTTGACCGATAAAGATCTTCATAGAATATGTAGGAACCAATATGGGCATCCAGGTCCCGCTATTGGTTATTGACCAGAGACGTGTCTCGGTCATGTCTACATTGTTCTCGAACCGTAGGGTCCGCACGCTTAAGGTTTCGATGACAATTATATTATGAGTTTATGTATTTTGATGTACCGAAGTTTGTTCGGAGTCCCGAATATGATCACGGACATGACGAGGAGTCTCGAAATGGTCGAGACATAAAGATTGATATATTGGACGGATATATTTGGACGCCGGAAAGGTTCCGGAGAAGTTTGGAGCTCCGGAGGTTCTGGAACCCCGGGAGGTATATGGGCCTTATTGGGCCCATGTAGGAGGAAGGAGAAGGAGCAGGGAGGGGGCGCCCCCAAGCCCAATCCGACTGGGAGGGGGGGCCCCTTTCCTTTCTCCTTCCCGCTCTTCCTATTCCTACTACTAGTACTACTTCCTAATACTAGTACTCCTTCCTTCCCCCTCCAAATAAGATTAGGAAAAGGGGGGGAAACCTACTTGGAGTAGGTTTCCCCCTCCCTATGGCGCGCCCCCCCTTGGGACGGCCACCTCCTCCCTCCCTCCTTTATATACGGGGTAGGGGGCACCCTAGAACACACAAGTTGATCATTGATCGTTCCTTAGCCGTGTGCGGTGCCCCCCTCCACGATATTACACCTCGATCATCTTGTAGCGGTGCTTAGGCGAAGCCTGCGACAGAGAACATCAAGATCGCCACCACGCCGTCGTCTTGTGGAACTCCCCTCGGAGCCTCTCTTGGATTGGAGATCGAGGGTGCGTCATCGAGCTGACGTGTGTCAAGAACTCGGAGGTGCCGGAGTAAGGGTGCTTGGATCGGTCGGACCGGGAGGACGACGACTACTTCCTCTACGTTGCGTCAACGCTTCGCTTCGTCTCACGAGGGCGTGAGACAACACTCTCCCCTTCTTGCTGTATCATCACCATGATCTTGCATGTGCGTAGGAAATTTTTTGAAATTACTACGTTCCCCAACAGTTAGTACATGACTAGCTCTGCTTGTTGTCCTGTTATGTACTTGCTTGCTATGTATTTACTATTTCTCCCCCCCCCCCCTCTTCTCGCCGGTAGACCCGTGGCGATGCCGATGCCCGGTGGTCGATTCACGTCACCGGCGACCCCTCCTTCTTGTCTCGAGCAACCAGGCAAGCCCCCCCCGATCACCGGATATCGCCTATTCTCCTCTATCTTGCTTGCGTTAGAGTAGTGTAGCATGTTACCGCTTTCCGTTGATCCTATTACGATGCATAGCGACATTGTTGCTACATCTGTTGATACCTTACCGCAATCCTAAATGCTTAGTATAGGATGCTAGTTTATCATCATTGGCCCTACATTCTTGTCGACCGCCTTGCTATACTATCGGGCCGTGATCACTTGGGAGGTGATCATGGGTATATACTATACATACATACATACTATCTGAGATGGTAACTAAAGTCGTCAGCTCATTGAGTACCCGCAAGTGATTACGATGAGGGGCTGAAAGGACAGTGGCTCCATCCCAAGAGAGGTGGGCCTAGGTTCCCGACGGTCCCCGATCGTTACTTTGTGGCGGGCGGCAGGCAGGTTGAGACCACCTAGGAGGCAGGTGGGCTGGCCTGTTCGGCGTTCGCGGATACTTAACACGCTTAACGAGATCCGGGTATTTGATCCGATTACGGCCATTTGGTCTATATGCACTAACCATCTACGCGGGAGTAGTTATGGGTATCCCGCGTCGTGGTATCGGCCAAGCCTTCGTGGACGTCAAGAATCGAAGCGGCGCGGCGCCGGATTGGACCGAACGCCACTAGGCTAGATATGCTTCCGGCCGCCACATAACGCAGGTGTGCTCGAGGCGATGGGCCTGCACTGCTGGCGCTTAGGTTTAGACCGGCGTCTTGACCTCTCTATTGTGCCTAGGTGGGGCTGCGACGTGTTGATCTTCCGCGGCCGGGCATGACCCAGGAAAGTGTGTCCGGCCAAATGGGATCAATCGTGTTGGGTTATGTGGTGCACCCCTGTAGGGAAGTTTATCTATTCGAATAGCCGTGTCCCTCGGTAAAAGGATGACCCGGAGTTGTACCTTGACCTTATGACAACTAGAATCGGATAATTAATAAAACACACCCTTCCAAGTTCCACAGACAACCCGGTGATCGCTTTTCCACAGGGCGACGAGGGAAGGATCGCCGTGTAGGATTATGCTATGCGATGCTACTGGAGATGCTACTTGGAGATGCTACTTGGCAATGCTACTTGGAGGACTTCAGTCTACTCTCTTCTACATCTTTGCAAGGCGGAGGCTGCGAGCGTAGTCTTCGATAGGATTAGCTATCCCCTCTTATTACGGCATTCTGCAGTTCGGTCCACCGATATGGCCCTTTACACATATACCCATGCATATGTAGTGTAGATCCTTGCTTGCAGTACTTTGGATGAGTACTCACGGTTGCTTTCTCCCCTTCTCCCCCCTTTTCCTTTCTTTACGGTTGTCGCAACCAGATCTTCGGAGCCCAGAGCGACGCCACCGTCAATGGCGACTACTACTTTGGAGGTGCCTACTACTACGTGCAGAGCTCGGCGACGACCGGGAGTAGTTTAGGAGGATCCTAGGCGGGAGGCCTGCGCCTCTTCGTCTGTATCCCGGTTTGTGCTAGCCTTCTTAAGGCAAACTTGTTTAACTTATGTCTATACTCAGATATTGTTGCTTCCGCTGACTCGTCTATGATCGAGCACTTGTATTCGAGCCCTCGAGGCCCCTGGCTTGTATTATGATGCCTGTATGACTTATTTATGTTTTAGAGTTGTGTTGTGATATCTTCCCGTGAGTCCCTGATCTTGATCGTACACATTTGCGTGCATGATTAGCGTACGATTGAATCGGGGGCGTCATAAGTTGGTATCAGAGCTGACTGCCTGTAGGAATCCCCTTTCCAAACTCCTTGGCCGAAGTTGAGTCTAGTCATTGCATAACTTTTACTAACATGGCTGTGTGCCTTACGGGCCCACGTCGCCATTGGGTGGTATTAGGATCTTTTACTCCTCGTCTATACTCTGGGACTCTGATCTCTCTTCTATTCGGGATAAATGAATTTTGCTAAATCTAACATTAGGATCTCGTTATCACTTTCACCCGGAGAGCACCTTATTACTGATGATCGTCTGCTGCACGTGAAGACCCTGAAGATACTCTCCGTTGTTAACCCGAGAACTTGTGTTCATCGCGTTTGCAATTCCCCTTCCACCGTCAACCCTTATGGATAACTACTTACAGTTGTTATTTTTATATTCATCCCCAGTTGGTCTTGTTATTACAAGATACCCCGAAACACTCGTCGTTGTTTCGATAATCCTTTATTCTTACTGCCTTGTCGTTCGTTATCCACATATACAACCCTATGGATAATTACTCGCACTTGCCGAGTATCCGTTCGTCCAAAGTTGTTCATGTGTTTCACAAAAATACATTCAAATACTACCCGATCTTCCGAAAAACCTTGAGCATCCTATTGCTCTTGAAAGTCTTGATTGCTTGCATTATGGTTAATCCCATAAGTCTAGTAATCTTGTTGACATCCATTGTCATTGTCATTTCGAGTCCGTTGATTCGATTTGTTGCGAATGCTCGCAATCCCACTACTAGGGAAAAGCCTAGCAGCAGCGCGGGTTTTGGGCCTATCGATGGCGGGCACAAGCGCCATCGATAAGGCGCTTCTACTAATGCTTAGCAATAGCGGCTTGACGCACGCTACTGCTAAATTGACTTACTAGCAGCGGTTCTTTATAACATCGCTACTGTTAATTAGTAGTAGCGCTTCTCCTAACCCGCGCTACTACTACTATTTAGTATTTTATTTCTTTTCTATTTCATGTTGTATTCATACACCTTTACACAAGTTTTCATACAACAGGAATTTAGAGATTGTTTTTACATCATAATGAGTTATTACATCATGGGGTGAAAGAACCGTGGACTAGTTTCAAGTGGATGTCCATCCACTTGAAAATAATCCGCGGTTGTTTCACCCAATGATATAATAATATCATCATCATCATCATATCATTAACAACTTAGCATCATAATACATCATTGTCATATAACACCTCCTCAATATCATCGTTTTCATCATTGACATCACATAACACCTCCTCAAGATCATCATTATGAACTCGAACACATTACCACATAATAAACATATTGTACCTCATAGGACCTATTACATTCGATTAAGACCTACTACATTTTCTAAGGTAAAATAACAAAAAACAAGATAGCCCCTGACTCTCCATTATGGAGAATGGAGATTAGCCTGTCTCCCATTCTTGCCTTTCGCTGAATGTTACTTCCAAGAACCTCCTTGCGAATGTCCATACATTTCTTCCATTCTCGATGATCATGTGTTCACGGTTTTAGAAATCCGATATGCAGGTGAGCTCCCTAGATTTACTCGGCGGTATGTTCAGAAGCGAGAGGTGACCATGCAGACACATCGGATGAGGCACACAATCCATCGGGAGTTTCGTTGAAAAACATAATAATAACTTTGTAGTTAGCAATGATGTACTAGTTTTAGAAGTATGCAAAAATGCACGAATGTCGTGATAGTAAAAAATCTTACCAGGTATCTCCGGAGAAGTTATCGTTGTTCAAGACATGCACTAGTGGCACGTATTCACCATAATTTGGAGGAGTTCGATAATAGGCATTGTAATTCTCAAGAAGAGTACAAAATGCGATCGATGATTTTTCTCCTTATATGTTAATTGGGTGCCTTGATTGTAGTGGGTTTTATCTACCTTCTTCCGCACAGTCTTTGAAGAATCAAAATGAGCTGTCAATGGAAATAAGCTATCAACTATTTTGAAATAAAGAATATAAATTAGTTAATAACTATGTTTGATAAACTCACATAGCGGTACAATCGGCAGCGTATCAACAAGGACCCAAATGTCCATATTGTCTTCCTCCTCATTGTCGGGATCACCAAGATCCATGGTGATAATCATACCCTCATCAAAACCATACATTTTGCAAAGTGCTTCCCAATTTTGGCAACCAAAATGGGTTACGCTCTGAGCATTATACAGATTTACTTCAAAATCCATATCATGATGGGTCCTTAGGTGTATTTTCTTTGTTTCAAATTTTTCATGGTCTTCAAAACCCATCCTCTCCAAGACATAGCGTCTTGCATGGCATGGGATAAGCTAGTCGAATTGTAAAATATGAAAATTAGACGTTGAAATAGTTGAAGTCATGCTTAATGGAGAAAAAACTATTGTCGCTGCTATGCATGCCGTATGAACATCGCAGGTCTCCTCGAGCTTAATTTGAAGCGGCGATCGTCGTCCACCAAACGAACTCGTCGCACATACCTCGATCGTCGTGGCACCAGCTACACTCCCCGGAGACCGTCGTCGTCCGAAAGTCGACATTTCCTACAATCATAATTCAAGATTAAACTTGTACATATTCTAGCACAAGTCATGTCAGAATTCACGACAAAATCCGGCATGACCTTTGCTAAAAAAGGACATATCGAGCGCCTGAAATTTGCCGGAACGAAAATTAATCAACACTCCGACAAAATATAGGCCACTCGGAGATGTAAACTGAACATGAACGGCCACTTGGGCAACCACATATCCTATTTGAGCAACAACACAAAATATACAAGGATATTTGGCTGGTCTCACCTCGATGTCGGAGGGGGTACGTCGGTGACTGGGATGACGGCGGGGTTGTCGGAGGGGGTCGGTGACGGGACGACGGAGGTCACTGAAACCATATAAGTTATCACTAGCAACAAAACATGTTCAACTAGTTTTATTAATTCAACTAGTTCTTACTAAATATAAACTTACTATAAATAGAAAAAAACTAGTTCTTTCTAAAAATAAAGTAGTTCAACTAGTTATATTAATTATCTTACTAAAAATAGATTAGTTACATTAATTCAACTAGTTCAACTAGTTTATTAATTTACTTACTAAACTAGTTCAACTACAACTAAAGTAGTTCAACTACCACTACTACTACTAAAAATCTAGTACTAACTAAGCTAAATTAACATCTACTACTACTAAATTAACATCTAGTACTAGCTAACCTAAATTAACATCTACTACTAAATCTAGTACTAACTAGTGGCAGGGGGGTGGGGCGACGAGAGGTAGCTAGGGCGGCGAGGTCGAGGCGGTGGGAGGCGGGCTGCCGGCGAGGAGGAGGAGGGCGGCAGCGGATGGAGGAGGGCGGCGGAGGAGGAGGGCGGCGCAGCGGAGGGGAGGATGTGCGAGGAGGATGGAGGAGGGACGGAAGGAGGAGTACCTCGGCAGACGAGCGGCGGGCGGCGACAGACGGATTTACGGTTGTCATGGCGAGAGGAGAGTGTGAGTGAGGGCGGTCCTCCGTGGGGATAAGGTAGGGATAGTTGTAGCGCGTTTGGCAAAAGCGCCACAGCTAACATAATAGTGATGGCGCTCTCTGATAACGCGCCATTGCTATAGCTAGCGGGGGCCAAGGTCATGGCAACTATAGCGATGGCGCTGTATGCCTCAAGCAGCGCTCTCGCTACTTCTAAGTCGATGGCGCATTTGGCGGACACGCGCTGCTGCTAAGTAGCGATAGCGTGGTATTTTGAAGCGCGCTGCAGATAAGATTCTGTGTATAGGCTTTTCCCTAGTAGTGTCCTCAAACAGATCCTAGAATTCATCCTTCCGGCTCAGACGTCGTTTTAATCATGAGCTGGTTCTCGCCAATTAAACTGTCGTCGATTATTCCCCTAAGTCTATTGAACTTATCCATCCTTGATTAGAGCGTCTGCTTCTGATCCTTGGCTTTGTAAATAATTATTCCTTTGCAATTGAGCTCTAAGTTACTCAGTTGTTTCTGTAATCCAATGTCTTTGCATTGATTCTTCCTCTGGTTGTGAGCCGATACTCACATCAGCTTCATTATGGGTATAAGTTCATCTTATATCTGGGATCTGGCCTTTTTCAATCGTGGTTCTGACCATGTTCTCCTTTAATTACCATTTCTTGTGCAAGTTTAAGCACTTGTCTTCTGTGGAGTAATATCCTAGTCCAACCTCTACTTTGATTTGTCGTCGAGTATCACCCCCCTGGTATCTCAAGATTATCACGGCACTGCATAACTTCTTATGAGTTCTTCATCAAGTGCTACATTCTCATTGATTCCAATTTTTCACGGGCTCTGAGTTATTAAACACTCAAAGACACCGATAACTGACTCGAGTCCGCATCGCGATTAAACAACTCTTAGTAATCTTCTTTGCTTACGAGTTTGTACGCGATCACGTCTTCCCTAGCCTGATCGGCTATATCATTACCGTGCTAAATTTTAACTGTGCTACCTGGTCCTTATTCCCGGAGCACAACTTCCGACGATAGCTAAGCTTACGGCGATCGTCCTCGGCATATCATTTCGCCTTGAACAACAATCTTTGAATTCAAGTTTGTATTGTACTAGTGGTTTCAATAACCTTTCACTTCATCATTCCTTTGACTTGTTGTCATCGATGATCAATTACACCTTCATGAAATCTCTCGACAATTGTGTCGGATCACCTTCAACACTTTGACTTCTTCCGAGATGTTAACTGTGTTCATGATGAGAAATACCCTCCTTGCCCTCGATGATTTTTATTATCATCGACAACACCCTTGACTTCCTTTCATCGCGAGCTTGTCCACATTATGAATACAACCTGCTCTCCAGCTAATGTTGTGTTCTGCCTTGAAGTATTACTGTCCTTTCTATCAAGAATGTCGTGAGGATTGCTCCACCTCTTAAGAATTCTTGAAATAGTGATACTTCTCTCCATCACCTTCTTTCTTGGTCCCCGTGTTGTTTCTAACCGGAATACCGACAATTGAACTATGATGTGTGAATTCAAAATTCCTAGCAACCCTATTGCTTTGAATTGAATGGTCAATAACTCCTTTTGGTTATTGAATCGCCATTCTAACATTGATCATGCTACCTAAGCCCATATTTCGGGTGCACCTTTCAACCAATGTTTAATTGTGTATGTTTCCCTCGAGCATACATCATTATATCATCAGATCTGACAAATGTTATCTCCTTGTCCGCATAATTGTGGGAACCCATCTTTTTGGAAATCTCAATGAATTTTTGCTGAGTCCATCAGCCACCTCCTCACCCACCTCCTTGATTTAATGATGAACTCTTGTTTTGGAACTTTCTTCCATAGTTCGTTCCCCGAGAATCTTACGACATCACCTCGTTACTTTGTGTCGCACCTTTTCTTCTTAGGCATCCTGAGCCTGAGGTATCCAAACACCAATCAGATCTGGATCTCGGTCAGATATGATGGTTGGAACTTATTTCCAAGAGTTATAACAATGGTCTTTATGTGACCTGGTAAGGTGATGTCGTGCCTAGCACACCTGGTCGGAGACCTATTGTTGTAGTTCCCTTTTCAGCAAGGTTACCCATTCTTCCATGGGGAAACTGTAAGACTTATTTTACAAGTTATTCCTGATGGATCCTTGGTGTTTCCAAAGTCTGATCTTCACCTGATGACCATGTCAATGCTATCTCGAAGCATGTCTATGGTACTCCGATTTTCAACAAAAACATTTGAAGCCCAATACTAAATGTTTCCTGCTCGAGTATCCAAACACCGCTGTATGGGTAATGTCATGAAAATTCTCTCCCCTACCTAAAGAGTTTACTACATTATATCCTGTCATGGATATCATGCTTTGCTCGTCCTTCCGAAGGATTATACCTTTGAAATATGTGTTTAAACACATTTTCCTTTCCATTGTTCTGTTTAATCCGATAATCATATTTTTCTTTCCATTTGTTGGGTTAACGTTTCTTGTGATCTATATGATCTAAGCAGTAATATTCTCCTGCTTAGGTAGACACCTCGGTTTACAACTCTGTCAGTGTGACCCTGTTACTATTGCTTACGACATCCTGGTAACCCCCGATGGATGAGAACTTTGCCTATTGGTCCGCCTCGTTCAACGAGCAGGAAAATGGTTCCCTTCGTCCCTCGCCCTTGGTACCAACGCTGTTGCCAACATAACTGACATGCTATCCTCTGCCATGCCTTGCTACCATGACCGTGCAATATGTCGGCGTCCTTCCTACTTTTGAACCACATGTTGGGCCCATAACCCACAGTTCCACAGGATCGAAACCTGAATCTCCGGCACCCCCCCTATTCCCAAGGTTGTTCCTCGTGTGTGGCCTCATATGTAATTCACGAGCCATCTTCCGAGGGATCATCAAATCTGTTACCGGACACAATACTTATTCCCGATTGCTTTGAGCCCCTTTCACGCCCTGTTTCAGGCATCAAACGGTTGCCTGCTCGCTCGAAACTTCCCATGAAACCTCATTACTTTGCTCTTGATATTTTCTTAAGTTTCAATTTGAGAGTTACTTTCCGCCTCCCTCACCGATGTTATCTACCAAATAGTCAACCTTGCCGAGGTCCGTTCTCCCGGAATGCTCCCCCTTTAGTCTTTCGTAAGTACGATGGAGTTTCCGAAGAAAGGATGCCGACTTCGTCTTAATGACCTGAAGCAGAAAAATGAAGACATCAATGTAATGGATCGACCACTTCGAGAAGAGCAACCAAGACCGAGAAGATTTGTTGGAATTTCGTAACTCGAACCTTTCCCCTTTACTCCCCTCTTAAATCTCGGGACGAGATTTCTTGCAGTGGAGGAGAATTGTGACGCCCGGATAATCAAGCTACAGTAACCTCTCTTAATGATGCCACGTCACCACTCTTACTGTTGCTAACCTCGCAATGATTCGAAACCTTTTCAAATTCAAATTCAAATTAATGTCAAGCGACAAAGTTTTCAAAATATTAAACTAAAATGTTCGGAGTTTGCAGTTAAATGCCTAGGTGATTATAGTGCAACAAACACCCTTTCTGAAAATGTCTAAATATATTGATATGAAATAAACAGAAAAGTGAAATGAATAAAAGGATAAGACAAATCTAACTAAAAATAAAAAGAGGCACCCCCCCACTGGGCCTGTGGCCCATTTGCCAATTTAACTGGCAAAGGCCCACCGACCGCCCAGCCAGGCGACCCACCCCCACCATATCTCCACCAGGGGAAACCTAACCCACGACCCACCTCACTTCCCCCCCGCGTCTCCCTCGCCCCGATCTGGATCGGGGGAAGCGGTGCCCCGACCCCATCACTTCGGTGCCCCGCCCCTGCCGATGCTGCCGGCGCTCCTCGTCGCCGCATCGTCCCACCTCCACCTTGCCCTCGTCGCCGGATACGCCCCGACCACTTTCCCCGAGCCCGATCCCTTGCCGTCGCCGGATCGCCTCGACGCCGCCGCCCGAGGAGAGCTTGCCGGAGGCCACGGCGCCGGACCTCCCCGCCGGACTGCTTCCTCCTCCTCGCCGGCCTGCTTCCACTCCGTCTGCGCCGTCTCCGTCCTCCTCCTCACGCACGGCTGCCCAGACCCCACGAATCCCGGTGAGGCCATGGCCTCATCCTCCTCCTTCCTTGCCTCTGCTCGAGGTTGAACACGCGTACACGCACCACCGCTCCGTCCACCGCCGGCCCGCGCCCTACCTCGCCCTCCCACGCGCGCCATGGAATGCCCTTGTCGCCGGATCCCATGCTCACTTGCCGGCCCGACCGCGCCACCGTTGCAGAATGCGCCCCGACCTCCTCTCTCTCTCCTCGCCACAGCGTGCACCCAGCGCAAGGCCACCGTGAGCGCCAGATCTGCCGCCCGACGCAGGCAGCCATGTACTCACCGCTCATGACCCCTTGCTCCGACCGCCTTGGCGCGGCCGCTGCCGCCGCACGCACCACCGCTCACTGCGACCGGCCTCCGACCTCGTGCCGCCCGACCCGGTCTCGGCAAGATCGCCGCCGTCGCTTCGGGTCCGGCCGTGGCGCCAGCGCCTCAGGCACGCGCCTGTTCGGGCGACAACCGTCGCCCAGCGCCCGATCCGCTAAGGCCCTGCGACCCGATGACAAGGGCCCCGCCTGAACGTTTTAATAAAAAAAGGAAAATAAAATAAAAATAAATTATTAATTAATTAATTGATTAGTGGATTAATTAAGTTAATTAATCATGTTTAATTAATCTAATTAACTAGTTAGTTTACTTAAACAGTAATTAGTTTAACCTAAAACCTAATCAACCTAACAGTGTATGACAGGTGGGTCCCACTGGGCCCACACGTCAGTTTAACTAGTCAACACCTCTGTTGACTGCTGATGTCATGCTGATGTCATGATGACATCAGCAAACACTGTTTTGGATAATATTGAATTAAATTAAATTAATTAAAATTCTAAAAATGATTTAAATCTTTTAAAATTAATATAAAATAAACCGTAGCTCGTATGGAAAAACTTTGTACATGAAAGTTGCTCGTAACGGCGATCACGAATCGAATCATGAGCCCGTTCATCCATACGCATCCCTAGCATAGTGAACCTGCAACATTTCACCTCCGGTTCATCTGTCCGAAAACGTGAAACACCAGGGATAGTTTCCCGGATGTTTCCCCCCTTCACTGGTATCACCTCATAACGCGTTAGTACATGACTAGCTCTGCTTGTTGTCCTGTTATGTACTTGCTTGCTATTTATTTACTCTTTCTCCCCCCTCTTCTCTCCGGTAGACCCCGTGACGATGCTGATGCCCCTGTGGTCGACTACGTCACCGACGACCCCTCCTTCTTGTCTGAGCAACCAGGCAAGCCCCCCCCTTGATCACCGGATATCGCCTTTTCTCCTCTATCTGCTTGCATTAGAGTAGTGTAGCATATTCTTGCTTTCCGTTGATCCTATTACGATGCATAGCGACATTGTTGCTACATCTGTTGATACCTTACCGCAATCCTAAATGCTTAGTATAGGATGCTAGTTTATCATCATTGGCCCTACATTCTTGTCGATCGCCTTGCTATACTATCGGGCCGTGATCACTTGGGAGGTGATCACGGGTATATACTATACATACATACATACTATACAGATGGTGACTAAAGTCGGGTTGACTCATTGAGTACCCATAAGTGATTACGATGAGGGGGTGAAAGGACGGTGGCTCCATCCCGGTAGAGGTGGGCTGGGTTCCGACGGTCCCATTGTTACTTTGTGGCGGAGCGGCAGGGCAGGTTGAGACCACCTAGGAGGCAGTGGGCTGGCCTGTTCGGCGTTAGCGGATACTTAACACGCTTAACGAGATCTGGGTATTTGATCTGAGTCTGGCCATTTGGTCTATACGCACTAACCATCTACGCGGGAGTAGTTATGGGTATCCCGCGTCGTGGTATCGGCGAAGCCCGTGGCGTCGACAAGAATCGAGCGACGCGCCGGATTGGACTGGAACGCCACTAGGCTAGGTCTGCTTCCGGCCGCCCATGCAACATGCAGGTGTGCTCAGGGCGATGGGCCCAGACCCCTGCGCGCTTAGGTTTAGACCGTCCTGCTGACCTCTCTGTTGTGCCTAGGTGGGGCTGCGACGTGTTGATCTTCCTGAAGGAAATATGCCCTAGAGGCAATAATAGAGTTATTATTTATTTCCTCATATCATGATAAATGTTTATTATTCATGCTAGAATTCTATTAACCGGAAACATAATACATGTGTGAATATATAGACAAACAGAGTGTCACTAGTATGCCTCTACTTGACTAGCTTGTTAATCAAAGATGGTTATGTTTCCTAACCATTAACAAGGAGTTGTTATTTGATTAACAAGGTCACATCATTAGTTGAATGATCTGATTGACATGACCCATTCCGTTAGCTTAGCACCCGATCGTTTAGTATGTTGCTATTGCTTCCTTCATGACTTATACATGTTCCTATGACTATGAGATTATGCAACTCCGTTTATCGGAGGAACACTTTGTGTGCTACCAAGCGTCTGGCGAATCGGGTGATTATAAAGGTGCTCTCTGGTGTCTCGAAGGTACTTGTTGAGTTGGCGTATTTGAGATTAGGATTTGTCACTCCGAATGTCGGAGAGGTATCTCTGGGCCCTCTCGGTAATGTACATCACTTAAGCCTTGCAAGCAATGTGACTAATGAGCTAGTTGCCGGATGATGCATTACATAACGAGTAAAGAGACTTGCCAGTAACGAGATTGAACTAGGTATTGGATACCGACGATCGAATCTCGGGCAAGTAACATACCGATGACAAAGGGAACAACGTATGTTGTTGTGCGGTTTAACCGATAAAGATCTTAGTAGAATATGTAGGAACCAATATGGGCATCCAGGTC
Source organism: Aegilops speltoides (assembly GCA_021437245.1). Lineage (NCBI taxonomy): Eukaryota > Viridiplantae > Streptophyta > Magnoliopsida > Poales > Poaceae > Aegilops > Aegilops speltoides. Next base: position 522,385,674 of record CM038147.1, read on the forward strand.
CCGCTATTGGTTATTGACCGGGGACGTGTCTCGGTGATGTCTACATTGTTCTCGAACCGTAGGGTCCGCACGCTTAAGGTTTCTATGACAGTTATATTATGAGTTTATGTATTTTGATGTACCGAAGGTTGTTGAGTCCGGATGTGATCACGGACATGACGAGGAGTCTCGAAATGGTCGAGACATAAAGATTGATATATTGGACGGATATATTTGGACACCGGAAAGGTTCGGGTGAGATTGAAATATCTGGGAGTTTCGGAGGTTACGGAACCCCCGGTAAGTATATGGGCCTTATCGGCCTTAGTGGAAGGGAGGAGAAGGAGCAAGGGAGGCGCGCCCCAAGCCCAATCCGGGTGGGAGGGGGGCGGCCCCCTTCCTTCTCTCCTCCCCCTCTTCCTTCCTTCTCCTACTCCGAATAGGAAAGGGGGCCAAACCTACTTGGAGTAGGTTTGCCCCCTAGGCGCGCCTCCCCTTGGGCGGCCTCCTCCCTCCTCCTCTCCTTTATATACGGGGGTAGGGGGCACCCCATAGACACACAAGTTGATCATTGAGATTGTTCCTTAGCCGTGTGCGGTGCCCCCCTCCACGATATTACACCTCGGACATATTGTAGCGGTGATTAGGCGAAGCCCTGCGACAGGAGAACATCAAGATCGTCACCACGCCGTCGTGCTAACGGAACTCCTCCCCGCGCCTCTGCTGGATCGGAGATCGGGGTGCGTCATCGAGCTGTCGTGTGTCAAGAACTCAGAGGTGCGAATGCGGTGCTTGGATCGGTTGGACCGAGAGGACGTCGACTACTTCCTCTACGTTGCGTCAGCGCTTCGCTTCGGTCTCACGAGGGTGCGTAGACAACACTCTCCCCTCTCGTTCTTTGTGCATCACCATGATCTTGCGTGTGCGTAGGAAATTTTTGAAATTACTCGTTCCCCAACGATGGCATCCGAGCCCAGGTTTTTATGGTTTGATGTTATATGCACGAGTAGAACACAAGTGAGTTGTGGGCGATATAAGTCATCTTGCTTACCAGCATGTCATACTTTGGTTTGGCGGTATTGTTGGATGAAGCGGCCGGACCGGCGTTACGCCAGACGCTTCGCGAGACTGGTTTTACCGCCGTGCTTTGCACACGGTGACTAGCGGTGTCGGTTTCTCCAACTTTAGTTGAACCGAGTGTGGCTCGCCCGGTTCTTGCGAAGGTTAAAACAGCATCAACTTGACAAACTATCGTTGTGGTTTTGATGCGTAGGTGAGATTGGTTCTTGCTTAAGCCCGTAGCAGCCACGTAAAACTTGCAACAACAAAGTAGAGGGCGTCTAACTTGTTTTTGCAGGGCATGTTGTGATGTGATATGGCCAAGACATGATGTTATATTTTATTGTATGAGATGATCATGTTTTGTAACGAAGTTATCGGCAATGGCGAGGAGCCATATGGTTGTCGCTTTATTGTATGAAATGCAAGCATACATAATTGCTTTACTTTATCACTAAGCGGTAGCGATAGTCGTAGAAGCAATAGATGGCGTGGCGACAACGATGCTACGATGGAGATCAAGGTGTCGCGCCGGTGGCGATGGTGATCATGATGGTGCTTCGGAGATGGAGATCACAAGCACAAGAAGATGATGGCCATATCATATCACTTATATTGATTGCATGTGATGTTTATCCTTTATGCATCTTATCTTGCTTTGATTGACGGTAGCATTTTAAGATGATCTCTCACTAAAATTATCAAGAAATGTTCTCCCTGAGTATGCACCGTTGCCAAAGTTCGTCGTGCCCAGACACCACGTGATGATCGGCTGTGATAAGCTCTACACCCATCTACAACGGGTGCAAGCCAGTTTTGCACCGCGAGAATACTCGAGTTAAACTTGCGAGCCTAGCATATGCAGATATGGCCTCGAACACGGAGACCGAAAGGTCGGCGTGAATCATATAGTAGATATGATCAACATAAGATGTTCACCATTGAAAACTACTCCATCTCACGTGATGATCGGTTATGGTTTAGTTGATTTGGATCACGTGATCATTTAGATGACTAGAGAGATGTCTGTCTAAGTGGGAGTTCTTTAGTAATATGATTAATTGAACTTAAATTTATCATGAACTTAGTACCGATAGTATCTTGCTTGTCTATGTTGATTGTAGATAGATGGCTGTCTTTGTTGTTAGTTGAATTTTAATGCGTTCCTTGAGAAAGCTAAGTTGAAAGATGATGGTAGCAACTACGCGGATTGGGTCCGTAACTTGAGGATTATCCTCATTGCTGCCTGGAAAAATTACGTCCTGGAAGCACCGCTGGGTGCGAACTGCTTCTTGATCTAACCGGCGGCGTTAAGAACGTCTGGCGAGCAAAGCTGATGACTACTCGATAGTTCAATGTGCCATGCTTTACGGCTTAGAACCGGGACTTGACGGCGTTTTGAGCGTCATGGAGCATATGAGATGTTCCAGAGTTGAAGTTAATATTCGAGAAGAATGCCCGGATTGAGAGATATGAAGTCCCCAATAAGTTCTATAGCTGCAAGATGGAGGAGAATAGTTACGTCGGTGAGCACATACTCAAGATGTCCGGGTATTGTAATCACTTGATTCAAGCGGGAGTTACACTTCCGGATGATAGCGTCATTGATGAATTCTCCAATCACTTCCACCAAGCTACAAGAGCTTCGTGATGAACTATAATATGCAAGGGATGGATAAGGCGATTCCCGAGCTCTTCGCAATCTTTGAAAGCTGCGGAGGTAGAAATCAGAAGGAGCATCAAGTGTTGATGGTTAACAAGACCACTAGTTTCAAGAAAAGGGCAAAGGGAAGAAGAAGGGAACTTCAAGAAGAACAGCAAACAAGTTGCTGCTCAAGAGAAGAAACCCAAGTCTGGACCTAAGCCTGAAATCGAGTGCTTCTCTTCGCAAGCGGTAGTCCTTTGGAAGCGGAACTGCCCCAAGTATTTGGCGGATAAGAAGGATGGCAAGGTGAACAAAGGTATATGTGATATACATGTTATTGATGTGTACCTTACTAGAGCTCGCAGAGCTTTTGGGTATTTGATCTGGTTACATTGCTAATAATTGCAAGTCGAAGCAGGGACTACGGATTAGCGAACACGGCAAAGGGCGAGGTGACGATGCGCGTGGGAAAGCGGTTCCAAAGTCGATGTGATCGCGGTCGGCACGCTACCTCTACATCTACCTTGGGATTAGTATTAGACCTAAATAATTGTTATTTGGTGCCAGCATTGAGCATGAACATTATATCTGGATCTTGTTTGATGCGAGGCGGTTATTCATTTAAATCGAGAGAATAATGGTTGTTCTATTTATATGAGTAATATCTTTTATGGTCATGCACCCTTGAAGAGTGGTCTATTTTTGATGAATCTCGATAGTAGTGATACACATATTCATAGTGTTGAAGCCAAAAGATGCAGAGTTGATAATGATAGTGCAACTTATTTGTGGCATTGCCGTTTGGATCATATCGGTATAAAGCGCATGAAGAAACTCCATACTGATGGACTTTTGGAATCACTTGATTATGAATCACTTGGTACTTGCGAACCGTGCCTCATGGGCAAGATGACCAAAACGCCGTTCTCCGGTACTATGGAGAGAGCAACAGATTTGTTGAAAATCATACATACAGATGTATGTGGTCCGATGAATGTTGAGGCTCGTGGCGGATATCGTTATTTTCTCACCTTCACAGATGATTTAAGCAGATATGGGTATATCTACTTAATGAAGCATAAGTCTGAAACATTTGAAAAGTTCAAAGAATTTCAGAGTGAAGTTGAAAATCATCGTAACAAGAAAATAAAGTTTCTACGATCGATCGTGGAGGAGAATATTTGAGTTCGAGTTTGGTCTACACTTAAAACAATGTGGAATAGTTTAGCAACTCCGCCACCCGGAACACCACAGCGTAATGGTGTGTCCGAGCGTCGTGTCGTACTTTACTTCATATGGTGCGATCTATGATGTCTCTTACGGATTTACCGCTATCGTTTTGGGGTTATGCTTTAGAGGCGGCCACATTCACGTTAAATAGGGCACCGTCAAAATCCGTTGAGCGACACCTTATGAACTATGGTTTGGCAAGAAACCAAAGTTGTCGTTTCTTAAAGTTTGGGGCTGCGATGCTTATGTGAAAAAGCTTCAACCTGATAAGCTCGAACCCAAATCGAATGTGTCTTCATAGGATACCCAAAGGAGACAGTTGGGTACACCTTCTATCACAGATCCGAAGGCAAGACATTCGTTGCTAAGAATGAATCCTTTCTAGAAGGAGTTTCTCTCGAAAGAAGTGAGTGGGAGGAAAGTAGAACTTGATGAGGTAAGCTGTACCTACTCCCTTGTTGGAAAATAGTGCATCACGGGAACCGGTTTACGTGGCGTCAAAAGCAACTAGTGAGGAAGTTGATGATGATGATCATAGAACTTGAGATCAAATTATCTGAGAACCTCGTGGGTTGAGCAGTAAGATCCGCACGAGTGGTGCGGTAATCCTATTCGGAAGTCATGCTACTAGATCATGATGAACCTACGAACTATGAAGAAGCGATGGTGAGCCCAGATTCCATAAAATGGCTTGAAGCCATGAAATCGAGATGGGATCCATGTATGAGAACAAAGTATGGACTTTGGTTGACTTGACCAATGGTCGGCAAGCAATTGAGAATAAATGGATCTTCAAGAAGAAGACTGACGCTGACGGTAATGTTACTGTCTACAAAGCTCGACTTGTTGCAAAAGGTTTTCGACAAGTTCAAGGGATTGACTACGATGAGACCTTCTCACCCGTAGCGATGCTTAAGTCTGTCCGAATCATGTTAGCAATTGCCGCATTTTATGATTATGAAATTTGGCAAATGGATGTAAGAGCTGCATTCTTGAATGGATTTCTGGAAGAAGAGTTGTATATAATGCAACCAGAAGGTTTTATCGATCCAAAGGGAGCTAACAAAGTGTGCAAGCTCCAGCGATCCATTTATGGACTGGTGCAAGCCTCTCGGAGTTGGAATAAACGTTTTGATAGTGTGATCAAAGCATTTGGGTTTATCTGAGACTTTGGAGAAGCTTTGTATTTACAAGAAAGTGAGTGGGAGCTCTGTAGCATTTCTAATATTATATGTGGATGACATATTATTGACTGGAAATGATATAGAATTTCTGGATAGCATAAAGGGATACTTGAATAAAAGTTTTTCAATGAAAGACCTCGGTGAAGCTACTTACATATTGGGCATTAAGATCTATAGAGATAGATCAAGGCGCTTAATTGGACTTTCACAAAGCACATACCTTGACAAAGTTTTGAAGAAGTTCAAAATGGATCAAGCAAAGAAAGGGTTCTTGCTGTATTGCAAGGTGTGAAGTTGAATAAGACTCAAAGCCCGACCACTTGAGGAAGATAGAGAGAAAATGAAAAGTGTTCCTATGCTTCAGCCATAGGCTCTATCATGTATGCAATCTTGTGTACCAGACTTGATGTGTGCCTTGCTATAAGTCTAGCGAGGAGGTACCAAAGTAATCCAGAGTGGATCCTTTGGACAGCGGTCAAGAACATCGAAATACCGGAAAGGACTAAGGATATGTTTCTCGTATATGGAGGTGACAAAGAGCTCATCGTAAATGGTTACGTTGATGCAAGCTTTGACACCGATCGAACGATTCTAAATCGCAAACCGGATCGTGTTTACATTAAGCGGTGGAGCTGTCGGTTGGTGCAGTTCAAAGCAAAGCGTCGTGGCGGGATCTACGTGTGAAGCGGAATACATAGCTGCCGGAAGCAGCCAATGAAGGAGTCGGATGAAGGAGTTCATATCCGATCTAGGTGTCATACCTAGTGCATCGGGTCCAATGAAAATCTTTTGTGACAATCTTGGAGCGATTGCCTTAGCGAAGGAATCCAGATTTCACAAGAGAACCAAGCACATCAATAGGCGCTTCAATTCCATCCGGGATCTAGTCGGTGGGAGACATAGAGATTTGCAAGATACATACGGATCTGAATGTTGCGAACCGTTGACTAAGCCTCTTCCACGAGCAAAACATGATCAACACCAAGACTCCATGGGTGTTAGAATCATTCTTGTGTAATCTAGATTATTGACTCTAGTGCAAGTGGGAGACTGAAGGAAATATGACCTAGAGGCAATAATAAAGTTATTGTTTATTTCCTCATATCATGATAAATGTTTATTATTCATGCTAGAATTGTATTAACCGGAAACATAATACATGTGTGAATATATAGACAAGCAGTGTCACTAGTATGCCTCTACTTGACTAGCTTGTTAATCAAACATGGTTATGTTTCCTAACCATTAACAAGGAGTTGTTATTTGATTAACAAGGTCACATCATTAGTTGAATGATCGATTGACATGACCCATTCCGTTAGCTTAGCACCCGATCGTTTAGTATGTTGCTATTGCTTCCTTCATGACTTATACATGTTCCTATGACTATGAGATTATGCAACTCCGTTTACGGAGGAACACTTTGTGTGCTAACAAATGTCTGGCGTAAGCTGGGTGATTATAAAGGTGCTCTACAGGTGTCTCCGAAGGTACTTGTTGAGTTGGCGTATTTCGAGATTAGGATTTGTCACTCCGATTGTCGAAGAGGTATCTCTGGGCCCTCTCGGTAATGTACATCACTTAAGCCTTGCAAGCAATGTGACTAATGAGCTAGTTGCGGGATGATGCATTACGTAACGAGTAAAGAGACTTGCCAGTAACGAGATTGAACTTGGTATTGGATACCGACGATCGAATCTCGGGCAAGTAACATACCAATGACAAAGGGAACAACGTATGTTGTTGTGCGGTTTGACCGATAAAGATCTTCGTAGAATATGTAGGAACCAATATGGGCATCCAGGTCCCGCTATTAGTTATTGACCGGGGACGTGTCTCGGTCATGTCTACATTGTTCTCGAACCGTAGGGTCCGCACGCTTAAGGTTTCGATGACAATTATATTATGAGTTTATCTATTTTGATGTACTGAAGGTTGTTCGGAGTCCCGGATGTGATCACGGATATGACGAGGAGTCTCAAAATGGTCGAGACATAAAGATTGATATATTGGACGGATATATTTGGACACGGAAAGGTTCGGGTGAGATTGAAATATCGGAGTTAGGAGGTTACGGAACCCCCGTAAGTATATGGGCCTTATTGGGCCTTAGTGGAAGGAGGAGAAGGAGCAAGGAGGCGCCCCCAAGCCCAATCCGAATTGGGAGGGGGCCCCCCTTTCCTTCTTTCCTCCCCTCTTCCTTCCTTCTCCTACTCCGAATAGGAAGGGGGCAAACCTACTTGGAGTAGGTTTGCCCCCTAAAGCGCCTCCCCTTGGGCGGCCTCCTCCCTCCTCCTCTCCTTTATATACGGGGTAGGGGCACCCCATAGACACACAAGTTGATCATTGAGATCGTTCCTTACCCGTGTGCGGTGCCCCCCTCCACGATATTACACCTCTGTCACATCCCTGGTTCTGTTGTGCACTAGGTTAGACCCTCATGTGTGCATCATGTTTTAATTCAAATGAAATTTGAATTGAGGGATTTTCAAAGCCTCAGAAACCTTCTAAAAATGATCAACATTAAAATCTTCTCAAAGAAGTCCAAGAAAATGTTCCTCTTAGTCCCTGAAAATATTGCAAGGAGGTAAAACTCAAAACAATATTTTTGGTATCTTAGAGTTAATTATTTTGGGCCTTTGAAATAAATACAATAACTATTTGCATTGGATATATAAATTATATATAATTAATATATGTCCATTAATTCTGGAACATTTTATGTGGGTTGGTATATTTTAGTTCCAGCCACATAATTATTTTCAGATTTTATAAAATGGTTTAGCTTTATTACTAAACCAAAACAAAATAGCAGAAATAGGAAAAAGAAAATAAAAGAGAGAGACTCACGGGCCACTTACGGCGCCACCCACGAGCCCACTGCTGCCCAGCCAGCCGCCGCTCGGTGAGCAGCTTGGCTTGGCGAGCGAGCGAGCGGCTTCTTTCGACGGCGAGCACGGCATGCGTGCCACGCTTGCTGCTTTCGCCGCCTCGCCGCTCCCCTCGTTCGCTGCTGCCGTGGGACAAACCCTCTCCCTCTCCCGACCCCGAGACACCGCTCCTCGCCACTGGCTCCTCTCTCGCTCTCCCGGCGTCGCCCGAGGCGCCGTCGTCGCCGCCGCTTCGCCACGGCCGCGTCCAACACCGTCCCGCGCCCTCTCACCGTGTCCGGACGGTTCGCCGTCGTCGACTCGCCGACCAACCAAGACACATGACGCCGGAGCCCCTGCATCATCCCCGCCATCGTCGTCTTCAACCTCGGGCCGCCCAGATCGCCGCCGTCGTCCCGACCGCACCGGGCCTTCCCCGAGCCCGCTGAGCATCTCGTCGCGCCCTCCGTGAGCTCCTTCTCCTGCTCCCCCTCTCCGTTTCTCCCCTCGTGCACCATAGCGACTGCACCGCGCTCACCGCACGCGCCGCCGTCTGACCACGTCGCCGGCGTTGCTCCGGTGACCATTTGGTCACGGGCTTGTGCCCGTCACACTCCTCGCACCGCGTAGAGGCCGTAGGTGCTAGCGCCACGCCGCCTAGGCCACCGTAGCCCAGCGCACGAAGTTGGCCGAGCCGACGCCCGCCGAGCTCATCGCCGACGCCAACTCCGCCACCCGACCCCAGCGGACTCGCCAAGAGCGCGGCTCGTCCCGGCTCACGCCGATGCCTTCGCGTCCCATTTGGTGGCGGGCAGCGAAAACCACTTCGCCCCGCGTCGCTGTTCGCCGGGCTAAACGCCGGTGCAGCCGCGTCGACTTTGACCACGGGTGGGCCCCGGTTGACTCCGTTGAGTCAATGACAGGTGGGGCCCTCTTCTGCTAATTACCAGATCAGCTTAAACTAAATTAAAATTAGTTAATTAGCCACTGACACGCGGGACCCATAGGTCAGTTTGACCTGGACCAGCCCGTTGACCTGCTGACGTCACAGTGACGTCATGCTGACGCAGTAAATCCTTTTCTGGATTTATTTTTATTCAGGAATTCTAGAAAATATTCCAAACTTCTAAAATTCATAGAAATTCAACCGTAGCTCAGATTGAAATAAATTATATATGAAAAATTATCAGAAAAATTCAAGGAACCCATCTGTACCATTTTCATGCATGTTTGAACAATTGTTGTCCTCTGTTTTGGACAAAACAAATAAAGGGCATTTAAATAATCATATATGGAGTTTGAATTTGAATCATGTATTCAAACCAACTTCATTTAACTTGCTGCTAGTTGCATTAGCTCAATCAACAGCATATTGCCATGACATTATCATGCATCATATTTGTTGCATTGCATTGATTGTGTTCCTCTTTATTTGCCGGAAATTGTTCCCTCTCGATAGACATGGTTTCGACGACGAGTTCGATGACACCGATGAAGAAGTATAATATCTTCAGAAGTGCCAGGCAAGCAAAACCCCCTTGTTCATTCCGATACAAACCCACTCTCTCGCTCCTGCTCTCTTTTACTGCATTAGGACAACATCGATTCAACTGTTACTTGCTGCGGTAGTTGAACCCCTTTATCCTTTGCATGACCTGTCGTTCCACAGTAAATAGATGAAACCCACTAGCATGAGTAGGAGTTGTTTGAGCCCTGTTGTGCCTACTCATTCATGTTGTTTGTCATGCCTGCTATTGCTTAGAGTTGAGTCAGGTCTGATTCATCGGGAATGAATCAGAGGTGTGTGAACATGTCCTACTGTGTGAGAGCTAAGTATGTGAACACGATTTGGTAAAGGTAGCGGTGAGAGGCCATGTAGGAGTACATGGTGGGTTGTCTCATTGCAGCCGTCCTCAGGAACTGAGTTCTGTGTTTGTGATCCATGATTCAGCTACTACCACGCATTGGGCCCGAAACCAATGGACCCTCTCGGCTTCTTAACCACCCTTGTCCTCTGTCTAGGAGTTGCAAGTAGTTTCTGGTGTTTGTAGTATGTTGGAGGCCGTGCGCAGCGCTGACCGTAGGGGTGGGCTGTGATGCGGTAGGCACGTGGCCGGGTAAACCGGGCGCCCGTTTGGTGTCACGGAACCCTGTTCACATCGTTTGGGGCTGTGAGCGAAACTTCGGCCGGAACTCCTCATAGATGGAACCCAAATAGGCGATAAACCTGGACTAGGGACTTGAGTGTTTAGGTAGGCCGTGGCCGACACCCACGTTGGGCTTCCGCTTGAAGGTTGCCGAGTACATGTCGTGTAAACGGCGGTAAGTGGTGAGAGCGTGTGTGAAGAAGTACACCCCTGCAGGGTTAACATCATCTATTCGAATAGCCGTGTCCGCGGAAAAGGACTTCTGGGTTGCTTATATCAGTTCATAGACAAGTGAAAGTGGATACTCTAAAATACGCAAGATAAGCGTGAGTGCTATGGATGGCGTTCTCGTAGGGAGACGGGAGCGGATCCATAGTGGTGTATTGATATGGTGAATTTGTGGACTCGTGTGCGCCACCTCAAAGAGTTACTTGCAGTCGTAGTTTAGGATAGCCACCGAGTCAAAGCTGGCTTGCTGCTGTTAAACTCCACCATCCCCTTTGTTGATAATGATGCATATGTAGTTAGTTACGATGTAAGTCTTGTTGGGTACATTTGTACTCACGTTTGCCTATTTTATGTTTTTGCGAGAGAGCGTCGGTCTCGTTAGTAGTTCAGCGTGGACTTGACGTTTAGCTTGTTACCTCAGCTACGATCTTGTGCCCTCGGCAGAGATCAGTAGATAGTCGGGCTTCTAAGCCTTTTCCATTTATAGATGTCTGTACTCAGACATGTTAGCTTCCGCTTGTGCTTTGATTTGTATGCTCTGAATGTTGGGTCATGAGACCCCTGTTTGTAATATCTCGCTCCTCGGAGCCTATTGAATAAATACTTGAGTCGTAGAGTCATGTTGTGATGCCATGTTGTATTTGCACATATCGAGCATATTGTGTGTATGTTATTGAAATGCTTGGTATGTGTGGGATCTGACTATCTAGTTGTTTATCTTTAGTAGCCTCTCTTACCGGGAAATGTCTCCTAGTGTTTCCACTGAGCCATGGTAGCTTGCTACTGCTCCGGAACACTTAGGCTGGCCGGCATGTGTCCTTCTTCGTTCTGTATGCATCCCGGGAAATGTCACGCGTTGAGTACCGGAGTCTGTTAGCCCGCTACTGCCCGGTGTCGAGTCTGCTAGCCCATGCTACAGCCGGAACTTACTCGCTGATGACCGACACGTTCGATCTTTGGGTCATGGATGCTGTCCTGTAAGTCTGTGCCACTTTGGGTTTCGACTAGCCATGTCAGCCGGGCTCCTTTTCATATGGATGCTAGCGACACTATCATATCGTGTGCCAAAAGGCATAAGCGGTCCCGGCAAAGGTAAGGCGACACCGTGGGGATACCGTGCGTGAGGCCGCAAAGTGATATGAGGTGTTACAGGCTAGATCGATGTGACATTGAGTCGGGTCCGACAACCTCGGTCATATTGTAGCGATGCTTAGCGAAGCCTGCGGCAGAGAACATCAAGATCGTCACCACGCCGTCGTCTTTGGCGGAACTCCTCCCAGCGCCTCTGCTGGATCGGAGATCGAGTGCGCCATCGAGCTATCACGTGTGTCAAGAACTTCGGAGGTGCGAATGCGGTGCTTGGATCGGTTGGACCGGGAGGACGTCGACTACTTCCTCTCGTTGCGTCAGCGCTTCGCTTCGGTCTCACGAGTGCGTAGACAACACTCTCCCCTCTCGTTGCTGTGCATCACCATGATCTTGCGTGTGCGTAGGAAATTTTTTGAAATAACTACGTTCCCCAACACTTCTGCGGCCGGGCATGACCCAGGAAAGTGTGTCCGGCCAAATGGGATAAACCGTGTTGGGTTATGTGGTGCACCCCTGCAGGGAAGTTTATCTATTCGAATAGTCGTGTCCCTCGGTAAAAGGACGACCCGGAGTTGTACCTTGACCTTATGACAACTGGAACCGGATACTTAATAAAACACACCCTTCCAAGTTCCACAGACAACCCGGTGGTCGCTTTTCCACAGGGCGACGAGGGGAGGATCGTCGGGTAGGATTATGCTATGCGATGCTACTGGAGATGCTACTTGGAGATGCTACTTGAAGATGCTACTTGGAGATGCTACTTGGTGATGCTACTTGGAGGACTTCAGTCTACTCTCTTCTACATCTTTGCAAGGCGGAGGCTGCGAGCGTAGTCTTGACGAGGATTAGCTATCCCCTCTTATTACGGCATTCTGCGATTCGGTCCACCGATATGGCCCTTACACATATACCCATGCATATGTAGTGTAGATCCTTGCTTGCAGTACTTTGGATGAGTACTCACGGTTGCTTTCTCCCCTTCTCCCCCCCTTTTCCTTTCTTTACGGTTGTCGCAAACAGATCTGCCGGAACCAGAGGCAGGCGCCACCGTCGATGATGACTACTACACTGGAGGTGCCTACTACTACGTGCAGGCTGTTGACGACGACCATGAGTAGTTTAGGAGGATCCCAGGCAGGAGGTCTGCGCCTCTTTTGATCTGTATCCCAGTTTGTGCTAGCCTTCTTAAGGCAAACTTGTTTAATTTATGTTTGTACTCAGATATTGTTGCTTCCGCTGACTCATCTATGATCGAGCACTTGTATTCGAGCCCTCGAGGCCCCTGGCTTGTATTATGATGCTTGTATGACTTATTTATGTTTTAGAGTTGTGTTGTGATATCTTCCCGTGAGTCCCTGATCTTGATCGTACACATTTGCGTGCATGATTAGCGTACGATTGAATCGGGGGCGTCACACTTGGCGTCCACTTCAAGCGTACATAAATCAGCATGCATATCTCTAAAGATCATAACCGCGCATTTGTAAACCCTAGGTACCCCCGACGTCTATGTAAGTCGTGGGGTTTAGTCCGTAGAGGGACGAAGGCCTTCATATTCCAAGGTTTAGAGCTTAGACAAATTCATACGATCTCGAGGTAGAACAATCTATACTTTGTACCCCATCACAATCAATATAGAAGAAGGATGACGTAGGGTTTTACCTGATTAAGAGGGCCTGAACCTCGGTAAAACATTGTGTCCCTACTCTCCTTGCTACCCTCTAGCCTGATCATTAAGCTTGGGACCCCCACCCAAGATCTGTCGGTTTTAACACTGACAAGGAGGCTATAGTCGTCTACATTGCCCTCCTCCATTCCCGGAGGATTGCGCCCGACGAACAACATGATCAGTCTGGCGCGAATCCATTGCATCGGCGAAAGGGGCGCTCGGATCCGCCGGTGCTGGAGCATCGCGGTCCGTTAGGCTCGCCATCTTCGGGCCCCGGTGTATGAGTGCTACACTGACCGGTGTGCCCGTCGTGGGAAGGAGAGGATGAGGGTTGCCGAGGCGCGCCTTGTTGCGGACATGGCGGAGGCGGCGGCGCGTGCTGCCGCAGAGGAAGAAGCCATCTGTCCCCGCATCCTAAAGAAATGGCAGAGGAGGAAGACGCGCACCCTCGCCTGAGAGCAAAATCGGGCAGTTCGTGCCATGGCCAAACTGCCCCCAAAGAGGAGAAGGAGGACAACGACGGTTCGAACAACTCCGTCGAAGAGCAGATCTAGCTTGATCCATTTTATTTTTTTGAACGCTACTTCTGCGAGAAACGCGACAAGGGCGCTGGGAAAGGCAAGGGCAAGGCCAGTCATGGATGATCCATAATAGTATGTAGGTAGAACATGCCAAATTTTGGTAGTCCAATGGCATGTGCTGATGTAGTAGCTGGACGATTTGTGTTGCATCATTTACATTGCATGTGTTTGTATGTATTCGAAGTTTGCCAGTTGAGGTGTCCGGTTATGCGAATAAAAAATTGAAATCTGACAGGTTACTGTTTACCGACGGACGCGTCCACGGGCGTTTGAGGGACCGGCTTTGATGTACGTAGTTGTAGATGCTCTAATGATACTCTCAAATATGAATGGGGCTGCAAGTGGACCAGCAGTGTGGATTGTTTTTTTTTTTTTGCCAAATAACAGTGGGAGTTTTTGGCCAATAATCAAATTAAATGGTTTTTGGATGCTGCTCTCTTTTGCATGTGCTGCTATACTAATAAGGCGAAGCACTGAAGTTTGGAGAGCATCCGAAACCTGTATATATATATTGTATATATATTGACAGAACCATCTACTCAAATGGCCGAAAAAGGGGACTCAAAAGTGAGACATTATCTGGGTGAGGAGCAGCGCAGAGACACATGATATGTCAAAATAGTAGCAAGCTTGATAGGAATGAGGTGCAGCAGGAATTCGCCTGGAACCTGTAGAAGAAGTGCTTGTGTATTAGTCCAGCGAAGTCAACTTGAATCTTATTAGTACCATCAAGATAATGTCTGCCCCTTTGTGTACGCAAGGCAAGATCATATGTACACAACTTGGGTCGTTGCTTTATAATATAATGCGAGAGGAAATCCTTTTTCTTAACATGTATAAAGTGTCGTAGCCGGACTGCCTTCCGGAGTAGAAAAAATTTCAGCTCAAAGTAAGTGCAAGTGTATAATTTCCAAGTGGAATTATTTTCTTGACAGAAGCTATGTTTTTCGTAACTTTTGCATTCTTTAGAATTTCTTTCCTAGACTAGACTCGGTTCTGGCGCAAGCACCGGCTTCAATGTCATTGCCACCTTATTCTACTCGACTATTTCGCTGCCTGCTCCCTCTGCCTCCTTCCTTATCTGACACACCACCTTATTCACACCGCCCGAGATGGCCCGAGAACAGCACGACCAGAACACGTACTGTACGTTCAGAGCCAGCTAGCATGCCCTTGCCTTGCCCTCTGCCCCAAGTTTTCCCTCTCAAAGTCGGTTGTCTTCCTTCCTAAGCACACTGCACACTCTTGGCTTTTCCATATAAATTCAGCGAACCGGCCACTGCCCTTCCCTGTGTTAATACCTCTCTTCTGTCACTCGAAGATTCTTCACTCTTGTCTTGTCTCCTTGCCAAGCCGAGCAAGTCACCGGAGGCAGCATCTCACAATTGCTGGCAAAGCCAAGCCAAGCCAATGGAGGTATGCATGGCTTCCGTACCAAGAGCTGATCATGCCCATGTTGCTTGCCGTTGCGTTCGTTTCACTTGCCATGGCCTAGCGGAGCTCATGTATCTGTATTTCGCAGGATGCGAGGGGGTTCCGGGGGATACCGGCGTTCGGGGAATGGAACTACGGCGACCGCGACGGCTGGTCTGTGCTCTCCCAGCGCTTCGAGTCTGCGATGCACACCCAGCTCCCCGTACACAAACCCTGCAAGGTATGTATACACTCGATCCATATACTTCGTGCAGTCATGTCTTAGTTAGCTCCAAAGTCCAAATACATGTGCACCTCTGGTCATGGCATGTACTCCCTCCGTTCCGAAATAGATGACTCAATTTTGTACTAACTTTGATACAAAGTTGGGTCATCTATTTTGAAACGGAGGGAGTACTTACGTTCTGGCTAGCAAATCTATAGAATCCTTGCTCTGGAAGCTAAGATGGCTCGTAGGCTTGCAGCACACGGCACGCTCTCTAGTCAACCATGTTCCCGCCGGGTCAACAGTGAGTCAGCAGTCCAGTGACTAGCGCACACCAGTACATGGGAGGGACCCATTCATGCACAGAGCTCTTATTTTTGTGCGGGCCCCACCTTGCATTCCTTGGCAAGCACACCACAGCCATATCTTCTCTGTACCCACGATGTATCTTCAGTTTTTATGGTAGTATCGTAGCTTGATGACAACGTACGTGTGCATGCAGAGGGCGACGGCAGGTCGCAGGAGGCGAGTCCCACCGTTCGGAGAGTGGAACAACCACAGCAACGGCGACGGCGATGGCTGGACGGCAGGCATGGCACACAAATCACTCAAGCAGGAGCTCATTGGTTACGACAGTGGCGTCGTCGCCATGGGGCAGCAGCACAAGATTGCGAGGCAACCCTGGGTGGATGACTCAGGACCCCACGTGGCAATGGATCCGTTCTTCTTCACGGCGGTCAAAGCTGTTGACGATGACCTGTATGATGTCCCACTGGACATGCCCTGCGCTAAGCCACTACGGGTATGTAATTAATTTTCTTCATTGTATGATGGTTGCATCGCATGTTTCAGAAAGTTTTCAACACAAGAAAGAAATTGATTAGTTTCAATAAAATGGTACTCCCTCCGTTCCTAAATATTTGTCTTTCTAGAGATTTCAACAAGTGACTACGTACGAAGCAAAATGAGTGAATCTCTACACTCTAAAATATGTCTACATACATCTCTACGTTGTAGTGCATTTGAAATGTCTAGAAAGACAAATATTTGGGAAGGAAGGGAGTAGATCGTTTTATATGCCCTTCAGGATTCTAACTTTCACAACACAAGAACTCCAATCCTACGTTGACATTATTTTGCTGAAAATAATATAAAACCACGGCCCTTAACTGTTGTAATGTGAGTATGGCTTCAGTTTTGGGGAAATACACTTGTGAACCTAGTTGTATATACACCATGTATGTTCTTTTAATAATAAAACAAAAAGTCAAATATTTTAGAAGTTTTTTTAGAATAAACTTGACCTTCTTTCGCACTAGTATATAAATTTCATAAAAAAAATCAATGTTGACTTCAAGGCAAAAAAGACAAAAAATATTTGATATTGTAGGTCACTATTAACACTATTTTAGCTAAAATTTTATCTTTTTTGGAAAGAAGTCAAAGGGGGATTTTTTTTTTGTGGATTTTTTTTCTCACAAGTACAATGGAAGGTCAAGTTTATTTCAAAAAAAAATTCTGAACTTTTTGACTTTTTGTTGAATTACTATTTTTTTCCATATAGGGTGTAGATACACCTAGGAACCAAACGCCCGTGTCCTTCAGTTTTGCAACAAATTAACTGAAAGTACTCATTCACTAGTTGGTCTCTGTCAGTAGATAGTACTCCTTCCGATCCAAAATAAGTTAAACCATGACACTTATTTTGGATCAGTGGGAGTAGTATGTAATGCATTTTCAATTAACAACTACAAATTTGCTCCATTGCTTTATGAATTTTCTAATACCAGTATTGTTAATTTTTTATCAACGCCTAATTATCTTGTTTCATTGCAGAAGGGCAGGACGTGGCTGAGGAACCTGCTGATGAGGTGTTGCGGCATCAACTGCTTCGCCTACTGAATGCCTACCAGGGCTCACATTGGTACATGTTTTGATGGATCGATGTATGAACTGCATGATGTGGTTCTCCGTCCTTGAGAATGTAACTATGTAAGATGGTAGTAATGGGTTATGACTTATATATAGGTTATGTATTTTCATTCATATATGTTATGTATGAGCAAAACTCCCAAGCTGATCAATTTGATTTATGAAGATTAGTGTACTAATGCCTGCCGTATTTGCTGAAATGAAGAAGGGAACGTGCCCATAGTATACTAGCATTGTGATCTCCTCTTCATGAGCGGAAATATGGAAGTCCTGTTCATTAATTCCATCAACTCAGCTCTTTTGCACATGCCGCTCTAGTCATGGTAGGTAGAGCACCGAAGCCCAAGCCACTCAGTCATCTGAAATTAGTATATATATCATCCAAATGGCCATGAGGAGACACAAAAGTGACATTATTTGAGTGAGGACTAGGACAAAGATGCACGATGTCAAAATAGTACTCCCTCCGTCCGGAAATACTTGTCATTAAAATGGATAAAAGAGGATGTATCTAGATGTATTTTAGTTTTAGTTACATCTCTTTTTATCCATTTTGATGACAAGTATTTTCGGACGAAGGGAGTAGTAAAGTGTGATATATAGAAATAGGAATAGGGTACATGAGGAATTCATACGGGAGTCATACACGACGTACCTGACATTTGTCCACTGTCACTGGACTTGCATCATTGGCCTTCCAATGTCATTTACACACCACACCGACGACGACACCGCGGGCTGGACGGTGGGCGTCGTCAATCAGTGCTTTAAGCCTGTCACGGCGCATAAATCACTCGAGAGCAGCAAGTACTACCAGTCAATCGGGATTTGTTTCCGCCCGCTCGCTCCCGTGACTAGGGCACTAGGGTTTCCCTCCACTCCCCCCAGCGCCTGCTGCCTGCCTCCCCCTCCTCCCCCCCCTCGCTCTACCGTCCGCCCTTCGCCCCCCCCATGCTGGCGGCAGGCGGCCCTTCCTCCTCTCCTTGGCCCCTCCCGTCCATCTTCCTCCCCGCCGCCGGCTGGATCCGCCGGGCCTGGCCGCACGGCGCAGGCCTTGCGGCGGCGGGCCGTCCCTTCCCGCATGCTCATGGGGCGCGCGAGGCCTCCCATTGGCGGCGGTGCAACTTCAACTAGCTACAGTGTGGTTCGTTGGCGGGATTCCGCGAGCCGTGGTACTCGGTGCGGCGGCGCGGCCCTTGGCAGCATGGCGCGGCGTGGCGGTCTTGGTGGCGTGGCGCATACGCTGGCCAGATCTGGGCCCTTTCGGGCTCCATCTGGGCGGCCGGCGACTCGGTGTGTGGCGACGCTGCTCCCTGGTTGGTGGTGAAGTGGTGGTGGTCTGTGGGCGGTGGCGGATTCGTCGGCTGAAGAGCTGCAGCGTGACGGCAGGGGCTTCCCGGACCCTTTTGGGTCCGGCCGGGCCTCGGCGCCTGGCAGGCCCCTTGTCCGTGCGTCCGGTCGGCTCGGCGGTGGCGGTGGTGGTTGTCCCCTCACGTCGGCAATGTTGCGGATGCCCCCGTGGCCACTCTCCCTTCTCCCGTCCTTCAGGTCTCGTGTCGGTGACCTCAGGGAGACGGCGAAGTTGATTCGGTGACCGTGGTGGCACATGTTGGTGGGCGGTGTGATGGGCGGTGCACTTTGATTCGTCGGGGGTGGTGGTGGGGGTTTGGGTTGGGAGAAATCTCTGGCGGCTCGTCCGGCCACGACGCAGCGACGCCTGTGGGTGCCGCCGGACCATCCTGAAGGGCGTCGGGTACACCTCTTCCCCTCACTGCCTCCCGCGTACCGGGGGAAACCCTAGGACTAGTCCGGGCAGCAGCGGTGTCATCGTCGCCTCCTTCTTGAAGGTGTTGCTTGGTACGCGGCGCTTCGGGTGCTGGAAACGTGGTGGTACTTCTCCGGGGGGTGGAGCGGTCGCCGGTCATCTTCGTTCGTTGATCTGCCGTTGTTGGCATTTGTTTCTCTTCCTTTTTTCTCTGTTTTTTGGGCTTGTTTGTGCTGCGACCCCAGCATTTATCTGAATGTATCGATGGTTGCTTTGTAATACAAAGCGGGTGAAACCCTTTTTCTTATAAATCAATCAAGGAGGAACTCAGTAGCTATGAGAGTGGCGTCTTCACCCTGGGCCTGGGGAAGCAGCACAAACTGGAAAGGCAAACCTGGATGGATGACTCAGGGCCCCACGTGATGATGGACCCTTCTCCTTCTTCTTCACGGCAGTCAAAGCTGTTGAAGATGACCTGTATGAGGTCCCACCGGATAAGCTACTATGCATATCATTTTCTGCGTATGACGCCGCATTGCATGTTTCATGGAGTTTAATTACTCCCTACCTCCTAAATATCATATATGTTATTACAACAATTGTATTCGTACATTGGTCCTAATAACATTTTATATTATGCGACCGAGAGAGTACAACACAAAAAAGAAATTGATTGATCGTTGCACATGCACTTCAGGATTATAATAACTTTTACAACTTAAGAACCCCAATCCTACATAGACAGTCTTTTTTGGTTGAGAAAAATAAAAACTTATGGGAGGCTTCTAGCTTTAGTTTTGCAATAAATTAACGAAAAATGCATTTCACTAGTCGGTTTCTCTGTCAATAAATTGTACAGTATGGAATGTCTTCTGTTAACGACCAAAATAACCTTGCATCCGCTTTATGAGTTCGCAAATAATACTTATGTTCAATTATATTTTATCACCGCCTAATTACCATTCATTTCATTGCAGAAGGGTACAACTTGGCTTAGGAGCCTGCTGGTGAGGTGTTGTGCCCCCAACAGCTTTGCATAATAATTAGAGGATTGTGATGATCAAAGTATTGATCGAAGCAGAGGTACTCACATCATGTTTGTTTGTGCATGTGCCTAGGGCTCACACTGGTAGATGTTTTGCTGCGTCAATCGATGAACTGCATGGTGCGGTTCGCCATTCTTGAGAATGTAGCTATGTAGTTAGATGGAAGTGGTGGGTTGATGATATCTAGGTTATCCAATTTTTTTGTATGAGCAAAAGTTCCAAGCCAATCAATTTGATTTTGGAAAGATTATCGTACTAGTGTGTGCCATATTTGCTGAAAGAAGAAAGGGATGTGGGACCCATAATACTAGCTATTGTGATCTCCTCTTTAGGAGCACAAATATGGAAGTCCTATGCCCAAATGCCAACAGCTCGGTGTTCATTTTTTTCAAATAACAGAGCAGCTCAATATGCATTTTTCTTTCGTAGCAATAAGACTAATGCTTCACCACTAAAAGAAGCATCACGGTGAGCCTAGGATCCTGGTCGCTAGACCAAAAGGGCCAAGCTAATGATACTCCCAACTATGGATTGGGCTGCAAATGGACAAACAGTGGAGTGTGTTTTTTGTTTTTGTTTATTGCAAAGTCGTAGCACTGGGGAGTTTTGGGCGAATGATCCGGTTAAATGGTTCTGGGGTGCCGCTTTCTTTTGCACGTGCTTCTCTAGTCATAATAGGAATCAAGCTTGATAGGAATGGGATGCAGCAGGAATTAGCATGGAAGCTGTAAACAAGTATCTGTACATTAGTCCAGTGACGGCCGGCTCGCATTTTAGTCCCACCAAAATAATGTGCGCCCCTTTGTACAAACAAGAACAGGTGGACAATCTCACACCAAGGGGATTAGGAACTTCTAGTCAGATGCTCATCGTCCGGTTCTCCTGGACAAACAGCTTGCAATCACCGACACGCAATGCCTCCGTGAGAGAGAAAAAATGTTGTCACATGATGGAGGTGGAATTCCCGTGTAGTATATAGGTTATGTATACGAGCAAAACTCACAAGCCAACCAATTTAATTTCTGAAAGACTAATGTATTTTACTACCCACCATATTTTTTCACGGCAAGCCTAGGGATAGCCAAGCTAATTAATGGTACTCCTAAATATGGAGGGGGGTGCAAATGGGCCAGCAATGCTGAGTGTTGGAGCAACAATCGGCTCTGAGGTGCCGCTCGTTTGCATGTTCCGCAGTCTACACTAGTCACAGTAGGTTCCATTGAACAGGCTCGCTCACTCAGAAAATCACATCGCAAATGCTTGAATTAGGCTCATCACACATGGATTTTGGACTCATTGCTACCGACTTGCCACTAATGTGGATGGCACATCGGAAACATCAACAGCTCGGGGCCTCATCACACACGATTTTCATTGCTCCACCATGTGCAAAGTATGCCATATTGCACATAGGCCTATTTGCAATGTGTGGAGTATAACCAAAGCACATGATTTCAGATATAAACATCACATCACATAGGCAAGATCACATCCATATAGCATAAATAACATGCATATGACAAAGTTCTAGATGACATCGATATGTATGAAGAAGTTCAAAGCCAACATAACACGTCCATACCATGAATCATAGATCACCATCATGCATCAACTTGCAAAATGATCAAAATTTAACTAACAAAGTTCTAGAAATCGAACTGGTATCAACAAGGTATATGTAGGATACATGCTATGCTTTGGAAATATATGATAGGGAATGTACTAGAGATGCGCTAAGTATTAGTAGGTGCCTTCTGGCTTCGAAAATCTTCTTTGGGGTGATAGTCCTTGGTCCGACATTGGCACACGAGCAATAATTCCTTCACAAAGGCGTTGTTTTGGAGCGTTGCGACCTTTATCTGCTAATATGTCATTGTAAGTTCGGTGGTACGATGTGGGAATGTTGTCGCAAGACATGTCCTATGTGGATTGCCTCAAGTTTCCCCCCTCTTTGTAAGCTGATTTGTTTGACATTCTTAATAATTACTCCCTCCGTCCCAAAATAAGTGTCTCAACTTTATATTAATTTTAGTATGAAGTTGTACTAAAGTCGAGACACTTATTTGGGACGGAGGGAGTATTAATATATGATTGTGTGTCTGTCCCTCTTTCCGAAAAAGAAAAAGATCTAATAGGTACCACTCGATACTTCGTGACCTGCCACCCTATAGTCATGGACGCATGGAGTAGGTTACGTCATTTTTTTTAATTTTTTTATGTATGAGCAAAACTCGCCGGTTTGTTTATTTGATTTTAGAGAACTTAATGTACTAATGTATGGCATTTTTGTTGAAATGAAGAAGGGAACGTGCCCATAATACTAGCTATTATGGCCTCTTCATGACCGAAGATATGGAAGTCCTATGCATAAACGCCATCAACTCGGTGTTATACCAGCTCTTTCGTCCAAGCCGCTCTAGTCATAGTAGGTAAAGCACTGAAGTCCAAGCTACTCACTCATGTATATATAGTGGCGGAACCATCCGTTGAAATGGCCGTGAGTAGACATCTCACACAACAGTGACATTATTTGAGTGAGCACAAAGATGCATGATGTCAAAATAGTAGCAAGATATGATCTATAGGAATAGGATGCAGCAGGAATTCATATAGAAGGTCAACAACACGAGTTCGTACATCTATCTATTGCTAGTCGGCTTGAATTTGCCTCCCATCAATTGCACAATCTCACATCTTGCATGCGGATTTGCTACTTCTAGCTAGAAGCTAATCGTCTGGATCTCCTGAACGAAGGCCGTGTGAGCATCGATGCATGATGTCTCCGTGGGGGAGAAATTGTTACGATATGGACAGTGTAGGTGGGATCCTCCTGTGTATAGGCCACGCCT
Source organism: Aegilops speltoides (assembly GCA_021437245.1). Classification (NCBI taxonomy): domain Eukaryota; kingdom Viridiplantae; phylum Streptophyta; class Magnoliopsida; order Poales; family Poaceae; genus Aegilops; species Aegilops speltoides. The sequence goes on from CM038147.1 coordinate 522,408,589, forward strand.
TCTATTTTCTTGTACGAGCAGAGCTCTTAGGTGTAGCAGGTGCACTAGGTTCCCACTCATCTGAAACCTGGCCGTAATGAGAGTAAAATATCGCTTTGGAGCACCGACACTATGAGCCTGTTCATTTTTTCTCAAGTTTTTTTTTCAGAAGAAAAAGGGAGGCTCCTCCCCGGTTCCATTACTCGAATGAAACCACAAAGTCATTTCATACAATCCAGCTCACTGAGATGAGCAGTTCAAAATGGAAGGAAAGGAAATTGCAACAAGTTTAATAAACGCTACAGACATATAGTACACCCGCTGAGGCTACAGACATCGATTCTAGGCGCAGAGCAAATCCTGGGAGGCCTTGCGAGTCTTCAACCGGGTGCCGCCGCAGCTTGAGGTGACCAGTTTGCTATCAGGGTCGAAATCAGACTGACTTTTTTATGGCTCAGAAAAATCTGAAATTTTGTGTGTGGCGATTTTTATTTTGTCCCTACTCACATATATACACGCCTGCATGCAACAAATGGGTCTGTTTTTCTGTTGATTTGGGCTGAAATATTGTCCTTTAGGTGCAGCGTATATCATAACATATTTTCGGACGAAGATCAACAGATACGGAATTTTGTGTAATAATTATTTTTGAAACTTATAAACAACATTTTTGAGTTACTTCAAGAGACATGCTTAGAACATTAGATCACAAAATGTTGAAAAAGGCTCATCGCGCATGGATTTTGTATCCATTGCAACCGACACATCGCAAACGTGACCTGCTTTGACATCGCACACAGGCTCCAGCAGACGTTCATCAATGCGCACAGTATCGCACATTGCGCACAGGCCCATTTGCAATGCATGCAGTATAACAAAAGCAGATGATTTCAGGTGTAAAAATCAGATCACATCATATAGCATAACCAACATGCATATATCAAAGTTCTAGACGACATCGACAAAGTTCAAAGCCAAAATAAAACTTCCATCAGGAATCATATGATCAGTCATGCACCTAATAGCCAAAAATAGCACTTCCATCACGAATCATATAATAAAGTTCTAGATGACATCCATATGACCAGTGTCATGCACCTATAGCAAAATGCTATAAATCTAACTGACAAAGTTCTAGAAATCTATAACTGGTATCAGCAAGGTAGGTTCTAGAAGAGTTTCCCTGCCCAAGCTGGACCGCTGACTGGTCAGACAAATGTAGCATCATTCTGGGGCAGACTAACAACGACCCAATTGCTCCAGTATGCTCCCTTCTATCCCAATAATTTTCACCAATGAGTTCGAGTGGCCCTTGAGGAAAATATCCGTGATCTGCAATCAAATGATTCGCACACTTAGTATGGTCCCACAAAATGAAGTCTCAAACTTATGCTATCAAATGACTCATGACATGACATCGAACAGCTATGAATTATGAAAGTTCACGATGTTGCTCTCTACAAACCTTACTGACATTATACATTAACAGCTAATACTTGGTACGATCTATGCATATCAGCATACCTGGGTACACCCAAATAGCTTGAGAGTTCTCAGTGATGAGCAACTGTCAACAATCAGCCCCAAAGCTTCATTGGTCAGACCACGGCAGAAGGAAACATCCAGAATTTCCAAGCGCAAGGAGCACTTGCTAGCAATCGCCCGTGCAGTAAAGTTTCCAACCTAAAGAGCAGTAAATTATAGATAAATGTGCATAAATGTTGGTCACATACAAAACAACAGAGAAGCATCGCAAAAATACAGTGAAACAAAGTAGACAGGAACGGTACAGTAAATGTGAGGCCAAAAGCAAGATGCATTTTCCGTTCCGCATCAGTATCAGATCTAAAGAAAGCAGGAGCCCCAGGGATTGGTGTCATCTGTGTAAGGGGGTTCTTTGTTCCATGATATAGGAGTTCGATGTTTGACAGTGTGCATGACTTTTGTATGTGTTATATACTTATATGTCGGCATGTGAGAGTTGGGGTATAATGTGAAAGTGTGTTTGCCCAATAGAAGATTAGTACTACAACCCTAATGTCTATTTATTTCATGACTAGCTTGAAATTTTATGGATCATCAAACTTAGATTTTAATAACAGTGCATCCACTGGCATATTCTTATTTCAAGTACGATGTCGTGGATACAGGTGCATACACTGGATGATAGAGTTATGTTTTGGAGGTTTCATATCAATGAGAAACACACATCCGAGCAAACAAAAAGGAGCATGGAAAAAGTACCTTCTCAATGTTGTTTAGGCTCAACTCAGTTAAGCATCCTCCAGATTCTTCCAAAAACTGAGACAGCGCTACATCACTGCAAAATTGATTAGGTTGATTGCAGCATGAGGAAATTTTTTTGCACTATCTCATTGCACAAAAATCATGTGCAGATCAATACAAAAGAAGACTACGAAAAACAATATATTCATAAAGTGAAGCATCCTAAAACTGGAAAACATGTCAAATATTCACAAGTGTTAAGCTGTGCTGATGCATTTGTTGAGACAGCAAATATCCCAGGAGAATAATAAAGTGTGAATATGAAATGATCAGGGGATGGCATATTGTACACATAACTAAAGCATGAATCCTTTTCTTCTGGTTTGAATGTCCATGAGAAGTTGAGAACTTTTGGGAAACAGCAAACCAGTCAAGAGTCCTAGTGGTGTGTTTGCTTTTCTTATCTCTTTGAATTTTACATTTTGATGTTTCCAACATCCTAATATAAACAGTAGCAACCAAATCTATTGAAACAGGACATCATGATAACCAAACAGGCTGCCTACACATGCCATCCAGCAGCACATAAGACCTTGACAAGTAGTGGAGCAAGAATCGTGAATTCGCTTCTCATAATCAATTGACGTTATTAAAACACTCATTAAAGTCAGACCAAACCATATTGGCACTTCTACAAATATACAAATAACCCCATGTGTAAATTAGCTTACTGAAAATCATGGATAGATTGCTAATTGAAAGGGAAAGCTAGCTCATATTGAATTATTATATACACCACAAAATTTTGAGAGCCTTCATATGCAAAATTTCAGCAGATATAAACATGAATATGAATGGAAAAATGGGAATACCTGAATGTATTCTTTTGAAGCTTTAATTTCTTTATAAGCCGACAGCCATCACGAAGATATCTCGTTGCTGAGTCACGCAACCTACTCAAGTTTCGTATATCTAAAGATGATAACTGGGGGCAGTTCACCCCAATAGTCTTAATGGAGGATGAGGTCAGTTTCCTGCAAATTAGACAGCGCGATGACAAAAAAAGTCAGAATGTACCCTCATATCACTTCTCTTTATCTGCATATAATAAACATGTCATAGTTAACTTTAAAAAGCTGACTCGTCATAATTACTGGTAAGTGGACACATTATGGTTGCAAGCGACCATGAAGAAAACGATTGGTTAGCATATAGCACAGGGAGCTCCTTAACTTACTCCACAATATAGGATATAGATATGCAATATTATTTAGATAGATAGGGCAGGCATTTAAACAGGAAAGAGATCAGATTGGGTTTTGCAAGATTAGAGTTAGGAGGGTCAATGAACAAGAGAATATTTATCAATCAAGAAAGAAGAATTTCAGCAATCCATTTATGCCATTGTTCATCCTCTCTAACCTACTCCACAATCCCCTACAGGTCCAGCCATCTTCACAGCAGTAGAAACCTAGTATGTTCCATAAGAATATTATAAAGTCCTCCCAGGTGTGAAGAACAAAGGCACAAATGACCAGTGACTCCATCTATAACTGAATTAAGACTAAAGATCTAATCTGAAAGACAAGATGAAAGTAAGGTACCAATGCCATTAGTAGCATGGAGAATCATGCTACACTTTCAGCTTCTGTCTCATATCATAGAAAATCTATGAAATGACCAGTGATGTTTGATACTTTTCATAACAAAATATATTTTAACAGGCTTCCTAATTCAGTAACAACTTTCAACTAGTGACTTCAGTTACAGAATGAAATTCTACGGGAAAAATGCTCCTGGCATTGAAGTAAAAGGCAAATAGGTAAAGTAGAAATCTGTAATCTTCTAAGAGAACTACAGGATATAATATACACTGAAGAAACTATAGCTATAAGTAGGAATACTTACAGGCAACCAGCAAACGCTAACTCCCTTATATTAGAGCCATGTATAGGAATGAGCTCATTCACAAACTTGTCACAGACAGACTGTATGCCAGACATTGATAAAACCTCCAGTTGTTTAATTTTCTTTAGAGCAGGAAGAATCATCATGGCATCCACATTTAGGCAGTCATTAATATATAGTTCTCTCAATACAGATTGCAGCCTATTAGCAAGATTCTCAATTCCAGTTGATGTTAGAAGAGAACACTCGCTTAAATTTAGCGAACTCAGAGAAGGTGCTGCTGAGATGAGTTTGTCTAACCCATTATCAGAAAGACGGTAATTTCCCATCAGAGATATTTTTCTTAGTAATGGCATGCAATTTGGAACCTTTGCCAAGGTAGTAGGCAAAATATAGTCAGGCATGCATCGCCCAGATAAATCAAGCTGCAGAACCTTCACAAAAGAAAAGTAAAGAAAAGAGAAAATAAGTCCTTGAAAGATGACTTGCCCAAAAACAGGGCAGCAAAGTCTGCTGGTCAAACACTCATAATCAACAGAAGCAATGATATCTTAGTTTCTCAATAACAAACTCATATGTTTAGCGAAAGCAGTAGATGATGTGATCATGAAACATGAATTGCATAAGTGAAAAGCAGTACCTCTAAGGATTCAGTCATGCATTTCCCAAAAACAGCCTCAAAGTCATCCTCATTCAACCACGAACACTCCCTAAGCTGCAGTGCCACAGGATTGTCACACAAGATTTCAGTAAGAAGATGGGTATTCATCTTCCTAGAACGGCACAGTTCTGTGAGAAGTTTATGTTTTAACTCCTCGGGTATGCCTCCAAGTGATTCAATACCTTCAGCATGGCTTGCAAGAGTTTGCATGCATAAGCTTGCAAGTGATGGGACGGGTCGCAGCGGAGCTTTCTTGTTTTTCAAAGGTGTCCACAAAATGACATTATCAGCATCATTAGCTAGTTTAGACGACGGATTCAACTCACGGGCTCTCAATTTAGCATCTCTATCATCCATGATCCTCAATGCAGTAGAATATGGACCTGGCCAATCCTGAGCATCAGCCGCAGGCTCCAACTCTTCTTCATCATCTTCGTCACTATGTACATCTTCATCTGCTTTGAAGAATGCAAATTTTGGTGCCAGCTTAATAGCTCTCTCTCTTGCCGCTTGCCTCCAAAGCGGCTCCACATCAGCATCAGCTGCTCCTGAGACACTCTGATTCTCTTGTAAAACCACAGGTTCCCAATCGATGTCATCATCACTTAACTTCTGGGGCAATAAAACCTCTTCCGCAACCATCTTCCCCTTTCCTTTATCATCACGACTGAACTTCCTGGTCCTGGTACCAGATCGAATACCCACACTGACAGCAGAACCAGAATCGTTGTTCCCAAGAACCAGCTTTGCGCTTCCTTCACCTCTATTTCCAGACTCATGCCTGAGAACCTCCTCACTGAAATCAATATCTGCAGCTGCCTTCTCTGCCGAATCATGCATGACCATAGACTCCTCACTGAAGAGCTGTTCATTCCTGTCATTAACTTGACCAATTCCCCCTCTACGAGGCCTCACAGAACCACCACTCCCCTGGCCGGTCATATGCGAACCCATAGCCACCACATTCGGTTCAGTCAGATTAAAAGGAGTGAACAAGTTTGCCGGTACCTTGATGCCACGATCCCCCGGCAGCACAAAATCCTCCCTGTCGCTCTCCGAATCAGGCACGTAATCGGCCGCCGCTCCGGCCATCGTGCTCGCGCTCCCTTTCACCGGCAGCACAAGGTCATCATCACTGTCGCTCTCTGAATCAGCCGCATAGTCGGCCAGCCGAGCTGATGCGCCCTTACGCCGCTTCGCCGTCCCGTCGGCATCCTGGTGCAGCATTTCGTCGTGCACCTTGTCTCCAGACCCGGACCCCCCTCCATCCGGTCCAAGCCCCATCTCCGCGTGAACATCTGGCTCCACCGGCCGCTTGCCGAGCCGAGACCCTGACCGCAAGCTCCTGCGCGTCCCCTGACCACTGGAGCCGCCGCCGGTGCCGCCCGAGGCCCTAGCCTCGCCGCCGCCGCCATCGCTCCCCAACTCCCCAACCACCGGGGAAGCATCCGGAGCAATAGCGGCAGCACGGGCGGAGACTCGGGGCCTCCCCTTCCCCCTCCCGCGAGCGCCCGACGAAGCGCCGTCGCGGTCGGAAGAGGCCGCCGCGGGGGTGCCCGGGCTGGCGGCGCCGGCCAGGCGCAGGCTGCGGCGGGGCGCCTCGACGGCGGGGGACTTGAGGGAGCCGTCGCCGGAGGGGGAGCCGAGGCCGAGGGAGACGGAGGTGGACGGGGACGGCGCCGGCGTGCTCAGCAGGCCGCCCATCGCCGCCGGCGGCGACTGCGGGTCCGGGGCGGGCGCGATGGCGGCCCTGGCGCGCGCGGGCCGGCGGCGCATCGGGTGGGCGGGGGTGGGGGTGGGGGTGGGGCTGGAGGTGGAGCGGCGCGCTGGGTGGATGGGGTGGGGAGGGGAGGGGAGGCGGGAGGGAGGGTATATGGGAGGGGAAGGGGGGAGGCTTGCCGAGGAAGGAGGCGGCGGGGATTCGGCGGAGGTTTTTTAATAGGTTTCCTTCCCGCGCGATGGAGCGGGGCGGACGGTCGCCGATTGCGGCGGGCGGCGGTTGGGTTGGGTTGGGTTGGGTCGTGGGACGGCGCGAGGCCCGATGCGGCGGTGGGCGTTGGTTCGTGGGTGGGTGGGCTCGGCGCAAAACCGTACGCGCGGCGCGCGGGTCGTGTCGTGCGTGTCGTGCTGGGCTTTCGTGCGGTTCATGTGCCCGTTGGTTGTGGGGGCAAGTGCTGTGGTGTTTTTCTTTTTTCTTGGAAGTATCTACGTGTTCCGTTCAATTCATTTCAGTCAAAAAAAAGGAGGTCACGAGAAAACGCCACGCACACGGAGTTTATAAAAGATTGGGAAATGGAGGTCTGGAGGAAACGCCACGCACACCATGTTATTATTTTATAAAACCAAAAGCCACGCACACATGCGAGAGGTGTAAGAAAACGGAAATAAAACTTTTTTTAACACAGTACAAGAAACGTCTCCTCCCACGGGAAGGGAATTGCCGAAAATCCTGAATAAATTTGGTAATAATGCGAGTACCGGGACTTGAGACCTGATGAACCGGGAATATCACTGTCTCTCTAACTATTCAACCACAGATTGGTTCGCAACGGAAATAAAACTTTGAGGGATGTAAAATACATCTTGAAAAAAATGACACGCATATAACAAGGTATTCTGCGTATATTTGGAATTTTGTTAGGAGATACTCCTAGCACGTGAGCTACTGAGGAAATAACATCTGCTATTGAGTATTCACAAATCCACCTAGTTCTGTGGAGCACGCACGTCCAAAAAACTCGTCATAAAGGCATCTCCAACAATGGCCCGTAAATTTGCTCCTGCATCCGTATGCGAACAGGGACCAGTCCACCGACAAGAATATGGGAGGCGGCCAACTAACTATCCGCATACAGTGGTGGAGGACAAAAAAAAAATTAGGTGTGAAACAGAAAAAGATATAATGCAAAACCAAAATAATCCATACACACTAAAATGAAAGCAAATACTTTTATACAATCCTAAATGTAATAACCAAACGCAATGGAAGTGCAATCTTTTTAAAATAAAAATAACCCAAAAACATGCCTATAATGAAAGCTTGGTGTCCAGAAGACCCTGCAGTGCCCTGTCCTTCTTTTGATGAGCAGACTGTCTCATAGCGTTATCACTTTCATGGGGGGTGCTTGATTGAAGCTACTATGATTACCAACTACTTCAAGCTAGCTTGTTAAATCTGTAATTCATCACACGAGAATGTTTTTGAGATCACTACATTGTAGATTTTCGAAAAAGAAAAAACTCAATTATTTGTTTGTGCTAGCCCTTTTCTCTTGCTGTCCATCTTTTCCTTTTCTCTTCACCGGCAAACCAACAACATCGGCACCTCACACGCCAAGGCCAAGGATTGCTTGCCGCCGAATGTGCCGCCGCTGCTGCGTGACGCATGGCCACTTTTGCTGGTCGCCGGCCTGCGCACCACTCCTCCTCGCTATCGACCCCGCGCGCTTGTGCTAGCCGTTGGGTAGGGTTCGAGCGACACGGAGGACAAGACCGATGACTAGCTAAAAGCGGTGGATCCTATTTGACGCTCATGAGCGTCCAAACGTCGGGGCTTTGCTGAAGGCGCTCCGAGTGATGGGGAACGTAGTAATTTCAAAAAAGTTCCAAAGATCACGCAAGATCTATGTGATGCATAGCAACGAACGGGAGAGTGTTGTCCACGTACCCTCGTAGACCGTAAGCGGAAGCGTTATGACAACGCGGTTGATGTAGTCGTACGTCTTCACGATCCGACCGATCCTAGTACCGAAATTACGGCACCTCCGCGATCTGCACACGTTCGGCTCAGTGACGTCCTACGAACTCTCGATCCAGCTGAGTGTCGAGGGAGAGCTTCGCCAGCACGACGGCGTGATGACGGTGATGATGAAGCTACCGACGCAAGGCTTCGTCTAAGCACTGAAACGATATGACCGAGGTGGATTATGGTGGAGGGGGGCACCGCACACGGCTAAGAGATCAATGATCAACTTGTGTGTCTATGGGGTGCCCCCTCCCTCGTATATAAAGGAGTGGAGGAGGGAGGGCCGGCCCTCTATGGCGCGCCCTGGAGGAGTCCTACTCCCACCGGAAGTAGGATCCCCTCCCCCTCCCTAGTTGGACTAGGAGAGAAGGAAGGGGGAGAGAGGGAGGAAGGAAAGGGGGGCGGCCCCCACCCAATTCGGGTTGGGCTTGTGGGGGCGCCCTCCACCTGGCCGCCTCCTCTCTCCCACTATGGCCCAATAAGGCTCATATACTTCTCGGGGGGTTCCGGTAACCTCCCGGTACTCCGGTATATGCCCGAACTCACCCGAACCATTCCGATGTCCAAACATAGGCTTCCAATATATCAATCTTCATGCCACGACCATTTCGAGACTCCTCGTCATGTCCGTGATCACATCCGTGACTCTGAACTACCCTTGGTACGTACATCAAAACACATAAACTCATAATACCAATCGTCGTCGAACGTTAAGCGTGCGGACCCTACGGGTTCGAGAACTATGTAGACATGACCGAGACACGTCTCCGGTCAATAACCAATAGTGGAAGCTCGATGCTCATATTGGTTCCTACATATTCTACGAAGATCTTTATCAGTCAAACTGCATAACTACATATGTTGTTCCCTTTGTCATCGGTATGTTATTTGCCCGAGATTCGATCGTCGGTATCTCAATACCTAGTTCAATCTCGTTACCAGCAAGTCTCTTTACTCGTTCCGTAATGCATCATCCCGCAACTAACTTAGTCACATTGCTTGCAAGGCTTATAGTGACGTGCATTACCGAGAGGGCCCAGAGATACCTCTCCGACAATCGGAGTGACAAATCCTAATCTTGATCTATGCCAACTCAACAAACACTATCGAAGACACCTGTAGAGGATCTTTATAATCACTCAGTTACGTTGTGGCGTTTGATAGCACACAAAGTGTTTCTCTGGTATTCGAGAGTTGCATAATCTCATAGTCATAGGAACATGTATAAGTCATGAAGAAAGCAATAGCAACATACTAAACGATCAAGTGCTAAGCTAACAGAATGGGCCAGGTCAATCACATCATTCTGTAATAATGTGATCCTGTTAATAAAATGACAACTCATGTCTATGGCTAGGAAACTTAACCATCTTTGATTAACGAGCTAGTCAAGTAGAGGCATACTAGTGACACTCTGTTTGTCTATGTATTCACACATGTATTAAGTTTCCGGTTAATACAATTCTAACATGAATAATAAACATTCATCATGATATAAGGAAATATAAATAAAAACTTTATTATTGCCTCTAGGACATATTTCCTTCAGTCTCCCACTTGCACTAGAGTCAATAATCTAGATTACACAGTAATGATTCTAACACCCATGGAGTCTTGGTGCTGATCATGTTTTGCTAGTGAGAGAGGCTTAGTCAACGGGTCTGCAACATTCAGATCCGTATGTATCTTGCAAATCTCTATGTCCCCTTTCGACACTTGATGACGGATGGAATTGAAGCGTCTCTTGATGTGCTTGGTTCTCTTGTGAAATCTGGATTCCTTTGCCAATGCAATTGCTCCAGTATTATCACAAAAGATTTTCATTGGACCCGATGCACTAGGTATGACACCTAGATCGGATATGAACTCCTTCATCTAGACTCCTTCATTTGCTGCTTCCGAAGCAGCTATGTACTTCGCTTCACATGTAGATCCCGCCACGACACTTTGCTTAGAACTGCACCAACTGACAGCTCCACCGTTCAATATAAATACGTATCCGGTTTGTGACTTAGAGTCATCCAGATCAGTGTCAAAGCTTGCATCAACGTAACATTTACGACGAGCTCCTTGTCACCTCCATAAACGAGAAACATATCCTTAGTCCTTTTCAGGTATTTCAGGATGTTCTTGATCGTTGTCCAGTGATCCACTCCTGGATTACTTTGGTACCTCCCTGCTAAACTAATAGCAAGGCACACATCAGGTCTGGTACACAGCATTGCATACATGATAGATCCTATGGCTGAAGCGTAGGGAACAACTTTCATTTTCTCTTTATCTTCTGTAGTGGTTGGGCATTGAGTCTGACTCAACTTCACACCTTGTTACACAGGTAAGAACCCTTTCTTTGCTTGATCCATTTTGAACTTCTTGTAAAATATAGGCTTGTCCAAAATATAAATTAGAAATGCTACAGAGCTCCCACTCACTTTCTTGTAAAATATAGGCTTCTCCAAAAGTCCGTATAAAACCATATGCTCTGATCACACTATCAAAACGTTTATTCCAACTCCGAGAGGCTTGCACCAGTCCATAAATGGATCGCTGGAGCTTGCACACTTTGTTAGCATCCTTTGGATTGATAAAACCTTCGGGTTGCATCATATACAACTCTTCTTCCAGAAATCCATTCAGGAATGCAGTCTTTACATCCATTTGCCAAATTTCATAATCATAAAATGCAGCAATTGCTAACATGATTCAGACGAACTTAAGCATTGCTACGGGTGAGAAAGTCTCATCGTAGTCAACTCGTTGAACTTATCAAAAACCTTTCGGGACAAGTCGAGCTTTATAGACAGCAACATTGCCGTCAACGTCAGTCTTCTTCTTGAAGATCAATTTATTCTCGTTGGCTTGCCAATCATCGGGCAAGTCAACCAAAGTCTACACTTTGTTCTCATACATGGATCCCATCTCAGATTTCATGGTCTTAAGCCATTTCGCGGAATCTGAGCTCATCATCGCTTCCTCATAGTTCGTAGGTTCGTCATGGTCAAGTAACATGTCCTCCAAAACAGGATTACCTTACCACTCTGGTGTGGATCTTACTCTGGTTGACCTACGAGGTTCGGTAGTAACTTGATCTAAAGTTTCATGATCATTATCATCAGCTTCCTCACTAATTGGTGTAGGGATCACAGGAACTGATTTCTGTGATGAACTACTTTCCAATAAGGGAGCAGGTACAGTTACCTCATCAAGTTCTATTTTCCTCCCACTCACTTCTTTGGAGAGAAACTCCTTCTCTAGAAAGGATCCATTCTTAGCAATGAATGTCTTGCCTTCGGATCTGTGATAGAAGGTGTACCCAACAGTCTCCTTTGGGTATCCTACGAAGACACATTTCTCCGATTTGGGTTCGAGCTTATCAGGTTGAAGTTTTTTCACATAAGCATCGCAGCCCCAAACTTTAAGAAACGATAACTTGGGTTTTCGCCAAACCACAGTTCATAAGGTGTCGTCTCAACGGATTTACATGGTGCCCTATTTAATGTAAATGCAGCCGTCTCTAAAGCATAACCCCAAAACGATAGTGGTAAATCAGTAAGGACATCATAGATTGCACCATATCTAATAAGGTGCGGCTACGACGTTCGGACACACCATTACGTTGTGGTGTTCTGGGTGGCGTGAGTTGTGAAACTATTCCGCATTGTTTCATATGAAGACCAAACTCGCAACTCAAATATTCTCCTCCACGATCAGATCGTAGAAACTTTATTTTCTTGTTACGATGATTTTCCACTTCACTCTGAAATTCTTTGAACTTTTCAAATGTTTCAGACTTATGTTTCATCAAGTAGATATACCCATATCTGCTCAAATCATCTGTGAAGGTGAGAAAATAATGATACCCGCCGCGAGCCTCAATATTCATTGGTCCACATACATCAGTATGTATGATCTCCAACAAATCTGTTGCTCGCTTCATTGTTCCGGAGGACGGAGTTTTAGTCACCTTGCCCATGAGGCATGGTTCGCAAGTACCAAGCGATTCCAAAAGTACATCAGAATGGAGTTTCTTCATGTGCTTTACACCAATATGACCCGAACAACAGTGCCACAAATAAGTTGCACTATCATTATCAACTCTACATATTTTGGCTTCAATATTATGAATGTGTGTGTCACTACTATCGAGATTCAACAAAAATAGACCACTCTTTAAGGGCGCATGACCATAAAAGATATTACTCATATAATAGAACAACCATTATTCTTAGATTTAAATGAATAACCGTCTCGCATCAAACAAGATCCAGATATAATGTTCATGCTCAACGCTAGCACCAAATAACAATTATTCAAGTCTAAAACTAATCCCGAAGGTAGATGTAGAGGTAGCGTGCTGACGGCGATCACATCGAGTTTGGAACCATTTCCCACGCGCATCGTCACCTCGTCCTTAGACAATCTTCGCTTAATCCGTAGTCCTTGTTTCGAGTTGCAAATATTAGCAACAGAACCAGTATCAAATACCCAAGTGCTACTGCGAGCATTAGTAAGGTACACATCAATAACATGTATATCACATATACCTTTGTTCACCTTGCCATCCTTCTTATCCGCCAAATACTTGGGGCATTTCCGCTTCCAGTGACCAGTTGATACGTCCATTTTGCATCATGCTTTTATATCAATATTTATTGCATTATGGGATGTTATTACACATTATATCTCAGTACTTATGGCTATTCTCTCTTATTTTACAAGGTTTACCATGAAGAGGGGGAATGCAGGCAGCTGGAATTCCGGCTGGAAAAGGAGCAAACGTTGGAAACCTATTTTGCACAGCTCCAAAAGTCCTGAAACTCCATGAAACAACCTTTTGGAATTAATAAGAATTTTTGAGCGAAAGAAATACACCAGGGGGCCCACACCCTGTCCGAGGAGCAGGAGGCGCGCCCCCTATAGGGCGCGCCCCTATCTCCTGGGCCCCCTGGTGGGCCTCCGGCGTCCATCTTCTGCTATATCATCGCTTTTACCTGGAAAAAATCGTGGGCAAGCTTACGGGACGAAACTCCGCCGCCACGAGGCGGAATCAATCTAGGGCTCCGCGGAGCTGTTCTGTCGGGGACACTTCCCTCCGGGAGTAGGGATGGCAATGGGTACCCATTACCCGCGTACCCTGCGGGTAAAAACCCTATTAGGGTAAGGGTATGGGAGAAAAATTTACCCATAGGTACTTAAATGGGAAAAATACCATACCCATTGGGTTGAGAGGGTGCGGGTATGGGATCGTATAACCCATGCCCGCGTACCCATGCACCCATCTAAATTGTGGACAAGTGGGTTCCCTTTAATATCCTAATGTATTAATTTTCTCCTCCTAGTCACGCTAGGTAAAAACTCTAATGTGTAGTCAAAGTATCACTATAATTTATCATGGTTTTGTGAACTTAAAGTGTATGCCTATGTGTTGTTGTTTAACATTTTTATGTGTCGTTTTATAGGCAAATATTTTTGTTTATGAGAATGTGTTGTTGTTACAGTATGTTGTTGTACATTATTGTTTAAAATGTGTTGCTATTAATAATGATTATATGTAGCTTTTTACAACTATTTTCTACTCAATTGATGTGTTGTATACGCGGGTATTTTTACCCGCGGGTACCCATATACCCTGTCGGGTGACGGGTATGGGGAAAAATTGTACCCTTGAAGGGTATGGGCATGGGTGATGGGTAAGTTCAGGGTGGACGGGTAAGGGTATGGGGTGGCTTCACCCGTACCCATACCCTGCGGGTGCCATCCCTATCCGGGAGGGGGAAATCATCACCAACGTTATCACCAACGATCCTCTCATCGGGAGGGGGTCAATCTCCATCAACATCTTCACCAGCACCATCTCCTCTCAAAACCCTAGTTCATCTCTTGTATCCAATCTTGTATGAAAACCACAAATTGGTACCTGTGGGTTGCTAGTAGTGTTGATTACTCCTTGTAGTTGATGCTAATTGGTTTACTTGGTGGAAGATCATATGTTCAGATCCTTTATGCATATTATTACTCCTCTGATTATGAACATGAATATGCTTTGTGAGTAGTTATGTTTGTTCCTGAGGACATGGGTGAAGTCTTGATATTAGTAGTCATGTGAATTTGGTACTCGTTCGATATTTTAATGAGATGTATGTTATCTTTTCCTCTAGTGGTGTTATGTGAACGTCGACTACATGACACTTCACCATTATTTTGGCCTAGAGGAAGGCATGGGGAAGTAATAAGTAGATGATGGGTTGCTAGAGTGACAGAAGCTTAAACCCTAGTTTATGCGTTGCTTCGTTAGGGGCTGATATGGATCCATATGTTTAATGTTGTGGTTAGGTTTACCTTAATACTTCTTTTGTAGTTGCGGACGCTTGCAATAGGGGTTAATCATAAGTGGGATGCTTGTCCAAGTAAGGGCAGTACCAAGTACCGGTCCACCCACATATCAAATTATCAAAGTACCGAACGCGAATCATATGAGCGTGATGAAAACTAGCAGCGATAATTCCCATGTGTCCTCGGAGCTCCTTTCTCATTATTAGAAATTGTCCGAGCTTATCCTTTGCTACATAAAGGATTGGGCCACCTTGCTGCACTTTATTTACTTTATTTACTTGTTACTCGTTACCATTTATCTTATCACAAAACTATCTATCACCTACAATTTCAGTGCTTGCAGAGAAAACCTTACTGAAAATCGCTTATCATTTTCTTCTGCTCCTCGTTGGGTTCGACACTCTTACTTATCGAAAGGACTAGATTTACCCCCTACACTTGTGGGTCATCAAGACTCTTTTCTGGCGCCGTTGCCGGGGAGTGTAGCGCTTTTGGTGAGTGGAACTTGGTAAGGAAACATTTATATAGTGTGATGAAATTTTACATTACTTGTCACTATGGAAACTAATCCTTTGAGGGCTTGTTTGGGGTATCTTCACCCCAACCGGAAGAACAAAGAGTTGCTCCTCAACCTATCAAACTTTATGAAAATATTTACTTTGAGATTCCTTCGGGTATGATAGAGAAACTGCTAGCTAATCCATTTGCAGGAGATGGAATATTGCATCCCGATTTACACCTTATCTTTGTGGATGAAGTTTGTGGATTATTTAAGCTTGCAGGTATTCCCGATGATGTTGTCAAAAGGGAGGTCTTCCCTTTATCTTTGAAGGGAGATGCATTGACATGGTATAGGCTATGTGATGATATGAGATCCTGGAATTATAAGCGATTGAAGTTGGAATTTCACCAGAAGTTCTATCCTATGCATCTTGTTCATCGTGATTGTAATTACATATATAATTTCTAGCCTCGCGAAGGAGAAAGCATCGCTCAAGCTTGGGGGAGGCTTAAGTCAATGTTATATTTATGCCCCAATCATGAGCTCTCTCAGGAAATGATTATCCAGAATTTTTATGCTTGGCTTTCTCTTGATAATCGCAACCTGCTCGATACTTCTGTGCTGGTTCTTATATGCTGAAGACTATTGATTTCAAATGGGAATTATTGGAAACAATTAAACACAACTCTGAAGATTGGGGTTCCGATGATGGTAAGGAGTCAGGTATGACACCTAAGTTCGATTGTGTTAAATCTTTTATGGATATCGATGCTTTTCGTGGATTTAGTGCTAAATATGGACTTGACTCTGAGATAGTAGCTACTTTCTGTGAATCTTTTGCTACTCACGTTGATATCCCTAAAGAGAAGTGGTTTAAATATAATCCTCCTGTTGAAGTGAAAGTAGTTGCACCTATTACAGTCGAAGAAAAGACTATTACCTATAGTGATCCTATTGTTCCTACTACTTATGTTGAAAAACCTCCTTTCCTGTTAGGATAAAGGATCATGCTAAAGCTTATTTGTTGTTCGTAAGAGTAATACTAGGACTTATACACCTCCTGAGCAAATTAATGTTGAACCTAGTATTGCTATGGTTAAAGATCTCTTGGATGAGGATTTAGATGGGCATGTTATTTATTTCTGTGGTGAGACTGCTAATATTGCTAGACTAGACACTAAGACATGTAGACCTGTCGTAGGCATGCATGTTATTTCTGTTAAAATATGAGATCATTGTTATCATGGCTTATGTGATATGGGTGCTAGTGCTAGTGCAATACCTTATTCCTTATATCAAGAAATTATGCATGACATTGCACCCATTGAATTAGAAGACATTGATGTTACTATTAAGCTTGCTAATAGGGATACCATTAAACCCTTTGGGATTGTTAGAGATGTTGAAGTTTTGTGTGGGAAGGTTAAATACCCTGCTGATTTTCTTGTTCTTGGTTCCCACAAGATGATTTTGTCCCATTATTTTTGGTAGACCCTTCTTGAATACAGCTAGTGCTGAGATTAATTGTGAAAAGAATATTGTCACTGTTGGCATAGATGGTATGTCTCATGAGTTTAATTTTGCTAAGTTTAGTAGACAACCTCGTGATAGGGAACCACCTAGTAAGGATGAGATTATTGGTCTTGCTTCCATTGCTGTTCCTCCAACTGATCCGTTAGAACAATACTTGCTAGACCATGAAAACAATATGTTTATGAAGGAAAGAGAGGAAATAGATGAAGTGTTCCTTAAACAGGAACCTATGCTGAAACATAACCTTCCCATTGAAATTCTTGGGGATCCCCCTCCACCCAAGGGTGATCACGTGTTTGAACTCAAACCTTTACCTGACAATCTTAAGTATGCTTATCTTGATGAAAAAGAAATATATCCTGTTATTATTAGTGCTAAACTTTCAGAGAAAGAAGAGGAAAGATTATTGAAAACTCTGAAGAAGCACCAAGTAGCTATTGGATATACTCTGGATGATCTTAAGGGCGTTAGTCCCACGTTATGCCAACACAAAATTACATTGGAGGACAATGCCAAACCAGTTAGAGATCCTCAAAGACGATTAAATCCCAATATGAAGGAAGTGGTAAGGAAGGAGATACTAAAGCTCCTTGAGGCAGGTATTATTTATCCCGTTGTTGATAGTGAATGGGTAAGCCTGTCCATTGTGTTCCTAAAAAGGGAGGTATTACCGTTTTCCCTAATGATAAAGATGAATTGATCCCGCAAAGAATTATTACAGGTTAGATGGTAATTGATTTCCGTAAGTTAAATAAAACTACTAAGAAAGATCATTACCCCTTACCTTTTATTGATCAAATGCTAGAAAGACTATCCAAACACACAAATTTCTGCTTTTTAGATGGTTATTCTGGTTTCTCTCAGATACCTGTGTCAGCGAAGGATCAATCTAAAACTACTTTTACTTGCCCTTTTGGTACTTTTGCTTATAGACGTATGCTTTTTGGTTTATGTAATGCACCTGCTACCTTTCAAAGATGTATGATGGCTATATTCTCTGATTTTTGTGAAAAGATTTGTGAGGTATTCATGGATGACTTCTCCGTCTATGGATCCTCTTTTGATAATTGTTTGAGCAACCTTGATCGAGTTTTGTAGAGATGCGAAGACACTAGTCTCATCCTGAATTGGGAAAAGTGTCACTTTATGGTTAATGAAGGCATTGTCTTAGGGCACAAGATCTCCAAGAGAGGTATTGAAGTTGATAAAGCCAAAGTTGATGCTATTGAAAAGATGCCATGTCCCAAGGACATAAAAGGTATAAGAAGTTTCCTTGGTCACGCCGGTTTTTATAGGAGGTTCATTAAGGACTTTTCTAAAATCTCTAGGCCTCTGACTAATTTATTGCAAAAAGATATTCCTTTTGTCTTTGATGATGATTGTGTAGAAGCATTTGAAACACTTAACAAACTTTTGATCACTGCACCTATTGTTCAGCCACCTGATTGGAATTTACCTTTTGAAATTATGTGTGATGCTAGTGATTTTGTTGTAGGTGCTGTTCTAGGGCAAATAGTCGATAAGAAATTGAATATTATCCAGTATGCTAGAGAAATTATGCTACTACTGAAAAAGAGTTCTTAGCAGTTGTGTTTGCATGTGATAAGTTTATACCTTATATTGTTGATTCCAAAGTTACTATTCACACTGATCATGCTGCTATTAAATATCTTATGGAAAAGAAAGATGCTAAGCCTAGACTAATTAGATGGGTTCTCTTGCTCCAAGAATTTGACTTGCATATTATTGATAGAAAGGGAGCTCGAGAACCCGTTCTGAGATAACTTGTCTAGGTTAGAGAATGTTCTTGATGACCCTTGCCTATTAATGATAGCTTTCCTGATGAACAATTAGCGGTCGTCAATGCTTCTCGTACTGCTCCTTGGTATACTAATTATGCTAATTACATTGTTGCTAAAAATATACCGCCTAGTTTCACATACCAGCAAAAGAAAAAGTTCTTTTATGATTTAAGACATTACTTCTGGGATGATCCACACCTTTATAAAGAAGGAGTAGATGGTGTTATTAGGCGTAGTGTGCACGAGCATGAGCAGAGCAGATTCTACGTAAGTGTCACTCTGAATCTTATGGAGGACACCACGCTGGAGATAGAACTGCAGACAAGGTACTACAATCTGGTTTTTATTGACCTACTCTCTTCAAAGATGCTCGTAAGTTTGTCTTATCTTGTGATGAATGTCAAAGAATAGGTAACATTAGTAGACGACAAGAAATGCCTATGAATTATTCTCTTGTTATTGAACTGTTTGATGTTTGGGGCTTTGATTATATGGGACCTTTTCCTGCCTCTAATGGTTATACACATATTTTAGTTGTTGTTGATTACGTTACTAAGTGGGTAGAAGCTATTCCAACTAGTAGTGCTGATCATAACACTTCTATTAAAATGCTTAAGGAAGTTATTTTTCCGAGGTTTGGAGTCCCAAGATATCGTATGACGGATGGTGGTTCACATTTTATTCATGGCGCTTTCTGTAAGATGCTTGCTAAGTATGATGTCAATCATAGAATCGCATCTCCTTATCATCCGCAGTCTAGTGGTCAAGCAGAGTTGAGCAATAGAGAGCTCAAATTAAGTTTGCAAAAGATTGTGAATAGATCTAGAAAGAATTGGTCCAAAAAACTTGATGATGCATTATGGGCCTATAGAACTGCATACAAAAATCCTATGGGTATGTCTCCATATAAGATGGTTTATGGAAAAGCGTGTCATTTACCTCTCGAACTTGAACATAAGGCATATTGGGCTATTAAATAGCTCAATTATGACTTCAAACTTGCCGGTGAGAAGAGGTTATTTGATATTAGCTCACTGGATGAATGGAGAACCCAAGCGTATGAGAATGCCAAGCTATTCAAAGAAAAAGTCAAATGCTGGCATGATAAGAGGATACAAAAGCGCGAGTTTAATGTAGGAGACTATGTATTATTATTCAACTCTCGTTTAAGATTTTTTGTAGGAAAACTCCTCTCAAAATGGGAAGGTCCCTACGTTATCGAGGAGGTCTATCGTTCTGGTGCTATAAAAATCAACAACTTCGAAGGCACGAGTCCAAGGGTGGTAAATGGTCAAAGAATTAAACATTATATTTCAGGTAATCCTATCAATGTCGAAACTAATATTATTGAAACCGTAACCCCTTAGGAATACATAAGGGGCACTTTACAGAACGTTCCAGACTCCGAAAAGGGAAGTAAACCGACTCCAAAACAACTCCAATGGCAATTTTTATCAGTTTTGGAATATTTAAGAATTTTAGGAAGAAAGAAGTAGTCCGAAAGGGACACAAGGCTCCCACGAGAGTGGAGGGCCCCCCCCATAGGGCGCGCACCTGTCTCTTGGGCACCTCGTGTGCCTCCCGGACTCCGTTTTCTTGCACGTTACATATTTTGGTCGGTAAAAATTCATTATATATACTCCCGAAGGTTTTGACCACCGTATCACGCAAATAACCTCTGTTCCCATAGGGCGCGCACCTGTCTCTTGGGCACCTCGTGTGCCTCCCGGACTCCGTTTTCTTGCACGTTACATATTTTGGTCGGTAAAAATTCATTATATATACTCCCGAAGGTTTTGACCATCGTATCACGCAAATAACCTCTGTTTTCGTTTCGAGCTATTTCTGTTTCAGATCTAGAGCATCATGGCGTCTCCAAGCACTCCCAAGGACAAGTTTTTCGAGAGGGTTATCAATCCCTATCTCACACAGGTGCTGCAACACCCTCAAACCATTGAGATGCGTGAGGGGGTGCTGCACATCCACGATGTGGAGGGACCAAGGCGTACCGGGAGTGTGGAGACAAAGCTCGAAGCTGTGGAGCAGGAAGTTTTCAAGTGTCAAGGGATGGTGGAGCATGGACTCAACGCCAACCAGATGATGATCATGGAGTTCACCAACAACCACAAGCTAGATGCCAAAGTCATTGGGGAGACCATCTTCAAGCTTCAAGAGAAAATCGAGCACCTCCAAGCCCAGATCTATGACCTGCAAAACTAGAATTGTGAGTATGAATATAGATTCAAGAGGATGAGTTTGGCTGCAGATTTAAGGATCCTGGAGACTCGATCATCCTTCTATAATGGAGAGCCTATCACTACAAAAAAAAAAGACACATCCGTGAAATTTTGGGCCAAACGAATTTTTTTCTGTCATACATATGAGACTTCTATGACGATAATTGTGACAAAACCCGGTATCATCATAGATGTGGTGGGCTCCTAGTTCTATGACAAAAAATCATGGCAGAAAATGGGCTTTTCGTCCTGGGCGGGCCGGAGACGCAGCTGCATGACATTCTTTGGCCGTCCATGACGGAAAAAACCGTGGTAGAAGCAAGGGGGAGGAAAATTTCGGGGAGTTGCCAGTTACGGTGGGAGGTCGGGGGCGGAGCAATGCGCGTTTCTCTCGTACGTACGCGCGTGTGTGCGAGGCGTTGGCTCTAACTGAAGCTGAGTGAGGTGTTGGACTCTAACTAAACCCGGCGACAGACTGCGAGCTCTGGCGTTCTCGAACTCGAGCGATCGATCGATGGCTGTTAAGCGAACCCGATGGGCGATTCGCCGCTCGCTACTAAGCGAAGCCGATCGATGCTGCCTCAGGATGAGCAGTGGCGTTGCGGGGCGGGGGTGGATGAGCAGTGGCGATGGCGTTGCCTCTGGATGAGCAGGAACCCGTGGTGTGGAGGGCTGGATGAGCGATGAGCGGTGGAGGGGTGGCCGTGGAGGGTGGTTGAGCAGGACCCGTGGTGTGGAGGGCTGGATGAACAATAGGCGGTGGAGGGTGCCCGTGGAGGGTGGTTGAGCGATGGCGGTGGAGTAGCACGCGGTGGAGGCTGGATGAGCAGGGCCGTGGAGGTTGGAGGAGGTCGACGGTAGCCCATGGAGGCTGGAGGAAGTCGGCGGTGGAGATGAAACGGTATCCGTGGAGTCCGTTTTGCGATGCGCCACACCTCTCCCCGTTTCGACCGTAGCGCTCCAACACAAGTCCGTTTCATCCGTTTTGCGGTACGCCACACCCCTCCCGATCAACAGGACCCCCGTTTTGACCGTAGGAGGTCCGTTTCGTTCGTTTTGCGGTATGCCACACCCCTCCCGATCAACAGGACCACCATTTCGACCGTAGGAGGTCCGTTTCCTCCGTTTTTGATGCGCCACACCCTCCCGATCAGCAGGACCCTGTTTGATTGTAGGAGGTCCGTTTAAATCCGTTGTGCGATGCGCGAGCCTCGTTCCATCACCTGTTCCGTCCAAGCCGGTTGGCTCCCACGTGTTCCGTTGCCTCCCGATGAACACGGCGCATTCCATTGCATCCCCATGAACACGACGCATTCCGTTGCCTCCCGATGAACACGATGCATTCCGTTGCCTTCCCATGAACACAAAGCATTCCGTTGCCTCCCCATGAACACGAGCCCTTGCCGTACGTATGCGCGACTAGGCGTTCGAGACCCCGCCCGTATGTACACATGCGTGGCCGTATTTTCTTTCTTGCACCCTGGCCGTTGTACCTACGTGTACATGCTACGTGCGCGCCTCTACTACGACACATGCACGCCTCTACAACGACCAGTATGTACGTACACGTTCGCGACCAGAATGACAACGCTACGTACGCTTCGACCAGGTGGGTCCCGACTGTCAGGCACTTCCTTGCATGCGAAAATGTAGCTGGTGGGTCCCAACAGTCAGAGGGGCGAATCATTTTTTTGCCCGGACGCACTTCCTTGCGTGCGAAGGTGTAGCTGGTGGGTCCCAACAGTCAGGGGGAAACATTTTTTTCGCGAAATACGGTGGCCCGTCCGGTGGGTCCCAGCTGTCAGGTGGAGGAATAATTATTTTCCGCGTAATAAGGAGGCAGTGATGACCCGCAAGTATGGGATAGTTGTAGCCTCTTTCGATAAGTAAGAGTGTCGAACCCAACGAGGAGCTAAAGGTAGAACAAATACTCTCTCAAGTCCTATCGACCACCGATACGACTCTATGCACGCTTGACGTTCGCTTTACCTAAAACAAGTATGAAACTAGAAGTACTTTGTAGGTGTTTTCGGGTAAGCTTGCAAGAAAGTAAAGAACACATAAATATAAACTAGGGGCTGTTAAGATAAAGACACAACTAAATTAGTAAAAGTAAAGAGCTTGTTGTAACGAGAAAGTTATTTGTCCCTAGGCAATCGATAACTAGACCGGTAATCATTATTGCAATTTTATTTGAGGGAGAGGCATAAGCTAACATACTTTATCTACTTGGATCATATGCACTTATGATTGGAACTCTATCAAGCATCCGCAACTACTAAAGATTCATTAAAGGTAAAACCCAACCATAGCATTAAAGCATCAAGTCCCCTTTATCCCATACACAACAATCCCTCTTACACGGGTTTGTGTTTCAGTCACTCATCAACCCACTATAAGCGAATCATGAACGTATTGCAACACCCTACACCGGGAATCCCTCACGCTTGCGCGACATGGAGGGCACCATAGGACAACACCAATAATAAAACATACAACTCAAACCAATCATGATCATCAAATAGCCATTAGGACAAAACAGATCTACTCAAACATCATAGGATAGCCATACATCATTGGGAAATAATATATAGCGCTGAGCACCATGTTTAAGTAGAGATTGGTGAGAGAGGTTACACCGCTGCATAGAGGGGGGAAGAGTTGGTGGAGATGTTGGTGAAGATGGCGGAGGTGTTGGTGAAGATCGTGATGATGATGATGGCCCCCGGCGGCGTTCCGGCGCCACCGGAAGCAAGGGGGAGAGAGCCCCCCTTCTTCTTATTCTTCCTTGGCCTTCTCCCTAGATGGGAGAAGGGTTTCCCCTCTGGTCCTTGGCTCCCATTGCTTGGGAGGGGCTAGAGCCCCTCCGAGATTGGATCTATCTCTCTGTTTCTGCGTTCTCTGATTCTACCCCTTCACCGTTTCCTTTATATCCGGAGATCCGTAACTCCGATTGGGGTGAATCTTTCGCCCAGATCTTTCTCATAAAATTAGCTTTCTTGCGCCAGAAGGAGAGCGTCAACCGCCTTACGGGTGGACCACGAGGGTCAGGGGCGCGCTTCCTACCTCGTGACCACCCTGGACACCGTTTCGCGTTGATTTTACTTCCAGAAAATCATAAATATTCCAAAAAAAATCTCCATTCGTTTTTATCCCGTTTGGACTCCGTTTGAAATTGGGTTTCTGCAAAACAAAAAACATGCAACAGACAGGAACTGGCACTGGGCACTGGATCAATATGTTAGTCCGAAAAATAGTATAAAAAGTTGCCAAAAAGTATATGAAAGTGAATAATATTGGCATGGAACAATCAAAAATTACAGATATGATGGAGACGTATCAGCATCCCCAAGCTTAATTCCTGCTCGTCCTCGAGTAGGTGAATGATAAAAAAGAATAATTTTTGATGTGGAATGCTACCTAGCATAATCTTGATCATAAGTCTAATCATGGCATGAATATTAAGACACGAGTGATTCAAAGCAATAGTCTATCATTTGACATAAAAACAATAATACTTCGAGCGTACCAATAAAGCAATCATGTCTTTTCAAAACAACAAGGCAAAAGCAAGCTTATCCCTACAAAATCATACAGTTTGGCCATGCTTCATTTTCGTCACACAAAATGCCCCCATCATGCACAACCCGGATGACAAGCCGAGCAATTGGTTCATACTTTTTAACGCGCTTCAGCTTTTTCAACCCTCACACAAAACATGAGTGCAAGCCATGGATATAGCACTATAGGTGGAATAGAATATAATGATGGAGGTTAGGTGGAGAAGACAAAAAAGGAGAAAGTCTCACATCAACTAGGCATATCAACGGGCTATGAAGATGCCCATTAATAGATATCAATGTGAGGAGTAGGGATTGCCATGCGACGGATGCACTAAGAGCTATAAGTGTATGAAAGCTCAACAAAAGAAACTAAGTGGGTGTGCATCCAACTTGCTTGCTCATGAAGACCTAGGGCATTTGAGGAAGCCCATCGTTGGAATATACAAGCCAAGTCCTATAATGAAAAATTCCCACTAGTATATGAAAGTGACAACATAGGAGACAATCTATATGAAGAACATGGTGCTACTTTGAAGCACAAGATATGAGACTCACTACATGAAGAACATGGTGCTACTTTGAAGCACAAGTGTGGAAAAAGAGATAGTAACATTGCCCCTTTTCCTTTTTTTTGGTGGGCTTCTTTGGCCCCCTTTTTTATTTAGGCTTCTTTGGCCTTTCCTCTTTTTTTATGGGGCAATGTTCTATAATGATGATCATCACACTTTTATTTACTTACAACTCGATATTACAACTTGATACTGGAACAAAGATATGACTCTATATGAATGCTTCCGGCGGTGTACCGGGATGTTCAATGATCTAGCATAATAATGACGTCAAAAAACGGACAAGCCATGAAAACATCATGCTAGCTATCTTACGATCATGCAAAGCAATATGACAATGTATGCTCAAGTCATGTATATGATGATGATGGAAGTTGCATGGCAATATATCTCGGAATGGCTATGGAAATGCCATGATAGGTAGGTATGGTGGCTGTTTTGAGGAAGATATAATGAGGCTTATGTGTGATAGAGCGTATCGTATCACGGGGTTTGGATGCACCGGCGAAGTTTGCACCAACTCTCGAGGTGAGAAAGGGCAATGCACGGTACCGAAGAGGCTAGCAATGATGGAAGGGTGAGAGTGCGTATAATCCATGGACTCAACATTAGTCATAAAGAACTCATATACTTATTGCAAAAGTTTATTAGCCCTCGAAGCAAAGTACTACTACGCATGCCCCTAGGGGGATAGATTGGTAGGAAAAGACCATCGCTCGTCCCCGACCGCCACTCATAAGGAAGACAATCAAAGAAACACCCCATGCTTCAAATTTGTCACACAACGGTTACCATACGTGCATGCTACAGGACTTGCAAACCTCAACACAAGTGTCTCTACAATCCACAACCACCCACTAGCATAACTCTAACATCACCATCTTTATATCGCAAAACTATTGCAAGGAATCAAACATATCATATTCAGCGATCTACAAGTTTATGTAGGATTTTATGACTAACCATGTGAATGACCAATTCCTGACATCTCTCTAAGTAGATATAAGTGAAGCAAGAGAGTTTAATTCTTTCTACAAAAGATATGCCCACGTGCTAACAAATATAAGTGAAGCAAAAGAGCATTCTACAAATGGCGGTTTTCTATGTAAAGAGAAACAGGCAATCCAAACTTCAAATGATATAAGTGAAGCACATGAAGCATTCTATAAAGCCATACTCAAAAGATTTAAGTGAAGTGCAATGAGCATTCTATAAATCAACCAAGTACTATCTCATACCAGCATGGTGCATAAAAGAAAAGTAAAAACCTAAATGCGAAAGACGCTCCAAGACTTGCACATAATGCACGAACGAAACAAATTCGAAAACATACCGATACTTGTTGAAGAAAGAGGGGATGCCTCCCCAGCATCCCCAAGCTTAGACGCTTGAGTCTCCTTGAATATTTACTTGGGGTGCCTTGGGCATCCCCAAGCTTGATCTCTTGCCTCTCTTCCTTCTTCTCATATCAAAACATCCTCGATTAGACACTACATCCACACAAAACTTCAACAGAAAACTCGGTAAGATCCGTTAGTATAATAAAGCAAATCACCACTCTAAGTACTGTTGCAAAACAATTCATATTTTGTTTTTGCATTGTGTCTACTGTAATATAACTCTTCCATGGCTTAATCCACTGATATAAATTGATAGATTCATCAAAACAAGCAAACTATGCATCAAAAACAGAATCTATCAAAAACAGAACAGTCTGTAGCAATCTGAACATCCACCATACTTCTGGTACCCCAAAAATTCTACCAAAATTAGGAAAAATAAAAAAGTTGTATATAAAGACATTGCAAAAGGAATCATAACCAATTGACATTCCAGTTAAAAATGTAAAATCGCGCACTACAGCCAAAGTTTCTGTCCTGCACCGTACAAACCAACAAGCATTGTAAACATCCTAAAGGCAAACCTTGGCACATTATTTTTATAATACAATGGAATTATACAAGGGGATAATTATTTTTGATGAAAAGTTTCTGTAATCAAGATTCACAAAGTTTCCGTGAGCATGAACAAAGTTCAAGGAGCTCTCCCACTTCAACAATGCTTGTCTTTCTCACTTTCACTTTCCTTTTTGAAAAGTTTTTAGGTTCCCCTCTTTATTTTTGTTGTTTTTAAACTATATGAAAGCACTCAATAGAAATAAATGACTCTCTAAAACTTCCAGGTTGTCTCCCTGGCAGCGCATTCTTTAAAGCCATTAAGCTAGGCATTTAGTGCTCAAGTAATGAATCCACCCGGATCCCAAGGTATATCAAAGCCAATTTTAATTAACAATGATTTGTAATTTAATAGTGAGCAAAAAGTAACATATATCATGCAACAACAAAGTCTAACTCTCTTCCTATGCATCGGCATGTCATAAAAGAACAATTCATGCACACCAAGTAAAGGCCAATGCATAGTATAAGCAGATTCTTGCAATTCTATCATATTGGAAACATAAAGAGGCGGAGATATAGTTCCTCTCGCATAATAATTGCAAGTAGGAGCAGCAATCACATGCATATTACATTCATCAAAATCATCATGTGCATTGGTAAAAGGCAACCCATCAATATAATCCTTAATAAGTGCAAGCTTCTCCGATATAGTGTAGTCGGGAGAATTCAAAAAGATAATAGGACTATCATGCGTGGGTGCAATAGCAACAATTTCATGTCTAACATAAGGAACTATAGCAAGTTCATCTCCATAAGCATAATTCATATTGGCATCTTGGCCACAAGCATAGCAAGCATCATCAAAAAGGGATATTTCAAGAGAATCAACGGGATCATAGCAATCGTCATGGCAACCATCCTTCGGTAAGCACGAAGGGGAATTAAATAATGTATGAGTTGGAGGGTTACTCTCATTAGAAGGTGAGCACGGGTAGCTAATCCGCTCCTCCTCCTTTTGTTCTTCGCTCTCCTCATCATCTTTTTCATCCAATGAGCTCACAGTTTCATCAATTTCTTCTTCCATAGCTTCCTGCAAAATATTAGTCTCTTCTTGGACAGCAGAGACTTTCTTAATAAATGCATTAATGTAGTAATTGTATTTATAATTTGCATAGCAATATCTAAGTGTAGCAAGATTTTCAGGCCTATAAACATCATCATCTAAAGCTTCATACTTTTCAAACAAAGCTTCAATTTCATAAGCAGCCTTAAAAGCAACAAATTCTTCTATTTGTTCCACATCATAGTAATCATATATACCATTAGCATAAGAAGCTAAGGTTTCATTAACATTAAATTTGCATGAAAAGGGAAGGTGTGGAGCTTCCATCCTAGAGCAACAAGTAATATCATATCTCAAGCATAGATCCCGGGCGTACCAATGCAACATAATAAATTGATCCCATAATAGTTTCCCTTTTTGTGTCAGCGATAATCCCTAAAGTATTCATGTTGATCCAACGTTACTCCCATTATAAAGTTGAATGGGATTTTCTCAGGATTATCAAAGTAGTACATAATATCTTTCACATAATGAGAATCGAGGGTTTTAGGAGTTACCCCATCCTCATGAGTAGCAAGTACAACTAATTTTTTTGGTATTTTGTGTTCCATATCCATGACTAAAGATAGAGAACAACTTAGAACAGCAAATAAAATTTACTTAGTGATAAAGCAAACAAGCACACACGAGAATATTCACCCCACGCTATGACTCCCCGGCAACGGCGCCAGAAAAAGGTCTTGATAACCCACAAGTATAGGGGATAGTTGTAGCCTCTTTCGATAAGTAAGATTATCGAACCCAACGAGGAGCTAAAGGTAGAACAAATATTCTCTCAAGTCCTATCGACCACCGATACGACTCTACGCACGCTTGACATTCACTTTACCTAAAACAAGTATGAAACTAGAAGTACTTTGTAGGTGTTTTTGGGTAAGCTTGCAAGAAAGTAAAGAACACGTAAATATAAACTAGGGGCTGTTAAGATAAAGACACAACTAAATTAGTAAAAGTAAAGAGCTTGTTGTCACGAGAAAGTTATTTGTCCCTAGGCAGTCGATAACTAGACCGGTAATCATTATTGCAATTTTATTTGAGGGAGAGGCATAAACTAACATACTTTCTCTACTTGGATCATATGCACTTATGATTAGAACTCTAGCAAGCATCCGCAACTACTAAAGATTCATTAAGGTAAAACCCAACCATAGCATTAAAGCATCAAGTCCCCTTTATCCCATACGCAACAATCCCTCTTACTCGGGTTTGTGTTTCAGTCACTCACCAACCCACTATAAGCGAATCATGAACGTATTGCAACACCCTACAGCGGGAATCCCTCACGCTAGCGCGACACGGAGGGCACCATAGGACAACACCAATAATAAAACATACAACTCAAACCAATCACGATCATCAAATAGCCATTAGGACAAAACAGATCTACTCAAACATCATAGGATAGCCATACATCATTGGGGAATAATATATAGCGTTGAACACCATGTTTAAGTAGAGATTACAGCGGGTAAAAGAGAGGTTACACCGCTGCATAGAGGGGGAAGAGTTGGTGGAGATGTTGGTGAAGATGGCGGAGGTGTTGTTGAAGATCGCGGTGATGATGATGGCCCCCGGCGGTGTTCCGGCGCCACCGGAAGCAAGGGGGAGAGAGCCCCCCTTCTTCTTCTTCTTCTTCTTCCTTGGACTTCTCCCTAGATGGGAGAAGGGTTTCCCATCTGGTCCTTGGCTCCCATGGCTTGGGAGGGGCGAGAGCCCCTCCGAGATTGGATCTATCTCTCTGTTTCTGCGTTCTCTGATTCTACCCCTTCACCGTTTCCTTTATATCTGGAGATCCGTAACTCCGATTGGGGTGAATCTTTCGCCCAGATCTTTCTCATAAAATTAGCTTTCTTGCACCAGAAGGAGAGAGTCAACCGCCTTACAGGTGGACCACGAGGGTCAGGGGCGCTGGGGGTAGGGCGCCCCTACCTCGTGACCACCACCGACTTTGTTTGCGTTGATTTTACTTCCGAAAATCATAAATATTCCAAAAAATCTCCATCCATTTTATCCCATTTGGACTCCGTTTGATATTGGGTTTCGCGAAACAAAAACTTGCAATGAGCGAGAACCGCACCTTTGGACCTTTGGATCAATATGTTAGTCCCAAAATAGTATAAAAAGTTTCCAAAATGTATATGAAAGTGAATAATATTGGCATGGAACAATCAAAAATTATAGATACGACGGAGACGTATCAGGCACTTCCTTGCTGCGGCCGTGGACCCAGCTGTCAGCCTCTCCACATATAGTCCACGTCCGATGGAAATCGTTCCTTGACCACGTTGACCACGCCTCGCTGAGAGCACCAGGGCGGTGGACGACGGCGAGGCCTAGGAAGGGGACGACGGCGAGCCAGGGAAGATGCAGCAGTGGAAGCTCGCGCCGAGAGGAGTACGAGGGTTCACTGGTTCGGCTGCGGTGTGAGGCTGCCATCGCCGCAGGGCCTGGCCAGCGGTGGGAATAGTAGGGGGCGGTGAGGCCTCCGCGACAGCACATTCGGCCACGGGAGGCAGGAGCATGCGACACGACCGGCACTGCTTTGGGCGGCTGGAGTAAGAAGACCAGAGGTTGAAGAAGCACTACGG
Source organism: Aegilops speltoides (assembly GCA_021437245.1). Lineage (NCBI taxonomy): Eukaryota > Viridiplantae > Streptophyta > Magnoliopsida > Poales > Poaceae > Aegilops > Aegilops speltoides. The sequence continues at coordinate 522,439,256 of CM038147.1, forward strand.
CCGTTGGATGGACATCGTACGGTCACTGGGGCTAGAATCGTTTATATTAACTAAGTTGAGAAAGCCCTCCGTCCCCGTCAACTTAGTAGGCCCACAAGTCAGCCTCCCACCAAGGTGGGTCCCAGCTAGCTGGGGGGGTATTCATTTTTTTGTGCGTAATAAGGAGGCACTTCTGGTGGGTCCGAGTGACGATGGGGAACGTTTTATGAAATCGGTGGCCCGTCGGGTGGGTCCCAACAGTCAGGGGCAAACGTTTTTTTTTTGCGAAATACTGGTGGCCCGTCCGGTGGGTCCCTGCTATCAGGTGGAGGAATAATTATTTTCCGCGTAATAAGGAGGCACTTCCTTATGGCTGCCGTGGACCCAGCTGTCAGCCTCTCCACGTACAGTTATCTTCCGATGGAATTCGGTTGTTGACCACATTGACCACGCCGCGCCGAGAGCACCACGGCGGTGGACGACGGCGAGGCCTAGGAAGGGGACGACGCGGAGCCGGGGAAGACGCGGCAGTGGATGCCCACGCGGAGAGGAGTACGAGGGTTCACTGGTTCGGCGGCTTGTTGCCGCCGCCCTTGAGAATAACAGGGTGTGGGTGAGTGGAGTGGAGGGATGGCACGGCGGCGGTGGGAGTAGTATGGGTCGGTGAGGCCTCCATGGCAGCACACCCGCCACGGAGGCGGAGCAAAGGCACGACCGGGCGCTGCTTTGGGCGACTGGAGCAAGAAGACCAGAGGTTGAAGAAGCACTACGGCCGTTGGATGGACATCATACGGTCAGTCGAGCTAGAATCGTGCATATTGACTAAGTTGACAAAGCCCTTCGTCCCCGTCAATTTAGTAGGCCCACTATACTGGGTCCCAGCTAGCAGGGGGAGTATTCTTATTTTGGGCGTAATAAGGAGGCACTTCCTTGCGTGCGAAGATATAGCTGGTGGGTCCGAGCCGTCAGCGGCGGTAACATTTTTTTCACGAAATACAGAGGCCCTTTCGGTGGGTCCCAGATGTCAGGTGGAGGAATCATTATTTTGCGCGTAATAAGGAGGCATTTGCTTGCATGCGGCCGTGGACCCTGCTGTCAGCCTCTCCACGTACAGTCCACTTCCGATGGATGTCGTTCATTGACCACATTGACCAGGCCGCGCAGAGAGCACCAGGGCAGTGGACGACGGCAAGGCCTAGGAAGGGAACGACACGGAGCCAGGGAATACTCGTCAGTTATTTCCCACGCGGAGGAGTACGAGGGTTTACTGGTTCGTCTGTCGTCGCCGGAGAATAACAACATGTGTGGGACTGAGGGTGAGTAGAGGGATAGCTAGGCCAGCGATGGGAGTACGATGGGGCGGTGAGGCTGGCTTGGCAAAGACAGCCGACATGAGGAAGGAGGGAGCAGGCAGTCCCACCGGGGCTTGTTTGAGTGGCTGGAGCAGGAAGAGCAGAGATTGAAGAAGCACGACGGCCGTTGGATGGACATCCAACAGTATACAGGCCATCTGTGGAAAGCCTCAAATCTATGGAAAACAGCATATAGCCCATCTGCCATTATTTCAAATAGTTTACAACCCATTTGCTAATTCTTACGGGTTTTTTGGAGCCCATATTCTTTTTGTTAGCATTACAGCCCATATTGTGGCCACGGTTAAAAAATTATACGAAATTTTGCATATGTCGGTGCAGTGTGAACTGTTTTTAATCCCGAAATTTCGAGTCACATTCAGACTGATTTTAAAAATAAATGTATATCAATATAAAATCCAATAAATTGTCCACGCATAAAAATCAATGCAATTTAAAATCTCGAAATGAAAAAAGATATAATTGCCGGTTTGATGTGTTTTAAAAATGTACAACCCATTTCTCATTACTGATAGGCCATTTTCTCGGCCAGCCGAATGAAGCTCTCCTTGTCTAGCCCAACAGGCCTGATAAAGTTACTTACTTGACAAATCACAAAAAAACTGGGCTAGCCATTTTCAAAAAGAAAAAAAAACTACTGGGCTGGTCTGTCGTAAACATAAAAGAAAAGGCTGTCTAGACAGGCCAGAGTGTCCCGCATAGCCCAGTTGACACCCTGCTTCCGTCTCAAAAACATATTAGATAAATGCCACTCCAATTATGGCGATTCATAAAAATGCCACTGCAATTTCCAAACTTTGAAAAATGCCACTGCAATTTTTGCAAACTTTGAGAAACGCCATACGCAGTTTGCAAACTTTGAAAACGCCACTCCGGACTTCAAAAATGCCACTAGAAATGGCATGAAATGGCATTTTTCAAAGTTTGGAAATTGCAGTGGCATTTCTTGGAGGCATTTATCAAATTAACCCAAAACAAAAATAACTGGGCGAGCTGCTGGGTCCCTGGTGTCAGTCGCTCGTTGTGCAATTCTCTCGTTTATTGACTACGTTGACAATGGCATGGGACCCAGATGTCAGAAATCCACTAGGAGGAGCCATTTTTTTATTGGCTTGAAATAAGGAGGCACTTGCTTGCGTACTGCCGTGCCCTTGGCGGGTCCCTGCTGTCATCCTCTCCACGTACAATCATCTCCTGATTGTGTACGCGTCAACTTGCTAGGCCCACAAGTCAGCCTCTAAACCCGTGGAGGACAAATACAACCCATTTTAAAAAATAACAGCCCATTCCATACGTTCAAACGGAAAGTTCAACATTCATAGCAAAGTAACAGGTCTGATCCGCATATAGAGTACTGAACTTCCACGTTGACAACCATCATAGCCAAGTTAACTATCTACTCCCACTAGACAAGTACTAACTTACTCTTAGCTAACTAGACAATGCCGGCGGTACACGCTAAACGCCGGCACCGGCGTCCTGCGCCTCGCCTCGGACTTGCCAGAGGTGCGATAGGGCGCGTTGCTCGTGCGTGTTGGCCCTTTCCTTGCCGGCGTGGTCCACTGAAGCTTCGGCTTCCAAGCGGGAAACCCACTAGACGAGCTGGTAGTAAAAATCGGCGTCGCAAACGCGTGCATGCCCGACAGCCTCCAGGGCTATTTGACGGGTGCCGGCCTCCACGTAGTCGGCCCAGTTGCGGGCGCTCTGCTCGCGACTCAGAGCGTCGGTGCGCTGCTGCTCCATGTCCCGCTGGCGGCGCAAATCGGTGTTACGCTGCTCCTTCGCCAGGCGGTCGCGCTCCAACAACTCCTGCTCCTCCGCCATGCGGTCGCGCTCCAACAACTCCTCGATCTGCGCATTGCCATCTAAAGACAGATAGAATGCCTCCTCCCTCCATCTGCCTTCCGGTGAAAATCCGAACACTAGTTTCGGCGGTGACCGCCTCCGGCGTCGCCTACCGCGGACGGGCGGGGGCATGGCAGACGTGGCGAGCAACGTCGGGCTGGTGGGGGCTTATGAGGATATGGCGAGTTGGGTCACGGTGGCACTGGAGAATGCCGGGAAACAGTACTTATAGGGGGAAGGTAGCGCGACGGTCATCGGAATTCAATGCATAATGGCTTAGCGTGCCAGCTTGCCGTTGAAAACTAAGGAAACTGAAATTATGACTGTGCCGTCCCGTCCCGTCTAGGTCGCACGCCGGCATGATGGTCAAACGAGTGCACTCGAATCATCTCCCTCCTTGTCAATAATGATTTCACGGATTTAAAAAGCCCGCAACAATTAAAGCGTATCTTTTTTCGCATCAGTTAGCTGCCTTAATTACGGCCGGCTGCATGAAGGCACTCAGAATCGCTCGCAGGCAGTACATGAAGCAGCATGCAACGAGTCGCAGCCAAGGGCACGCATGCAGCCACTTAAATCGCTAGAATTAATTAGGCTTAAACTTCTGCATGTCGTTAATTATTGCCATGCCTTGGTCTTGCTGCTTTGCTCACGGGACTAATAAACCCGGACGGAGGGAGTACCTTGGTTGGTGAGAGGTTTGAATTAAGCCCTGCAAACCGGAAAGGAGGTACTAGTACGTGCGTGATCCGCTATTTATTCGTGTAGGATCGAGTAGGTCGTTTCTTGAATTGAGCCCTGCAAACCGGAAAGGAGGTAGTACGTGCGTGATACGCTATTTATCCGTGTAGGATCGATAGTGTAGCTTGTCAGTTTCTTCAGAGGTAGGCATTTTTATCCGTGTAGGATCGATAGTGTAGCTTGTCAGTTTCTTCAGAGGTAGGCATTTTTATTCAAAAAACTGCCACTTCGCATCTTGCGTCGCAAATAAAACTGCCAGGTGCGCATTTGTAGGCTAGCTAGTGATCGATCAGTAACTTGTAAACACTGAGCGAACAGAAATAAGTAACTGTTAATGCATCTCAATGATTCATAGATCATATACAAATATGTAGCTCCAAAAGCAAAGATCAGCCACTTTGGATCTTGCGTCGCAACTAAAACTAACTAGTATGACGATTCCCATACATAAGATCAACATGTTAATGCATCTCAATGATTCACAGATCGTACACAAATATGTAGCTCCAAAAGCAAAGATCTAGAAAAAACATCTGTTCTTCCTACTAACATGGATGCTTCTCTTGGCCAACATTCATTAGAGACTGAAAGACAAATTTGTTTGTGAAGTCTACAATTCCTCTTGCAAACGTAAGTGGTTTCACCAACAGCTGGAACCATGAGAATGAACCACACATGATGGAGGAACATCCACTGCAATATGATTTGGTCTTCTCTCAATCACACAGCAAGACTATTTTCGGAATACAAACTTTAACTTAGGGAAAATGATGCCCATTGTATAATCAGACCAAAGCAATGGAGCACCAAGTGTTGGCCAGTAAATAGTACAGTACTACTTTTCTGCAGTCCATGAAGTGACTATCCAATCTTTGTTTCTATTTTCAAATGGCACTGCATGAAGTGACTATACTATTCTCTTGTGCAGTTCAACCAAAATTGTGGACACTTTGTTTGTTTGCCAAATAGCAACGGGCAGGCATCTCTGTCTGCACAAATATCAAGCAGCTAGTAAACATATACCACACCATGTTCGCAGTGATGGAAGAGGTGAAATCGATACAACCGAAATTGAGCATCCAATCATTGAATCCTGTCCTGCACCTCCAATGTAGGTCCACCCTACCAATAAATTCACATGCAAACCACTAGTATTACTATCTAATGACAGTACAAAAAGAGTAGCAAGATAGTAGCAAACCATGTACCTTCGCAATGAACAGCTCATAGTGCCACCAATTGGATATAAAGGTTTGGAAAAAACATGCTCCTAATGTTGAACCAGTTGGACTTTTTGTGCAGCTCCACTAAAATTGAGCACCCCTGTTTGCATAGATATTGAAAGTGTGATTACTATAAAAGTGGCACTAGTTGAAGCATAGACTCACAAATATAAGCATTCCAATTTCTTAATGGGAAAAGGTAGCAAGACTGGTTCTAGCCACCTGTTTGAAGGAATAAATAAAGCAACAGCGGCTGATGTCAAGAAGGCATACATAGTTTTTTTCTGAAAAACTGAGCAATTCCTGACCTTTCCTCTTCTTTTAAGCAAATTTTGTGCAGTTCTACTAAAATAAAATGCCATCACCGCCTTGACAATTTAGTTACACTGTACAAAAGGAAATGACTTAACATTACATCATGATGTCGGGTATGTAGTAGACAGGCATTAGAGACAAACATACAGACCTCCTCCGATAACATAATGAACATTAATTTTAACAAAGGTGTGACTAGCTTTACCGGGATAATTTGAGTGAACTCTACACCCTTTGTTCCTTAATATAAGACGTTTTCGCGGTTCAATTTAAAGTACCCAAATGTCTAGTATTTAGAAAAACAGGTAGTAGTTTTCTTGAGCACATATCTGGGAAAGCTTGCCGCACTTTATTTATGTCCATACGCTAATGCAAGACCATTCGAATACTACAAATATACACTAATCCAGTGGCTAGTGCAACAGTAGAGTAGTTAGTTTTTTACAGGGTACAGTACAATGGTTTTACTGAACATATTTCAATAAACTCTAGCACTGGAAGGTTTCTATAAGAATTAACAATACAAAATGTAAAGGTAACAAGTTTCAGCATTGGTATACTAGCTATGCATGGGCATTAAACCAAATACAAAAGTCTGAAGGTAACTAGCATTATTAACTAATGATTGTATAAAAAAATTGCAAACCATGTACCTCCAAGGTAAATATCATTTCGAACTCGGGGGGACCTTAAAAATTGCTATCCCAATCTTGATAATCGATCAAACATAAAAACTTGATCTTTCCTCTTGATAATCAAGAGAACAGTCGGAGGAGGAGGTGCCCACTCTTGACCTTTCCTCTTGTCTTCATAATTGTCTGTGCAGTTTAACCAAAATGAAATGACATCAGCGCCTTGGCATTTTGGTGACACTGTACAAAAAAAATCAACTTATCTCATGAAAGTGAGGTATGTAATCTATAAGCATTAACAGTGAAAAAAATCTAAAGGTAGTAACAAGTTTCATCGTTGGTATACTGGCTGTGCAACAGCATTAGAATGCCTTAGCTGAAAAATCTTTAATACATCCACAATCAACAGCTAACCCTGACATGATCCAGTCACATTAAATGGCACTGCTTAAATTTATCTGTGGCATTAGACTGAGAGCGGCATTAGTTAAATGTTGCATCACTTTAGCAGTAGCATTGCTTGACTTGACTGCTGGCGTTATACTAACAGCAAAAGAAGTGGCAATAAGAGCATGGGAGGCCCATTCAGACAGTGGGCGCACCAGTATGATGTACCTCCACGGACGCAGAGTAGTGAGGGAGGTATGGTTGCCCAGAGCAACAAATATCCAGGCATCATATGTGGATTACGTCCCATTTTTGTTCTATTTAGCCACCTTTTTCCTATGTGAGGACAACAAACCGATCGACCTTGTCATTCTCTATTGCGTTGTCATGCCTTTCCACCGTTCTTCAACCAAGAGACACGAGACTCGTTCCTTAGCTACTGATTTTCCCCTTTTCAACCTAGATGCGGGTTCGATGCCTACTCTCTTGGACAGTACACTCTCCCTTCCTTTCCTTATTCATCCTAGACATGCATTAGTCTGCATGAAGTAGGGTTTCCTTTAATAGTGCAAATTATGGTTTTCGTCTGCGTGGCCAGCAGAGCAGAGGATAGCAAATTGGGAAGATGGTGGAGTGGAAAAAGATCCACATGCAACGACGTGGGGCAATAGAACAAGGGTATGGTTCAAAAAGAGGTAGCATACCTGAGGGTCGGCGGGAAGTGGCTTCGCTCGTGGTCGTCGTCCTCCGCACACACTACGGCAGCGATCCCGCGCGGGTGCTAGGTCTGAGAGGACGGCCTTGTCGTCGCTATCGTGACTCGCCACGACGACGAAGTCGCCAACACTGACGTCCTTTTCTTCCCCGGCGGATCTGTGACCACCAGTGAGGAGGGAGAGAGGTGCCATCTTTTTTAGATCTAGAGAGAGGGTGGTAGTGTGAGAAGCAAGTGGGCAGCCCTTGGCAAGAAAGCGCTGAAGCTCCAGCCTATATATCTTCTTTATACTACTAGTACTGGAGATGGAGTAGTGGTAGAGTAGTTTATATTTTCTCCGCGTACAGTAATAGTTAGTCGTGCTTCAAAACTGAACGGCGCGCCATTAAAAGAATAAAGGCCGATATCTAATGCAGCACCTCGGGCCAACGCGGCCAAATCGCATTTTGCACGAGAAATTACACACCATGTCTCGTTGACATGTGGTCCCATTCCACATATCAGTGAGACGACGGCGAGTAGTAGGAGTATTTCCGAACCGACGTGTAGGCCGGGGCGCCCCTTCATGAACTGTGGCAAACTGGCAACCGTCCACCGACTCTTCGCCTTTCCCTCTCGATTTGGAACTGCTATTGCACGCTCTTCCCCTCCCTCCTCCATTTTCCTTCAGCCCTTCACCCTTTCTTCTGCCATTGTTCGATCGTCTTCTCCATGGAGGGAACAGGACGGAAACGACCCCGTTATTCTTGCCCCGATCTGAAAGATGACGTGGTGGAGGAACTCATTGATCGGTGCGACGTCATCACCTCGGCTAGCATGGCAGGTTCGTTCAAGCCCATTCTCGACTCAACTAATAACATCATTACAAGGAACCCAAGAGTCAAGGAGCGGTTTGATATCCCCTATCTTCTTCGCCGTGACCCTGATGACTAGCGCCGTCACGACGGAGGCCTCGCCCCGTGCAAGTTGATGCCGCTTGATAATGATACGTATGATGTTAAGATGCCATCGCTTGAGGGCAAGGCTTGGGCAGGCGCAAATGGAGATTGGGTTGTTGACATTGGGTCCAACTGCGAGTTGTGAATGTGTACACTCGTGACCGGGTTCCACTTCCAAAAATCTCAGCAGACTGCCCAGAGGTTGAGCACACCGGTATTGTACGCACGTTCAAATACAATCATGGTGACTGTCTTCTACGGAAGATAGCAATTTCTCGAGTCCCCAACCGCTCTTGGAATTACAACAACTATGAAGTTGTTGCTATCTTCGACAAGCTTGTTGCCGTCGTCAGTGGTTTGACTGGATGGATATTGCTCAAAAATCAGTTTCTGTACACGGCTGAGTACTATGATGCAATTCAACACGAGGGCCTTGTGTTTGCTGCCACCACTGTGCAATCGCTTTTTGCATGGCATCCTCGTTGTTTGGTATGTTTGTCTTCTACCGTAATTATAATTGTTTCATCCACATGCTTGCGGGTTAGCAAGGCTGGTCATAGTGGGGAGTAACTTAGACTAGTAACATGCATATGTTACTAGTTTATGTTACTACCTCTATAGTGCATAGTATCTTAGATTAGTATCATAGGTGGTCTCATTTATTGCCATGCATGACACATAGTAGCATCACATTTATTATGTTACGGTATTCACCTATGTTACTATAACCATCTCTCCTTCCTTAATTGCTGCCACATAAGCATGTTTGCGAGTCCCAAGTGCATGATACTACTTATGTTACCCCACTATGGCCAGCCTTACTAATTAACCTTCTTCTTGTGTTTCCAAGGTCCCGTGAACATTCCACCACCTATACTTGAAGATTTTTGTAACCAAGGGGAGATGATGATGGTGATGATCACGAGCATGAGGACGAGCAGCGCCCATATACTATTTGGCGCCTGGCAACTAATTCCGATGGATCACCTCTTCTCGTGTGTATACAGCCCACTAATGATGTTCTCGCTAAGGAAGCAGGTGTAGTCTCCCATGGTCGCACTCTCCAGGCCTATTCCAACACCCGTTGCATGGTATTCGGGATGGATACTAGTGTGCTAGCGCCAACTCCTTCTCCCTGGTACAGAATTGATAGTCTTGGAGAAAATTCGCTCTTCCTTGGACAAAACTATCCAATGATGGTGAAAGGCGATCCAATTGCTGTTGACACAACATTACTACCATTTATGAGAAGCAACTGTGTCTATACCTCGGACATTTGGGTGGTTCCCTACCCTGGTACTGATATAGTAGGCCGCTTCAGCCTGGATGATCAGTCCTGCGTTGGTCTCCAGATCGACAATGGATGGCCCGTCCCAGAGAATCACTTGTGGTTCAAAGCAAGTGTTTCCAACACCGAGGAATGGTTGAGTTGAAGTTCATTTCATTGCTTGTTATTTGTTGTGTGGTGAAAACTTTAGTATTTATAATGTATCCTCGTTGTCGATGTGGGTTGATGACCTGTTGTATGTAATAAAATGATATGCATGTGATAAACTTACTAAATTTATGAATGGCTTTCGAGTTGCTTCTGTGAGTGAGTGGTGCGACGAGGCAAAAAAATATTTTCTGAATACATAATTGTACGTGCATTGCAACAGGTTAGCGGATGGGGCCAATCAACAATAGTAGTACACTATTTGTACTAGCTTCACATGCTTTTGCGTACAGCGGTGTTTTTTTCTTGTAGCCATACTGTACTACATAACCAGCACCTCGAATCCTCGATACTAGTAGTACTATATAGTACAAACTAGTAGGAGTAGTAGGGTGGCATGGCCCAGAACAAGCATTCACGTCCAGGAGTACGACACACGCCACCAACACGACTTCCATCTGACATCATATTTCTTGGAGTCCGTGCTAGAGCAACCTCTTCAACCTCATCGTTTCTCTAACTCAGCCCATACAAGGGCGAGGTGGGGTTTGCCGATAGTCGGTTTCCTTAACTGCGGTCCCACTTGTAAGGCCAACTGCAACGCACGACCCCAATCGGACCTCCGTTTTGCACGAACTCCAACGATAATTTTGACTAGAAAAGTAAGACCAAAGAAAACAAGAACCACAAGAATACATTTTACTACTCCTGTAAGTTGGATTAGTGCCTTCTCGATGCATTCATTGTTGATCTGCGGAGGCTCGATCTTGCGTGCTTCTTTCTTCTTCGAGTGTAAAGAAGTAGACGTTGCTTCCTTGCATCCAGTCTCATGTCTAGCCTCTATTCTAGTACTCCCTTCGGTCCGTTTTTCTCTGCGTCTAAGCAGCAACACGCATACCAAGTAGGAGTATCAACAAGTGCACTAATCTCATCTATAGCCTCTGTGCTAGCTAAAAGTGATAGAACATCTACTAAATTGCGCTCTATCAATATATGGATGTACTCTTCTTCCCAATACAAAAACTTGCATCCATTCTACTCCCTCCGTTGCACAATACATGCCTTCTATTTGTCAATATATATATATATATATCTAGACATGTTTTAGTATATAGGCACATCCATTTTTGTACAAATGGAAGTCAAGTATTTTGGAACGGAGGGAGTACACAATAAAAAATTGAAGTTAGCACAACTAGTCTAATCCGAGGGCACAACCGAAGATCTGGTCGGGTTCTTCCTCCTTTTGCCGACACGTGGGACATACAGCATCCAGGTCGTGTCATGAAAGAAAATAGAGTGGTAGTTGATAAGTTGAAGCCACGAGATGTGCATCTTGGGTTAAACTGTAAATAGAATCTTACTACTCTTGAGTAACTCCAAAAGCGGCCACCAAAGATCTTTCTTGATTTGTTTTTCATCACCAAAGACGCCGAGGTGAAAGATGTGCAGGTTCAGTGGGTCCGCTTGCGTTTTCACTGACATGTGGGACCGCATGTGAGCAAACAGACGATGGGCTCCGCGCGTCTGCTGGCTGGCGGAGAAGAGAGATAGAGGAGTGATGAGCACGGACTGCAGGAAATTTGTTCTACGTATTGTACCTCGATATAGGCTCGATATAGTGGGGTGGCATGGGCCATAACTAGCATTCACGTCTAGCACTACGGCACACGCCACCCACACGAGTCCCATCTGACACCAATTTTCTTGGAGTCCGTGCTATAGCCATCTCTTCTCCCTCCTGTTTTCTCAGCCATCGCGCAGTGGGCGGGGTTGGGGTTTGCCGATAGTCGGTTTGCTCAACTATGGTCCCACTTGTAAGTGAAAATGCAACACCGCACGCATTCCCGCTTGAGCGGCGTGCCGGACCAACCGTGTGGGGGTGCGACGCGAACACGGCAGGCTTTTCCTTTTGAACTCGTAACTTGTAAAATTTGGTTCTGCTCCATGGCGCGATCGATAGATAGAAAATAACGATTTTGCCTAGAGTAATGAGAAGTTTGGTTCTGGCGCCGTTCATGCATGGAGTACGTACGAAAATTATGAAGTTGATGCGAAAGGTAAGATAATTACTGTAGTATCATATACTACTACATGGATTTGATGGAAAGATAAAAATACATACGGGTCCATCAACGACATCCTCACGCCCTAGTGCGCCGGGTCACCAACCAATGTGTGAGGAGCAGCGACGTTGGCGGCGAGCTCAACGTGCTTCTGAATAGTGCGTCCAAGGTTGCCCTGCGGTCCAAGAAGGCCAGCATCCTATCGTCCTCCTCTTGCATGCGTGTAGATGTGGGTGATTATGTCCATGGTGTCTTGCTGCGCCAAGCGCTGTGCGGAGAGCGCGACCTCAAGGTGGACATTCTCCGGCGCGACGGCGGGCAGTCGCAAGGCCACCAGTGCGTCAAAGAGGTTGTCACCATAGTGGCCGTTGAGGGTGGCGGGCATCGCAGAGCCTGGGCGCGTCGGCTGAAGGCTTATGTCAAAGTCGTCCACGAGATTCTTGACAACGGTGAACTTGTCGAGGAAACCGACGAGGACCTCGTCGAACAAGGAGACGAAGCTCTCGTCCAAGCAGCCCCTCGCCCTGCCGGCCTCAAGCAATACTACCTGGAGACGTTCCTCGTTGCCGGGCTGCAGGCCGGCGTCGTGGACCGTCTGGCACAGTCGGCTGATGCTCGCGCTCATCGCCTCCGTGGGTCTAGCTTAGCTTCTACTAGTCAACTGATCTTGCAATTCGAGTGATCACTCTTGCCCCTGGTTAGCGTGCGTAGGTGCGAGGATTTAGATTACTCCTCGGCGCTCTATCGACTCGCCTTTGGGCTGTATGATAGGTGGGCCAGCCACCCCTTGGGCCCACGTGTCATTCACCCAAAGGCGTTGCCGAAGTCAATGAAGCTACGCCCCCTCCGTGCAAGGCAAGATAGTCATCTCACCGACCTCTAGTTGGGGCCAAACGAGAGAAGTTTGATGTTTACTGGTTTATTGGTCCCCTTTGCATTTTGCGCCAAGTTTTGACCTTTGATTTAGCTAATAAAATGTTAATGCATGTAAACAAAAATGTTGTGTAAGTCACATTACGAAAACCAAATAATCCCAAAACACTTAGGCACGTGCATTAACTCCCTCCTTGTTTCTTATTTTGTGACATATCAAACAATGAGAGATGTGGGCCGTGCATGCTTTCATTGACTTGAGACTACCAAACATGACATGCAGTGTTTAGTTCATTGCATGTAATCCTATTAAGACTCTTGTTAGCAAGAAAACATTAAGTTCTCTCACCGATAGGAATAAAACACCATGTATTTATTTACAGAGGGAGTACATTTTTTGTGACATGCATTACTAGATATTGCTAGTCAAATACTAAAATCCAGATGGACGTGGTAGTACTCCTAAATCCAGACGGTGGTGCTACTAGTACTAGTAGTAGTACTACCAATGTAGTACTCCTAGGAGTACTAGCACTGTACTACCCGTTGGTCAAATTATTACGTGCTGCTCCTCACAGTGAAGTGACAAGACCCTGCGCCGGAGATGACACCAGAGTATAGGTGCCGTGTTCGACATACCATAGTCAACCTCACCGTCTGCAGTCACTATCATCATGGCTGTAGAGCTAGCCTGCTTACAACTAGCCCTGTTCAACATAATTTCCCGTGCGTAGATGCCCATGCATTGCACGAAACACCAAGATTGGGGGTGGACTGCTCCGGCAGCGGCCATCGCGCCAGATTTTTCCACGGCCTTCTAGATGTGGTGGGAAGGAGATAAGGCTGATTGTGAGAGACAAGGAGTTGTTTGTAAATAGGGAACAAGTGCGAGCATCTTTTTGCAAAAATGGAGAAGCTTGGTTTGTATGCGTCAGATCTAGATCCGACGACTACTGGTGAAAGATGGGAGGCACAACATCATCACCAACTCAGGACCTGTTTGATTCGCAGGATTTTGAAAACGCAGGAATAGGACACGGCAATATTACAAGTTTCAAACTGATATTACAAATGTTAGGAGTAATGCTGCACCTAGGAAGAGGGAATTACTAGGAAGTTCATGTAAGAACTTTCGTTACTTTAGGTGGATGCAGCGTTATCGTACAAACTAAAATCCACCGCCCTGACAAGTCACTAATGGGCAAATAAGTTTTGAGTCTCCGCCACTTGATGTTTCAAAAACAAATTCAGCTTCGGAGACTTTGTCATTTAGGCTTAGACGCTTGCGGTGATCAGACGCCATTCATTTTTGCGCCAGAGAACGCCAAACCTCATTACCTTGAGCACACTTGCCTCCGTAACAAAGAACACGGCCAATTTAATCTCAGACGTGCTGCCTCGGTAGTCGATCAAATCAATTTCTGTAAGATGGAGATCAAGGCATTCGATGAGATTGTTATAGTGCAGCAGTTTTTTCACTTTCGGGTCTTTTTTTATCTGCAAAAGAAGAGAACATATTAGAGCAGCTGGCTGCACAAGATTGTCGTGTCATCAAGAGGTACCAATATCATTCGCTCATAGGATAGGGTTGGCTGGCTAGTGATATTTTTTCACTCTCTCTCTCTCTCTCTCTCTCTCTCTCTCTCTCTCTCTGTTTCTGTTTCCTCTCATTTAACTAGGAGCACATGAAGAGCTTGGGCATTTGTTGCCTTCCACTATGTGGCTGATGCCATATTTCACAAAAGTATGCCACATAATACGCATTGATGTCAAATCAAAAGATTTTCGCACCGCTCTCGCGATGTGAGAGAGTTGGCACCGCTGTGCACACAGACCCACATGTATAAACAAATCAATCAAACCAACTACACCAGCCTCTCACTCTCCCAAACAAGTGTTTTTTTATTGCCTCACTCCTCTCTCTCTCTCTCTCTCTCTCTCCCACGCAGTGTTTTTTCATTGCGTGAGTTAATTTGGCACCGAAGCAAAGTAGGTGCTCCAGATTGGGGCACCAGGTGAGCAATGGAGGGGCATCGATGCCAAATGCATCACAAGTGAATTTGGCACATGTTTTGGCCTACATAGCCCACTTTTGTACTCCCTTCGTCCCAAAATTCTTGTCTTAAATTTGTCTAAATACGGATGTATCTAGTTACATTTTAGTGTTAGATACATCCGTATCTAAACAAATGTAAGACAAGAATTTTGGGACGGAGGGAATACTACCTCGTATTTAGTATAAAATTTTGACCATAGATTTACCTAAGAAAATGCCAATGCATGTCACTAAAAATTACACCATTTGAAATTATGTTCAAATACGAATCCAACGATATAGTTCTTAGTGACATGCATTAACATTTTGTCAGTTAAATCTATGGTCAAATTTTGATACTACAAAATTGGAAGAGTAAACCAGGACGGAGGTAGTACTTGCCCTTAGGGTAACCATAGAGTTACTGGAGTAGTCTAAGTTACTTTCCACTATGACTAGCCTAGGCTACTATAGTAGTACAACATAAAAATGATGCAGGTGATCACGTGAGAAAAAAAATACTAAAACATTTCTTTCGGTGCAGTGCGTAGATGTAGTTTTGAACACTACACTTGTCATCGTAATTTGGGAAAATTACAAAAAAATTGAGCTACGTTGTGATTACCGTTTACTAATAGGAAAGAAGTTTCACCTCGATGAGTAGCTTCTCCGTGCATGGAAAGCATGTAAGGAATCCAACAACTTGATCCAGATTGGGGCTGATAGATTTTAGTGCTAAGATCTTCACCTTTGCATGGACTGGGTCAAGCTTGTGGGAATCATTTTCTGGAAGACGGTCGTAAATACATCAAGAAGAAATTTAAAAATGTGAATTTCAAGAAGATGGAGAAGAAGATGAGTGTTGTACCTGAACGATTACGGATCCAATAAAGAGTTCAGAGAATATGGCAGACGAGTACACCAACGCATTCAATTTCGGCGCGTCAATGACCCTGATTTTTGTTGGACCTTCTAGATCCGATACAAGCAATCTCTCAAGGAAAGGCGCATTCTCAATGACCATAACGTGGAAGAGCTGGAGTGATCTCTTCCCAATTGATGTATTGTTGCGGGGCCAGCAAGACACATAAATCCATTGGAGATTCGTCAAGGCGATGTGGAGGCTAATGAACCCGTGGATCTGCTCAAGACGAAGGTACTCGGCGCTTGATACAGCTGCGGAGCAGTGCTCCATAGCCTTCTTCGAGATGACAACATCAAGAGGTCGAGCTGCTTGAGTTGAGGGAGAAGAAGGGCGGCGCGACATTAACTGGGAAGATAGCAGAGCTGAAGCTGGCGCTGGCGCAGCGTTGGCGTGGAGGCGGAGCGGACGGCGGCAGAGAGGCGACATCGTCCAGCTTCAAAGCTGAGCTCCTCGAGCTGATCTAGGGCGGGGGATAAGAACCACTCGTCGAACTTGGGTTGGACCTTGCAGTTGGTACTGAACATGCGGATGTCAAGGCGTCTGGCTGGTCCAGGGTGCGATGAAAGGATCTTGGAGACTGCGGCCATGCGTTTGCAATCCCCGTCGCAGAGGCAGCTATCGACGGTGAGATTGAGGGGGACGCAGTGCCAGAGGGGGCGTCACCGCCGGGAGAGCAGGGCGGTCGGCACGACAGATTTGGTGGGGAGGAGGCCGATGATGACGAGCAGCATGTCGTCGGGGAGGCTGCTAATGAAGTCCAGGCTTACCGGATGCGGTTTTGGCTCGAGCGGCCTCCACTTGTTGGCTGCCTTGCCGTCCATCTCAACCGGCGGCGACGCCGGTGTACACGTGTGCTGGTGTGTGTTGTGTGTTGGGTGTGCGCGAGTGCGTCCTTCTGTGCATGCCGCCGCGCAGTGGTGAATTGTGCGCGAGTGTGTCCTTCGCGCACAAGAAGTTTGTCCTCAATGCGCCCTCAATTTACTAGCATGCGGGGCGCTACCCCGAGTGGTTTCAACTTTGTTTCCTTCACCGCGTGTCAGATGGGCCTCTAGTTTACTTATTTTCACCCACTGCCACATGGGCCAAGACACCAAGATACGTAACATGAGTGACAACGCTGCATGTGGATTGGTTGACCGTCAACTAAACAATATCTGAGCTATCTGCTGACACAGTGAGCGATAATCCGTCGGTATAGAGAGTTCGAGTGAGAGGGGAGGCCCGTGAGAGATAGCAGAGAGAGAGAGAAAGAGCTACTCCCTCTGTTCGATAATGTAGTTACAACATTTTTTTAAAGTCAAACTTTTGAAACTTTGACCAAGTTTATAAGGAAATTACTTATATCGGCAGTACCAAAGATAAATGATAGTATGAAGTAAGTACATGTTGTGATGAATCTAATGATCGTTCCTGATGTAAATGTTTTTCTCCACATATACCTAGTCAAACTTTTTTGAGGTTTGACTTTTCAAAACATCCATATGCTTATGGACGTGATAGAGTCCCTGATGAGAGAGAGAGAGAGAGAGTAAAAAAAGAGTGTGTGCGTGTGTGAAAGAGACATGGACAACACACGATAAAAGTGGAGAAAAAGCGTGCGTGTCTTATGCAAACATATCACACATGCATCTTCAACAATGGAGGCAAGGTGAGGAGATAGTGTGTGGTTGTTTGGAACCGAGAGAGGAAGACCCCTAGCACGTGGCCAAGAGGGGTCTGACAAACAAGGGAGAGAGGTCGAGAGAGACGTATGGAGAAAATGCAGACATGGGGAGGAGAGAGTGTATGTTTGTCATAGAGAGATCCCCTGGAGATCGTGATGGGACTACATGGGTGGGAGATCGAGTGACAAGGTGTGTGCGCGATAGAAGATGCCCCGAGAGATATCGAGATAGATGTATGGATGGAAGGAGACAATACGTGTGTTCCTGATGGCTAGTAAGAGATAATCATACTTAGGAGGGGGGAGTGCTTGCGCCTATGGCCCTGTTTGGATACTCTAACTCAGTTAGAGGTTAGAGTTAGATTCCAACCCTGAACTAACTCTAAGTAAAGAGGTGTTTGGATGGCAGGGTTAGATGGAGCTTCGAGGAGGTGGGGAGGGATCTGCTGCGGGGAGAGCGAGAGAAAAAAGTGTTTATTAGTGGTCCCGAGAAGAACTAACCCAAATAAGCACCTCTTGGATGGGTTAGTTTTTTTGGATGGGTTAGATGCATCTAACCTAAACTAACCCTCCTGTTTGGATCTTTTTGGGTTAGTTGACTCCAAACTAACCCAAACTAACTCTAACCCATGGATCCAAACAGAGCCTATGATGGAGTGAGGGATTATGGTACTTAGGGGGGTGCGTGTCACATGGAGAGAGAACAAGGGCGGAGAGTGTTGGATGGGTCTATATGTATAGCGCGAGCGAGACATGTGTATGTGTGAACCAGGGAGATATAAGGCCCGTTTGGCTTGCATCGTGAGCATCTTTTGCGTGGCTCGGGTTGTGGCTGGATTTCATGCACGCTTGTTTGGTTGCTACCTGTGAAAAGAAAGCCCGCCTGGCTGGGTTCCTTGCACTTTAATTAGCTCGGCTGAACTCCGGACACTACAAGTAGCTTTGCCCAAGCGATCGATTCAACGCTCGGCGTGCTCGGTCGTGCGGCCACGAGACTAACAACAACATGGATGGATATTAGCATTAAATAATTGATGCATGGATTGATTGATGGGATGTTGATGCTTTGCCTAGCCCATGCATGAACCAAACGCTTCAAAGACCACACAAGCTGGCCAGCAGAAATATTTTACATCTCACGTCCACACCAGGCAGTACCGACCATCAAGGCATGAGGGTCAGGTCACAAACCAAACTGACCAATAAAGCTTGAGAGAGATTGAGGAGCCCCCATAAGGCTGAGTGGTGCGTCAGAAAGCTGAGAGGGGGAGAGAGATATTCCATCCGCTCGATAATGCAGTGCATGTAAATTTTTTAGAAGTCAAACTTTGGAAACTTTGATCAGGTTTACGAAAATGTTATTTATATCTACAAGATCAAAGATACATCATACAAAACTACATCTCATGGTGAATCTAATGGTATATGTTTGCCGTACTAGATGTAATTCTTTTTCTCCACGTACATGGTCAAACTTTGTGATGTTTGACTTTTCAATAAATCTATGTGCTATGGACGGAGGTGAGTGCCTCAGTCGAGACAGATCAAGTGCGTGTGAAGGAGAATGAGTAATTGTGCAAAAAGAGTATGTGTGTGAAAGAGAAAGTGACAACAAACGATAAATTAGAGAGAGAGTGTGTTTTTTCGTTTCTTATGTGAACATATCACGCATGCATCTCCGAGATGGAAAAGCGAGGCGAGGAGATACACGAAGATAGCTAGTGTGTGATTGTTTGCAACGGAGAGAGACACCCCTATAGCACATGTCCAATAGAGGTTTGGCCAACAAGGAAAAAAGGTTGAGAGGGACACATGGATGGCATGGACGCATGGGGAGGGAGAGAGTGTGTGTGTTTGTGATAGAGAGATCCCCTCGAGATCGTGAGGGGACTATATGGGTGGGAGATCAAGGGAGTGCGTGCGCGATAGAAAGATGCCCCGAGAGAAATCGAGATAGACCATGCACATGTTTGTGATGGAGACTAAGATTAGCTAGTCATATACATATAGGGGGGACTGCGTGTGCCTACAATTGAGTGAGAGACCATCATACTTGGCTAGCTGGGCATGAGATTGTGTGTGTGTGTGTGCGTGTGAGATGGAGAGAGAACGATGGAGAGAGATAGAGTTTTAGATGGGCCTATCGAAAGTGCAGTGAGATATGCATGTGTATGTGTGACCCATGTGGATGGAGAGTTTGAGAGAGGGGGAAGAGCTCCGAGACGACATAGTGGTGCATGAGAGAGTTACGGGCAAAGAGCCAAGGAATTTGTGTGCATACGATGAGTGCACCCAATATATCTAGCTTGGACTAGCTAGAGTATCATACATAGTGTGCGAGAGAGACCTACAGATGGTGTATATATGAATGCGGACTAGAAAGACCCCCCCTCACACACACACACACAGAGAGAGAGAGAGAGAGAGAGAGAGAGAGAGAGAGAGAGAGGGAACAACAAGGTTTTTGTGTCGTATGCGTGCGACAGAATTGAAGATTGTTGGCAAGAGTGAGAGAGAGAGAGAGAGAGAGAGAACAAGAGTCCGGGAGAGGGGGAGGTCGCGTTTTATGCATCAAAGACTGATATAAACTTGCATTCAAATATTTAAATTGGAGACCATGTTGTCTACAATCCACACATGAACGGATATATGCGTATATCAAACAAGTTCATTAATTTGACTTTCAACATGTTCATGGAGTACTATAATACTATACAACATGCTACTCGACTGAGGTGTTCAATTTTGGATTTAGTTCACTATTTTGACCTACTGAACGAGCTAGTTCATTGAATCGAGATATTTCATTTTGGGTTTGATTCACGTTTTTGAGTGGATCAACTATTTGTCATATAGTAAATTGCTAGCAACGAGCATGTAAAAACACATTACTCCCGAGCATCATCTCTCCATCTAAAAAAGAAGTGGCAATCTAATATTTCAAAATTTGATTCGAATCGACTTGGTAAGGTAGACGTGGATGCTCGTTCTCCCAAAATTTGAACGAACCGTTAAACATCCTCTCTGCTCGGTGGAATTCACCCGAGCAAATAAATGGGAGACGCGAAGTTACCGTCCTATGTGGGACACACATCAATTGGACCGTTGTACATCAAGGGTTGGTTCGTAACTTCATCCAAGCGCGCCTTCTCCTCGGCCAAAATGACATGTGCCGAATAATTCATAAACCATGGTCGACAAAACACGCTCTCCTCGCCCAAAATAGCTTGCGCCCACTATTTCAAAACACGCTCTCCTCGCCCAAATTCGCTCGCGCCCACTA
The DNA here is from genome assembly GCA_021437245.1 of Aegilops speltoides. Classification (NCBI taxonomy): domain Eukaryota; kingdom Viridiplantae; phylum Streptophyta; class Magnoliopsida; order Poales; family Poaceae; genus Aegilops; species Aegilops speltoides. Next base: position 522,459,684 of record CM038147.1, read on the forward strand.
TAGTTCAAAACACGCCTCCTCGCTCAAATCGCTCCGCCCACTATTTGGGGAGAAGCAAAGTTACTCTACTATCCCGACCCTCAAGACACGACCCAAGCCGAGAAGCCTATAGGCAAGGGTAGAATCAGAACTCCCCTCACATTTCGCATAAATGCGTCCAGTAAGACATGGTTCCACTCCCCTCCCAATTCCCCCCCCGCCCCCATTCATACCTCGTGGGCGCCAAATCACCTTCTCCCCGGGAAGCTCCCTTCTCCCGAGCCGTGAAACTTCAGCCCCACCTCCATGGCGCCCCCACCGCACCAATTTCACAGCCGCCCTCCTTCCTAATGCCGGAGACGCTGTCCAATTGCCGTCGTGCACTGGGCCGTGTGCCTCTTACTCCGTGTTGCTGGTGCTAGCTCGACAATGGCCGCGTGAACCGTACCGGAGCCGATTCACCCCCGCCGTTGTTCACGGCGCCGGAGCGGCTCCAACTTCGGATCCATCCAGAGTCCTAGCGCTGCTTCCGCGTAGCCGTCGACCGTCGCGACATTGCTCTTTCCCTGCCGCCGGTCACCACCGCAACTGCGCCGGCCTCACCGACTCGGCAGCTGGACCTGCCTACTTCACCATGCCGCCAGATAGGTCGCACCCTCATCTGAAATCACTTTATTTAGGCGTCAGTTGTTTGAATTTTTATTCTGGGCCAATCGATTCACAATGGGAAGCAGCACCCCACGAGGCGGCGGAGCTCCTAGGCTGCCGGTTGGCTGGTGTCTAATGTAAGGGTGTGGGGCCGCAAGTTCGCTGCGGAAGCAGCGCTTAGATGGCTATATTTTAGAGTTGTGTGGGTTGAAGGTACTGCCGCCACCGGATCTGGATGACGGGGTGTCTTTGTGGATTGGCCCGGGGGCGGCGCAACCACGGTAGTGCGGTGGGGCGGGGAGCGGGGTTTTGGACAAGGCCACGGACGTCGGAGGCAGGCTGCTCTGCCGTTGGTCGCTGGCTCTTCGGGGAAGATTCCGAACAGTGTCAGCCGGGAGGCACAAGACGGCCATCAAGCCATCCGCGAGATCGGACAAGACTAAAATAAAATAAAATCGTGTGACCCCAATTTAGTCTTCAGTCAACAGACGTGTGACCACTCTCGTACCTTGCTATTGATCTCTTAGTGTATTTCTTTGGATCAAAGAGATATGTCATTCTTAACTTTATGCGTTATCTGCATCTTCAGACACACGGTCTTCCGACTCACCGTAGCTGCTCCAACAAGGGAAGCATACACCAGAAGGGAGCTACAGTCCCCACTCAACAGTTCCCTGCATCGAATGCGCGTGCCCGAGATGGACAGCCACAACAACTGCAGTAGGCCATCGACAAGTCAAGACATGATGCTCACTCCTATGGATGGCAGCCGATAGGTTGTACCTCATCTTACTTGTGTGCAACATTTATGGCTTTGTCATTCATCTAAGCATGGAAAATAGATCATCACATTTCACTGTATATTCATGTTGATCTCTTACGGGTCTTGTTAAGGAGTTCACGTTGTTCCATAGTTCAGCTAAGATACTTGTTCTTTAGGTAACGCTGTTCCATAGTTATCATCCATCAGCCAATGCTATCCCACAGGCTGGTGATTATAATATTATACCACTTCTATTATTACCTATGTTGTTCTTTAATACTTTTGTGTGCCATCTAGTTAATCTCGAGTACAAACGATACATATTCTATAGCTTTCATATGTGTTCTCCCTTTAGTTTATGAGACCTGTTGCTGCTAGTTAACCCCAGTCCTACTATTTATGTCGTCTCCTACAGGCACTCATTTATATAAATCTAACTACTAGTTGTCTTCCATGCATGTCAGATATAATTGCACACACTGATATATCCACAAGAACCTCACAGAGCAATGTAAAGGCCAATAAACTTGATGTCAATGATACCCAATATGATGGAACATGTAAAGGCAGTTCTTCAGAAGACTTGCAGAAAGATGATGAATCCTCTTCACCCCACAAGGTCCTTGCTCTAACTTGGCCTGTGATATGGGTACAACATGCATATAATGTCCTGGAGTGTATCTACTCGCTGTAATGCCATGTGCTTAGCATGCTGATCATGCATGTAAATATGTCATGCCTTCCTGTTTTTCAAGACCTATTCCATTCATGATAACATGTTTTCAAATTCAAGTAATTGTCATTCTACTCTATCACAATGCCATCTCGCTTAATTTGGACATCATGCTTCAATATCTTATGCATTGTTATTCATCAAGATGTACTTCATCGTCTCGCCATACCATGTTTTTTACATTGAAGTGTTGTTCTAGTGCTCTCATCCGCCTTGGTTATTTCTGCACGTATTCCGCTAGCATATAGTTTTACATTCAACTAGTTTTTTTGTTGTGTTGTCTGTCAGATCCCTAGCTCTTACACCATACTCCCTCCGTCCGGATTACATGTTGCGAAATGGATAAAAAGGATGTATCTAGAACTGAAATACGCCTAGACCCATCCATTTTTTCCGGATGGAGGAATACATGTCAATATGTCATGCCTTTTTATTCTTCAAGACCTATTCCATCTCTCTTGTCGCATGTTTTATAATTAAAGCACCATTCTTCTATACAAGGCATGCAAGGGAAGACGACTATGTTAGAATCAAGGGTTACAAACAAGGCCTTTGCAAAAGATCCAAACGCCAGAGATAATAAACCAACTCCGGTTTTATATATCTTGCCCAAAGACAGAGAAACCCAACTCCTACTGATAATAAGCAGATTCCAGTGGCCAAAGAACTAGTCCGCTCTAGTCAAGCAAAAATATGTCAACTCAATTCTAAGAAGCGTGTGTGTATCCTTGCATCATGAAATTTTATAGCATGTTGATCATATTTTCTACATGTTTCTTACCCATCTCTTTTAGAAAATAAGCTTAACAGATAGAATAATTTCTGCAATGGTATCGTTTATGAGGAAAGATTCTTGCAGGAATTCTCTGTGCTCCAATGTAGATGTAAGTACCTGTTGTATATCACTATATTTTTACATCAGCATGTATTTTGTTAATCGGCGTGAATCCAACCTTTATCTGATCTAAATTTAGTTGTAGCAAAATGTATGATTAAAGGCCACAATGTTGATTTTTGTAAGGAAAACTGCCTGGTAGTTTTGCATCCTGAGCTGCATGAGTGTACTATCTCATATCAGTGGGTTTGAATACTTTGGTTCTGCAGTGGGTTTTTCAGTGTTTTTTTACTGTGTTGTCCTGTCGTATCCCTAGCTCTTACATCATACTCCCTCCGTCCGGATTAAATGTCACAGGAATGGATAAAACTGGATGTATCTAGAACTGAAATACGCCTAGACCCGTCCATTTATTTATGGATGGAGGGAATACATGTCAATATGTCATGCCTTTCTATTCTTCAGTACCTATTCCATCTCTGTTGTAGCATGTTTTATACCTGAATCACCATTCTTCTATATAAGGCATGCAAGGGGAAGACAACTCTGTTAAAATCAAGGGTTACAAACCAGGTCTTTGCAAAAGATCCAAACGCCAGAGATAATAAACCAACTCCATTTTTCATAGATCTTGCTCCAAAGACAGAGAAACCCAACTCCCATCGATAATAAGCGATTCCAAAGTGGCCAAAGAACTAGTCCGCTCGATCCAAAGAAAAGAATGTCAACTCCATTCTAAGAAGTGTGTGCGTATCCTCGCATCATGAAATTTTATAGCATTTTGATCATATTTTCTACATGTTTCTTACCCATCTCTCTTTTAGAAAATAAGGTTAAACAATAGAAGACTTCCTCCATTGGGATCAGATTCGAGGAAAATATCTTATGGAATTCTGTGCTCCAATGCTGATGTAAGTACTGTTGTATATCACTATATTTTTACATCAACATGTATTTTGTTAATCGGCGTGAATCTAACCTTTATCTGATCTAAAATTAGTTGTAGCAAAATGTTAAAGGCGCCAATGTTGATTTTTGTAAGGAAAACTGCCTGGTAGTTTTGCATACTGAGCTGCATGAATGTACTATCTCATATCACGCACAGTACTGAATTGTAGTGCTTCTCTGGTTGCCCATTCATTCATTGTGTCAATCTTGCTTTCGTACTACCTTACCTGGCTGATGATAGTTGTGCCAAATTGTGTTAATTTGGTGTAGGCTGCTTGCCCAAATGTTCGTTGTGTCAATGTTGCTTTCCTATTATCTGACTTGGACAATGATAGCAATGATAGCAATGGTAGTTTTGTGCAGGCTGCTAAAACAGCAAGGCAACCCCATTGTTTCTTTCCAGTAAATCTAGGCCAGGTAATATGGCAATAACTCATGATTAATCTGTTTGGTTCCCGTCCTAATTTATGTTATGATGCAGTGGTCGAGACACTCTCCACTATCAATAATACAAGCCTGCCAAAATCGCCATCTGAATCTATTAAGTATCCTCTGCCTCGAATGCAATGGAATAAATGTATGTTTGTGAACCAATTAATGGCTGAAGCAATGATGGAAATGGTGGATGAATTAGAGGTGTAGAGTCGCATGCGACACAACAACCGATCAATGTTTTCAAAGACAAGTAGCAAAGCGAAATAACTTGCCCACATGCTTATGGGCGCCATCATCGTGCCGAGGTTGCAGACATTGTGACGTTGTAGATGGTTAGGTTCGCTCATTTATTTGCACCGCATCAATCTTTGATTGCCCAAAGGATGTAATTTCTGTAATATATCTTTGGATGTGCAATGTTATTCCTCGTATGCCATACCTTTGCGTGATCGGTTTTGGTCCTGTGCATAATTGCTCGTCGTAATGGGCTCAAATTATCTAATTTGGCCTAAAGACATGTACTGAACTTTAGTGGGCCCATTAAGTCAATGGGCGTTATTAGGCCGAAGTTAATGGTCGGCCCTCTTACCTCCCGGTCGTTAACAGCCGACATCGAAGCGGGCAACAGGTGGCCCAGTTTATTTCACGGGCGTTAACAGCCGTTACTAAGTTTGGGCTACATATGGCCCAACTATATATCAGAGGCCTTTAGCAGGCCGAAAGAGACAACGGGCTTGTATCGACCATGAAGACCATGGGCCGCTAAGAGGCCGAAAGTCGTCAGATTGTAAATGGCCCAATCGTGTTGTGGGCCTTTAGCAGCCGAAGAGAAACCGGCTGGTATTGGACCATGAAGGGCATGGGCCGTTAAAGGGCAAAAACTAAAGTCCGATTACAAATGGCCCAACTCATTTATGGTTCGTTAACAGGCTGAAAGTCACACAGGGTCGAGAATTGGCCCAACACTTAAATGGGTCGCTAAAAGACCAAAACTCAGGTCCGACTAAAAATGGCCCAACTGATTTATGGGCCGTCAACAGGCTGAAAGTGACACCGGGCCAGAAAATTGGCCCAACACTTAAATGGGCCGCTAAAAGGCCGAAACTCAGGTCCGACAACAAATGGCCCATCAGATTTATGGGTTGTCAACAGGCTGAAAGACACATCGGGCCGGAAACTAGCCCAACATTTAAATGGTTCACTAAAAGGCCGAAAGATGTACATCCTGAAAATTGGCCCATCCATTAAACAGGTCGTTAACAGGCTGAAATCTCATCGGGCCGATATTGAGCCCAGATATATAGCGGGCTGTTAACGGGCTCGAACTGACGATGGGCTGCAATGGTGTCAAATCTTTAATGGGCCAAATTGGCTCGTCTCGTATGGGCCGTGGGCTTAAATGGACCTGACACAAGTAGGCCTTATATGGGCTGGCCTGCTAATTTTTACTGGGCCGGCCTTTTCATAGGAATGGGCCTCTGTTGGGCCGTGCCACGTGTCGACGTACCATAGGCGTCTTCCGTCCAATGAGTGGATGACATCTGTCCCAACGGTGAGCCGACACGTGTTTCCTCCAGCCAATGATGATTTTACACATGGAAAATCCCCATTGGTCGGGGCTGTTAAGGGGTTATCGGATCCAAAACCTGACCCGATAGCTTAACGGCGTTCCGTTACGGTGGATGCCACGTGTCGGTCACCCTTGACAAAAGCACTTCTGTGACGCGCGATTTATCGTCATGGAAGTGGATACTTCCGTGATGATAATTTTGGTAATGTCATGGAACACTTCTATGACAGCACATGTATGACTATCTTTATTCTATCATAAATTTGTCATGGATGTACATGCATGACAAAAAACGCGACCTACTGTGAAAAACATGTATCATCACGAAAGTGTATTTTTTTGTAGTGTATGCCTTGGAAGACGGATGACAAGCCTACATCATCAACAACTCCTACCGCACCACCTTCGAGGACATATTCACATGGGTATGGGCACTCCCCTTGGCAACTGCCAAGCTTGGGGGAGGTGCCCCGGTATCGTATCACCATCACACTCTTATCTTTACCGTTTTATTTAGTTCGATCCTTTTAGTAGTATCTTGATCTAGTAGATTGAAGTTTTGATATCAAGTAGTTTGAGTTTTTCTTTGTGATCTCTTTTTGTAATCGAGTCCGTGAGCTATCTATAATAAAGATTAGTGTTGAGTCAAGGGCTTTGCTATGTTGCTATGATCTTGAGAAAGTAGAAAGAATAAAAGAGTTCATATTGATCTTATGGATAGTGATAACTTCACACATAGAAAGTATGAGGCATAAAAATTGTTGAGAGTTGATAAATTTAGCCTTGGTCATCGTTGCAATTAATAGGAAGTGATAAGGAAAGAGGGGTTCACAAATAAATATATTATCTTGGACACCTTTTATAATTGGGAGCACTCATTAAGTATGGCATGCTAAAAGAGTTGACGTTGGACAAGGAAGACAACGTAATGGTTTATGTTTTCCGGCATCTCAGTTAAAGTATATTGTCATCGACCTTCCAAACATGTTGAGCTTGCCTTTCCTCCTCATGCTAGCCAAATTCCTTGCACCAAGTAGAGATACTACTTGTGCTTCCAAATACCCATAAACCTAGTTTTGCCATGAGAGTCCACCATACCTACCTATGGATTGAGTAAGATCCTTCAAGTAAGTTATCATGTTGCAAGCAATAAAAATTGCTATCTAAATATGTATGACTTATTAGTGCAGAGAAAATAAGCTTTGTACGAACTTGTTGTGGAAGTAACAAAAGCGACAGACTGCATAATAAAGGTCCACATACAAGGGGCAATATAAAGTGATGTTCTTTTGCATTAAGATTTTGTGCATCAACCCTAAACGCACATGACAACCTCTGCTTCCCTCTGCGAAGGGCCTATCTTTTACTTTATGTTTTTTACTTTATGCTTGAGTCAAGGTGATCCTCACCTTTCCCTTTTTTCATTTTATCCTTTGGCAAGCTCCTCGTGTTTGAAAGATCATGATATATATATCCAACTGGATGTTAGTTAGCATGGGCTATTATTGTTGACATCACCTAAAGGTGAATACGTTGGGAGGCAACACAATAGGCACCTATCTTTCTCTGTGCCCGGCTGAAACTCTATAACCACAAGTACTGCGTGAGTGTTAGCAATTGCAGAAGACTACGAGATAGTTGAGTATGTGAGCTTGCTGAAAAGCTCTATTGTTGACTCTTTCTGATATTACGATAAATTGCAATTGTTTCAATGACTGAGATTATAGTTTGTTGGTTCTCAATGAAGTTTTTGAACCATACTTGACATTGTGAATTGATTGTTACTTAAGCATAAGAAATCATATGAGAAATTCTATATATGTTGTTGTTATAAGAATGATCATGATGCCCTCATGTCCGTATTTTATTTTTATCGACACCTCTGTCTCTAAACATGTGGACATATTTTTCAATTTCGGCTTCCGCTTGAGGACAAGCGAGGTCTAAGCTTGGGGGAGTTGATACGTCCATTTTGCATCATGCTCTTATATCAATATTTATTGCATTATGGGCTGTTATTACACATTATATCTCAATACTTATGGCTATTCTCTCTTATTTTGCAAGGTTTACCATGAAGAGGGGGAATGCTTGGTAATGGAATTCAGGCCGAAAAGGAGCAAACATTGAAACCTATTCTGCATAGCTCCAAAAGTCCCGAAACTCCACGAAACAACTTTTTGGAATTAATAAGAATTTTTGAGCGAAAGAAATACACCGGGGGCCACATTCTATCCAGAGATAGGAGGCGCCCCTATAGGGCGCCCCTATCTCCTGGGCCCCTGGTGGCCTCCGCGTCCATCTTCGCTATATCATCGCTTTTACCTGGAAAAATCGTGGGCAAGCTTACGGGACGAAACTCCGCCGCCACGAGGCGGAAACTTAGCGGAATCAATCTAGGGCTCCGGCGGAGCTGTTCTGCCGGGGACACTTCCATCCAGGAGGGGGAAATCATCACCAACGTCATCACCAACGATCCTCTCATCGGGAGGGGGTCATTTTCCATCAACATCTTCACCAACACCATCTCCTCTTAAAACCCTAGTTCATCTCTTGTATCCAATCTTGTATCAAAACCACAAATTGGTACCTGTGGGTTGCTAGTAGTGTTGATTACTCCTTGTAGTTGATGCTAATTGGTTTACTTGGTGGAAGATCATATGTTCAGATCATTTATGCATATTATTACTCCTCTTATTATGAACATGAATATGCTTTGTGAGTAGTTACGTTTGTTCCTGAGGACATGGGTGAAGTCTTGCTATTAGTAGTCATGTGAATTTGGTATTCGTTCGATATTTTGATGAGATGTATGTTGTCTTTTCCTCTAGTGGTGTTATGTGAACATCGAGTACATTACACTTCACCATTATTTGGGCCTAGAGGAAGGCATGGGGAAGTAATAAGTAGATGATGGGTTGCTAGAGTGACAGAAGCTTAAACGCTAGTTTATGCGTTGCTTCGTTAGGGGCTGATATGGGTCCATATGTTTAATGCTGTGGTTAGGTTTACCTTAATTATTCTTTTGTAGTTGCGGACGCTTGCAATAGGGGTTAATCATAAGTGGGATGCTTGTCCAAGTAAGGGCAGTACCCAAGTACCGGTCCACCCACATATCAAATTATCAAAGTACCGAACGCGAATCATATGAACGTGATGAAAACTAGCTTGACGATAATTCCCATGTGTCCTCGGGAGCTCCTTTCTCATTATTAGAAATTGTCCAGGCTTATCCTTTGCTACATAAAGGATTGGGCCACCTTGCTGCACTTTATTTACTTTATTTACTTGTTACTCGTTACCATTTATCTTATCACAAAACTATCTATCACCTACAATTTGAGTTCTTGTGGATAAAACCTTACTGAAAACCGCTTATCATTTCCTTCTGCTCCTCGTTGGGTTCGACACTCTGACTTATCGAAAGGACTACGATTTACCCCCTACACTTGTGGGTCATCACCAGTCCCTTTGCAATAGAAGCACTCAGTCTCAGGCTTAGGTTCAGACTTGGGCTTCTTCACTTGAGCAGCAACTTGTTTGCCGTTATTCTTGAAGTTTCCCTTCTTCCCTTTACCCTTTTTCTTGAAACTGGTGGTCTTGTTGACCATCAGCACTTGATGCTCCTTCTTAATTTCTACCTCCGCAACCTTTAGCATCGCGAAGAGCTCGGGAATTTTCTTGTTCATCCCTTGCATATTATAGTTCATCATGAAGCTCTTGTAGCTTGGTGGCAGTGATTGAAGAGTTCTGTCAATGACACTATCATCTGGAAGATTAACTCCAAGCTGAATCAAGTGGTTGTTATACCCAAACATTTTGAGCATATGTTCACTGACATAACTATTCTCCTCCATCTTGTAGCTATAGAACTTATTGGAGACTTCATATCTCTCAATCCGGGCATTTGCTTGAAATATTAACTTCAACTCCTGGAACATCGCATATGCTCCATGACGTTCAAAACATTGTTGAAGTACCGGTTCTAAGCCGTAAAGCATGGCACACTGAACTATCGAGTAGTCCTCAGCTTTGCTCCGCCAGAAGTTCACAACGTCCGGCATTGCTCCTGCAGCGGTTCTTGCATCTAGCAGTGCTTCCAGGACGTAATTCTTTTGTGCAGCAATGAGGATAATCCTCAAGTTACGGACCCAGTCAGTGTAATTGCTACCATCATCTTTCAACTTAGCTTTCTCTAGGAACGCATTAAAATTCAACGGAACAACAACACGGGCCATCTATCTACAACAACATAGACATGCAAAAATACTATCAGGTACTAAGTTCATGATAAATTAAAGTTCAATTAATCATATTACTTAAAAACTCCCATTTAGATAGACATCCCTCTAATCATCTAAGTGATCATGTGATCCAAATCAACTAAACCATGTCCGATCATCATGTGAGATGGAGTAGTTTTCAATGGTGAACATCACTATGTTGATCATATCTACTATATGATTCACGCTCGACCTTTCGGTCTTGGTGTTCCGAGGCCATATCTGCATATGCTAGGCTCTTCAAGTTTAACCCGAGTATTCTGCATGTGCAAAACTGGCTTGCACCCGTTGTATGTGAACGTAGAGCGTATCACACCCGATCATCACGTGGTGTCTCGAAGACGATTTAACTTTCATAGCAGTGCATACTCGTGGAGAACACTTGTACCTTGAAATTTAGTCAGAGATCATCTTATAGTGCTACCGTCGAACTAAGCAAAATAAGATGCATAAAGGTAAACATCACATGCAATCAATATAAGTAATATGATATGGTCATCATCATCTTGTGCCTTTGATCTCCATCTCCAAAGCACCGTCATAATCACCATCATCACCAGCGCAACACCTTTATCTCCATCATAGCATCGTTGTCATCAAGCCAATTATTGCTTCTATGACTATCGCTACCGCTTAGTGATAAAGTAAAAACAATTACAGGGTGATTGCATTGCATACAATAAAGCGACAACCATATGGCTCCTGCCAGTTGCCGATAACTCTGTTACAAAACATGATCATCTCATATAATAAAATTTAGCATCATGTCTTGACCATGTCACATTACGACATGCCCTGCAAAAACAAGTTAGACGTCCTCTACTTTGTTGTTGCATGTTTTACGTGGCTGCTACGGGTTGAGCAAGAACCGTTCTTGCCTACGCATCAAAACCACAATGATTTTTCGTCAAGTATGTGTTGTTTTAACCTTCAACAAGGACTAGGTGTAGCCACACTCGATTCAACTAAAGTTGGATAAACTGACATTCGCCAGCCACCTGTGTGCGAAGCACATCGGTAGAACCAGTCTCGCATAAGCGTACGCGTAATGTCGGTCCGGGCAGCTTTATCCAACAATACCGCCGAATCAAAGTATGACATGCTGGTAAGCAGTATGACTATTATTGGTGTTCTACTCGTCCATATAACATCTACGCATAAACCTGGCTCGGATGCCACTGATGGGGAACGTAGTAATTTCAAAAAAATTCCTATGGATCACGCAAGATCTATGTGATGCATAGCAACGTACGGAAGAGTGTTGTCCACGTACCCTCGTAGACCGTAAGCGAAAGCATTATGACAACGTGGTTGATGTAGTCATACGTCTTCATGATCCAACCGATCATAGTACCAAAATTACGGCACCTCCGTGATATGCACACGTTCGGCTCGGTGACGTCCCACGAACTCTCGATCAAGCTGAGTGTTGAGGGATAGCTTCGTCAGCACGATAGCGTGATGACGGTGATGATGAAGCTACCGGCGCAGGGCTTCGCCTAAGCACTGCAATGATATGACCGAGGTGGATTATGGTGGAGGGGGGCACCGCACACGGCTAAGGGATCAATGATCAACTTGTGTGTCTATGGGGTGCCCACCTCCCCCGTATATAAGGGAGTGGAGGAGGGGGGAGGGCCGGCCCTCTATGGCGCACCCTGGAGGAGTCCTACTCCCATCGGGAGTAGGATTTTCCCCCTTCCCTAGTTGGACTAGGAGAGAAGGAAGGGGAGAGAGGGAGGAAGGAAAGGGGGGATGTCGGTGTCAAAACCGGCGGATCTCGGGTAGGGGGTCCCGAACTGTGCGTCTAGGCGGATGGTAACAGGAGACGAGGGACATGATGTTTTTACCCAGGTTCGGGCCCTCTCGATGGAGGTAAAACCCTACTCTGATTGATTGATATTGATGATATGGGTAGTATAAGAGTGGATCTACCACGAGATCAAGGAGGCTAAACCCTAGAAGCTAGCCTATGGTATGATTGTTGTAATGGTTGTGTGTCCCACGGACTAAAACCCTCCGGTTTATATAGACAGGAGAGGGCTAGGGTTACACGTAGTCGGTTACAATGGTAGGAGATCTACATATCCGTATTGCCAAGCTTGCCTTCCACGCCAAGGAAAGTCCCATCCGGACACGGGACGAAGTCTTCAATCTTGTATCTTCATAGTCTTGGAGTCCGCCAATGACGATAGTCCGCTATCCGGACACCCCTAGTCCAGACTCCTCAAGAGCCCCGAACCAGGCTTCAATGACGACGAGTCCAAAGGCATATATTGTCTTGGCGTTGCAAGGTGGGTTCTCCTTCAAATTCCATGTACGTGCTTAAGCGAGGTCGGCTCCTTACCAATGTTGCGCTTCTTGGCTTCCACGCCCAATAATGGCCTTCTTCCACGCGTCGCACGAATGCGAAAAGCCAGGGTATCTTTTATGTTTTACCCCCTAGCCGCGCAAATAATCTGCCTATAAGAGAGGCAAGAATCCAGATCCAAATCACACCATCCTCCTTCCGCGAGTACTCATCGGAGCGCTTCTGACCAAAAATCCATTCCATCATGGACCGTCGACGCGGCTCCTCCTCTCGCGCTCCCAGCCCTCCGCCAGGAGATTGGAGGAGATGTTACATCCCACAACGAGCTGGTGACGCCCAAGCGGAGGATATCTTCCTCCGGCCTTTATGGTCCCGGTTCGAGCCGGGCTGGCCACCTACAAAGGTGGGAAGCAAGCGGAGGCCACCCCAAATCCCAATAAAGGGGAGCGGGTATGCTTTGTCCCCTATCTGATAAGGGGGCTTGGATTTCCTGTACATCCGTTCCTCCGCGGGCTTCTGGAGTTCTACGGACTCTAGCTCCATCACCTCACGCCCGCCTCTATTCTGCATATTGCGGGTTTCGTAGCTCTTTGCGAGCTATTCCTGGGCATCGAGCCCCATTTTGCGCTGTGGAAGAGGTTATTCTGCCTCGTACCCCGCTCTCACGAGGGGTCCATATATCAAGTGGGCGGTGCCGAAATATGGCGCATCGCTGGGACCGGATATCCATCCGGAACCCCTAAGAAGGCGTCTGAAGACTGGCCTTCAGAATGGTTTTATGTAGAAGACGCTCCGCTGCCGGACCCTATTCGGACCGGCCTCCCGGAGTTCAGCAATGCTCCTCTGAAAAAACGCCTGAGTTGGCGCCAGCGGAGCCCCCAGCTGGAGGAAGACAAGAGCGTCCATTATTTGATGGGCCGGATAAGATTGCTGGCCCATTCCGGATTGACCATGATTGGAGTCATGGCCACGTGCATAATGCGGGGGGTGCAGCCGCTGCAATACAGGGGCCACCCCATGTGGGATTTCAATGGGGAAAATGATGCCACCCGTCATGGCCGCAAAGGGCCGGAGTCGGCTGAAGATCTGGCGAAGATTCTGTCCGGCCTGTACAAGGGGGAGAAGGAAGACTTCCTCCAGACGAGCCCATTGAATGGGTTCTCCATGAACAACCCTCGGAGCTGGGTAAGCGGATGTTCATTTATCTGACCCACGCTTTCAAAGTTAAGTACCTAACTTTATGGTTTTTGATGCAGGATCTGCGCCGGACTGTGGAGAGCATACATAGCCCCGCTCCACAGCCCGAGGATCCAGAAAGATCCCTTGATCCGTCCTCCAAAGAGGATCCGGACATAAATGTGGAGCTAATTGACGGGGTGTTTCACCAGCTCAGCATGGATAATGCTCTAGTCTCCATTACGGCTGACTACCCCGGCCTGTCTCCGGCTCCCCAGGTGATTGTGACCGAAGTCCTGTCACCAATATTTCGTCCTTGTGCATTTCTGACCACCGTATACAATGGTGTCTCGCAGGAGGTACCTCTAAGGCAGGAAGCCGAACCCGCGGCGGCTGACCCATAGGGGTCAGTCCGGCCCCGCAGGCGGAAGAGGGGTGCGGCGCAAATCGAAACGTCACCGCAGCATTATAGCTCGCGACCATTGTTTAGGACAAAGTTCCTAGGAGGTGTTTGAATGCTCATAACTTTTGCAGGAGAAAGAGTGCTCTCCGGACTGCGGGCGGAGAGGTTGCCAACCAAGCCTCGCCAGCCTGTGCTCCAACACTGGTGCGGAGGGGAGGCGAGCGCAAGGCGCGAGCCGGATACTCCTCCAACGGAGGACTCCGACAGACTGTCCGCCAGCAAGTCTGAGGTGGAGAGCGCCATGAACCATAGGCGTTGCCGAACAGTTTTTCGTGACGCGTGCTTTTCCCCTGAGGTGTTGAATGCCTTTAACGCGGGGGACGCGCACCTCCGTGCTGCTCAAGATGGTTTGACCATAGCCACGGAGCAGTATGTAAAAGACATACGGGTAAGAGATTTAAATAGTTGTATATGCCAGTAGCCCCCGAGACTTAGAGTAGTTAGGGTAACTGATTGAAGGATCATTTGATATGCAGGATCTTACAGAGAAGAATACCCAATTGTCCCAGGAGCTACAAGAGTGCAAGGCTCAACTTGAAGTCGCACTCGCTGCCGCAGGAGGAGACACTGAGACCCCCCTGGTAACACATTATTTCAAAAAGATAAGCGGTGTGCGGCGTGCGTGTAAGTCTGACAATGATATTGCAGATGTTTCCGGACTGCATCCGGACAAGCAACAACTACTGCACCAGCTGAAGGCCGGCGAGAGGGTGCTGATGAAGGTGCAGCAGGAAAGGAACAAACTCCAGGATGCCCATGCCCAGCTTGGAGAGGAGCTGAAAGGTGTTCGGGCGAGCTGTGCAGCCCGTGAAGGAGAATCGGCGGCCGTCGCCGGCATCTATAGTAGTGCTTGAGCGAACTCCTTTGAAAAGAAGAGTTCGGCGAGGAAGTTAATTGACAGAAATATGTCTGTAGGTGTGCTCACGGGTCGCCCTGCGGAGGAGATGCCCGTATCAACGGGTGATCAACTTCCCGAGCTGGTGCAACTGCTCGAACGAGTTCGGCAGGTGATGAGCAGCGTCGTCCAGGCTTTATGGCCGTCCCTCTCCCTACCCGAGGGCCTTGGAGAGCTTGCGGAGAAGCTTCAGGGAGCGCGGCAGCGCTTCCGTTTATGGAAGATATCGGCCTGCCGCCAAGGTGCCAGGGAGGCATGGGCCATGGTGAAGACGCGTTACAAAAAGGCGGATCCCAACCACATGGCCGAGGTCGGACCTGTGGGGCCCAATGGGAAGGAGATCCCTGTGAGTTTAGTGTACGTCCAAGTTGAGTTGGCCGCTAAATATTCCCAACGGGACTGTAAATTAGACAACCTGTTAGACGGGATTGAGGAGGAATACAGTCAGTCGATTTGACAATGTATTTTAAAATGACATGTAAAATGCCTTCTAGCCGGATTATAGATCGTTTGTCTTTGCCGACCTTTTCGCTTCAACCTCGGGACCCTAGAGTCCGGAGTGTGTCCGAATACCTTCTCGGTTAAGAAACAACCGGGGCATGCATGGAGACCAGGCGTAGGGGTCATTATTGCTTTATCGGATAAGTGCCCAACTAGTTATGTTATATTACATGGTTAGTAAGAAACATCTTCCGGGAGAATAGTTCCGTTAAGGGTTCCTTTCTCGGGAGGCATGCCCTAAAGTGCATGTGCGGACTGCGAAAAGAGCAGGAAACATCTAGGGCAGATAAATAAATAGGTAAAAATCATCTTTCAAGTCACCGATCGAATATTCCCTTAAGAATGCTAGCTTTCGGCTTCACCCGACCGAGGTACACATCCGCTGATCCGCAAGAGTAATCGCAGAGGTGCTCCTTTACCTCCTAGCGAACAATCAGAACGTGAGGGTAAGCACAAGAGCGAGCAACCCAGCTTGGCCAAAACTTAAGTCATATCGATGCATATAATGGTGAATAAAAGGTTCATGTGGAAGTTTGACACATGTTTGGGCATGAAGCCCTTATAAGTAAGCTTCGCAAAGAAGCCCCGTGTATAATGAGTGCGGATAGCACATGAAGTGTGTGCGAACAATGCGCAAGTAGGCCTTTAAGGGCTTTTATGAAAAGGGTGAGAGAAAAAAGAGAAACGAAAGACAGCTGAAGTGTAAAAATTTGGACGGGGGGAGGAGACGTACTCTTAGTCAGGCGCTAGGCGTAGAATCTTTGGAGGCGGGCTGCGTTCCATGGGTTCGTCTCGAGTCGGTTGTCTGACGCATTTCGCAGACGGTACGCTCCGCCGGTCAGGACTTGATCGATAATGTAGGGCCCCTCCCATTTGGGCTTGAGCTTGTCTTTTTTCTTGTCCGGCAGGCATAGAACTAGTTCGCCAATATTGTATGTCTTAGCCCGTACTTCTCTGCTTTGATATCTTCGAGCCTGCTGCTGATAGAATGCGGAACGAGCCTTGGCGACGTCGCGTTCTTCCTCCAATGCGTCCAAGCTGTCCTGCCGATCCAGCTCGGCTTCTCTTTCTTCGTACATGCGCACGCGAGGTGAGTCATGAATGATGTCGCAGGGCAAAACTGCCTCTGCGCCGTATACCATAAAAAATTGTGTGAATCCGGTAGGACGGTTGGGCGTTGTCCGCAGCCCCCAGAGTACGGAGTCGAGCTCCTCTACCCAGTGCGTGTCAGATTTCGTAAGGGACCGCACTAGTCTAGGTTTGATGCCGCTCATTATTAGACCATTTGCTCGTTCCACTTGACCGTTGGTTTGAGGATGATAGACTGAAGCATAATCGAGCTTAATGCCCATATTTTTGCACCATAATTTAACCTCGTCGGCCGTGAAGTTCGTGCCGTTATCGGTAATGATGCTATGGGGGACACCATAACGGTGTACTACCCCGGATATGAAGTCTATCACTGGTGGGACTCTGCCGCTTTAACGGCTTGGCCTCTATCCATTTGGTGAATTTGTCCACCATGACCAATAGGTACCTTTGCTTGTGGGTTCCCCTTTAAGGGTCCAACCATGTCAAGCACCGGCATGAACGGCCAGGTAATGGGTATAGTTTTGAGGGTGGTGGATGGCATATGGCTCTGATTAGCAAAGAGTTGACAACCGACGCATCTTTGGACTAAGTCTTGAGCATCTGCCCGGGCCGTCGGCCAATAGAATCCTGTACGGAATGCCTTGCCTACCAGGGCCCGGGCTGCGGCATGGTGTCCGCCTAGTCCGGCATGAATTTCAGCCAGAAGGTTTCACCCTTCCTCTTTAGAGATACACCTTTGAAGAACTCCGGTTGTGCTTTTCTTGTAAAGTTCCCCCTCGTGGACCTTGTAGGCTTTAGATCGCCGAACTATGCAGCGGGCCTCATTTTGGTCTTCGGGAAGTTCCTGCCTAATTAAGTAGGCTAGGAATGGCTCGGCCCACGGGCAATTATCGCCATTATTTCGTGGGTGAAGGTGTTATTTCACCGGATGAGCCGCCGATTATGTCGATTGTTCGTGTTGGGTAGTGCGGCTGCTTCGGGTTGTTATTTCGACTCCTCTTCCCATAGTACGGATGGCTTAAAGAGCCGCTCCAGAAGATGTTTGAGGGACAGCATCGCGTTCATGCGATGCGCTAACACGTCGGCTGCTTGGTTATTATCCTGGCTACATGGTGGAATTGAGCCCTTCAAACCGAAAGCTGACATTTTCGTGACAGCGTTACGATAGGCTGCCATTTTCGGATCCTTGGCGTCAAAGTCTCCATTTACTTGGGATATTGCAAGGTTTGAATCTCGCGCACCTCTAGGCGTTGAATGCCCATGGAGATTGCCATCCGGAGGCCATGTAGGAGGGCCTCAGATTCGCCTGCGTTGTTGGAGTCGTGTACATTATCTCGAGTACGATTGGATCAGATCCCGGTTGGGGACGTCAATCGACACCAGCCCCTGACCGCCAACATTTTGGAGCCGTCAAAATGCATAATCCATTGGAGTATGCGCCGTACTTTTAGGGAGTTCAGCTTCAGTCCATTCAGCGACAAAGTCAGCCAAGACTTGCGACTTTATAGCTCGCCGAGGTTTATAAGTTATATCGAATGGTAAGAGCTCAATGGCCCATTTTGCGATTATGCCCGTCCTGTCGCGGTTGTGTATAATGTCGTTGAGGGGCACTTCGGAGGCCACTGTTATCGAATACTCTTGAAAGTAGGGGCTGTTTGGTTTTTGCCCAGGCCCGCCTCGCCAAATCGTGGGTGCCGTGGGCAGGCCAAAAAATTGGCGAGCAAATCGACCGCCCGCGTCTCAGCCAGCGATTTGGCGCAGAAACAGAGGGAGAAAGCTACGATGGGCTGGCGTGCCAAAATTTGGACGCTGATCCAAACAAGATGTGAAGCCCTGGTCAACGCCAATATTTTGGCAGGGCGGACGCTGGCTACTATCCAAACAGCCCCGTAGTGTCAGAGCTTCCGGGATGCCATGAACACCGCATACGCTATCTTTTGATAGTGCGGGTAACGGGACTTGCAGGGAGTTTAAGACAGTGGATACGTAGTACACTAGTTTTTGAAGAGGGAATTTGTGCCCTTTTGTTTCTCGTTCGACGACGAGTACCACGCTTACAACTTGATGTGTTGCCGCGATGTATAACAACATTGGTTCGCCCAGGTTAGGCGCAGCCAGGACCGGATTTGTTGCCAATATGGCTTTTATTTCTTTGAGTCCGCGGTGGCAGATCCGCCCACTGGTGTTTGGTGCGCTGAGCAAGGCGATAGAGGGCAATGCCTTTTCTCCCAAACGGAGATAAAGCGCTTAGAGCCACCATGCATCCAATCAATTTTGTATTTGTTTGAGGTCTTTTGGAATATCTAGCTGTGTGAGCTCGGATCTTGGCTGGGTTTGCTTCAATTCCTCTACGGATACAATGAAGCCTGTGAGCTTTCCGGCTGATGCGCCGAAAACACATTTTTCCGGATTCAGCTTAATGTCATATGCTCGGAGGTTGTCGAATGTGAGCCTCAAATCGTCTACTAGAGTCTCGACGTGTTTGGTTTTGAGGACTACGTCGTCTACGTATGCCTCTACTGTTTTGCCGATCTGGGTAGCCAGACATGTCTGAATCATGCGCTGATATGTTGCACCGGCGTTTTTGAGTCCGAAGGGCATCGTGTTGAAGCGGAATGGTCCATATGGAGTAATGAATGCCGCTATGCTTGGTCCGCTCCGCCATCTTGATTTGATGGTAGCCGAGTATGTCTCAAGGAAGCACAATGAATCGTGCCTCGCAAAGTAGCATCGATTATTTGGTCGATCTTGCGGGAGGGGGAAGGGATCCTTTGGGTAGGCCTTGTTGAGGTCTTTAAAATCGACACATAGGCGTCAGGATTTGTCCTTCTTTGGTACCATTAACAAGTTTGCTAGCCAGTCCGGATGTTTGATGTCTCTGATGAATCCGGCTTCCTGTAGTTTGGCTAGCTCTTCTCCCATTGCCTGTCTTTTGGGTTCGGAAAATCGCCAAGAGCCTGTTTGATGGCTTGAATCCTTTTAGGATGTTTAGGCTGTGTTCGCCAATCGTGGGATTCTGGCATATCCGAAGGGTGCCGAGCAAAGATGTCCCAATTTTCTCGAAGGAATTTCGCAGGCGGCCTCTACATCGTGGTTCAACTATGCCCGATGGAGGCCGTCTTTGCCGGGTCCGCTGGATGGACCTCGAATTTGACTATTTCCTCCGCTGGTTTAAAGGAGGTGGACTTGGATCTCTTATCGAGTATCACATCGTCCCTATTAATCGTAGAGCCTTGCGTAGATGAGTTCTTCTCGCCGCTAGGGCTTTGGATAGTGCCTCCGGGCTAACGCGATCGTCTTGTTTTCGGTAGCGAGTGCTATGTCCGGATCACTAGCGAGAGTGATTATTCCGCCGGGCCCATGCATCTTAAGCTTCATGTACCCGTAATGGGGTATGGCTTAAAAAATTGTGAATGCCTCTCGTCCTAATATAGCGTGATATCCGCTGCTGAACGGGCCACTTGGAACGTGACCTCTTCGGACAGAATTGTCCGGCGAAATAACACCACATCAAGTGTGATTTTTCCTGTGCAGCGCGCTTCCCGGCTAGGGATTATTCCTCTAAAGGTTGTGCTACTTCGCTCAATGCGGCTCCAGTCTATTTCCAATTTTTGAAGAGTTTCCTCGTAGATGAGGTTTAGTCCGCTGCCACCATCCATGAGTACCTTGGTAAGACGAAAGCCGTCCACTATTGGACTAAGGACCAATGCGGCTGGTGCTCGGGCTGTTCGGAATTTAGGTTTGTCGTTGGCGTTGAAGGTGATGGCCGTGTCGCTCCATGGATTTGTTGTTGCTACTTGGTAGACTTCGGCGAGGCTGCGGATTGTTCGTTTTCGCACATTATTTGATGCGAAAGTCTCGAAGATTGTTGACACCGTACTGGTACTGTTGGAGTGGTTTGCCGGAGCTAGAAGCTCCTCGCCACTTTTGGCCACCTGCCGCAATATCCAACATGCTCGAAGGCTATGTGTTGGGGTGGCGCCTTATGTACTGTGAATTTTACAGGGTCCGCTGAGCCATCCCTCCAGTACGGTCCCTTGCCCTTTATGGGTTTTTTTCTTTTTGGCTTTTGTACCTGGTGCCTGAGTGTGCTGCACCCTTTTGTTACATACTAGTGTTGTATTCGGGGCCGGATTGTCCCAAGACTTAGTTTCGGTTTTCCAGAAACTCTCCATCGCACAGTACTTTCGTACTATGGACGCCAGGTCGGCGAAGCGTGTAATTTCATGGCGACTGACGGCGTTCAAGATTCCCTCGTCCGTGCTATTATTGCAGAAAATTGAAATTGCGTTTTCCTCTCGGCAGTCCTTTATCCTGTCCATAACAGGAGGAATCTGGCCCAGTAATGATGTACTGTTTCAGCGGGCTCTTGCCGGATTTGAGAATAGATCGCATATGTCTGGGTGGGTGCGTGGAATTAAGTCCGGAATTCTACCCATCTCGAGGCTCGAGGGCCGAGAAGTTTCCGAATTTGGAAGCTTGGATCATTGGACGTTGTCCAACGAGTCGTCCGATGATGCGACTTTAGGTTCGATGCTTGATCGGCTCGTCCCCCGCTGAATCCGCATGGAGGGTTCGAAGCCCGGACATGACTAGTTTTCAATATAGGAGAAGAGTCGCCGCGTTGTTCCTCTACCACCACAACGTGGTGGGTAACTTCGGGAGAGTTAATCTCTCTCAGATCGGTTTTAAGCCCAATCTGATTGTAGTCTGTAGCGACTCCCAGGGCGGCAATGCGATCCAAGAGTTCATTTACGGACGAGAGCTCTGTTGGATCCAGCTGCTCGGCGAATCCCGAGTTGACGTGAAGATTGCTTTTGATGACCCGAGAGGTCATCGTCGAAGCGGTGGCCGAACAGGCGGTCATGAGAAAACCACCCAGCCAGATAGTTTGGCCGGCGGCCAAGGCTCCTTTGGCGAAGATACCGTCTTTGAAGACGGGAAGAGGCATCCTTCCTATCGGTGACGACATAGAGGAACTCTCAATAAAAGCACCAATGTCGGTGTCAAAACCGGCGGATCTCGGGTAGGGGGTCCCGAACTGTGCGTCTAGGCGGATGGTAACAGGAGACGAGGGACACGATGTTTTTACCCATGTTCGGGCCCTCTCGATGGAGGTAAAATCCTACTCCTGCTTGATTGATATTGATGATATGGGTAGTACAAGAGTGGATCTACCACGAGATCAAGGAGGCTAAACCCTAGAAGCTAGCCTATGGTATGATTGTTGTAATGGTTGTGTGTCCTACGGACTAAAACCCTCCGGTTTATATAGACACCGGAGAGGGCTAGGGTTACACAGAGTCGGTTACAATGGTAGGAGATCTACATATCCGTATTGCCAAGCTTGCCTTCCACGCCAAGGAAAGCCCCATCCGGACACGGGACGAAGTCTTCAATCTTGTATCTTCATAGTCTTGGAGTCCGGCCGATGACGATAGTCCGGCTATCCGGACACCCCCTAGTCCAGGACTCCCTCAGGGGGCAACCAATTCGGATTGGGCTTGGGGGGGGGTGCCCTCCACCTGGCCGCCTCCTCCTCTCTCCCACTACGGCCCAATAAGGCCCATATACTTCTCGGGGGGTTCCGTAACCTCCCGGTACTTCGGTATATGCCCGAACTCACCCGGAACCATTCCGATGTCCAAACATAGGCTTCCAATATATCAATCTTCATGCCTCGACCATTTCGAGACTCCTCGTCATGTCCGTGATCACATCCGGGACTCCGAACCACCTTCGGTACACCAAAACACATAAACTCATAATACCAATCGTCGTCGAACGTTAAGCGTGCGGACCCTACGGGTTCGAGAACTATGTAGACATGACCGAGACACGTCTCCGGTCAATAACCAATAGTGGATCCTCGATGCTCATATTGGTTCCTACATATTCTACGAAGATCTTTATCAGTCAAACCGCATAACTACATACGTTGTTCCCTTTGTCATCGATATGTTATTTGCCCGAGATTCGATCGTCGGTATCTCAATACCTAGTTCAATCTCGTTACCGGCAAGTCTCTTTACTCGTTCCGTAATGCATCATCCCGCAACTAACTTAGTCACATTGCTTGCAAGGCTTATAGTGACGTGCATTACCGAGAGGGCCCAGAGATACCTCTCCGATAATCGGAGTGACAAATCCTAAGCTCGATCTATGCCAACTCAACAAACAGATCCATATTGAAATAAATGGGCTAATGGGCCTGGCTGGCTGAAGGCGATGCCACATCAGATCCATGTAGATGCCACATCAGATCCATATTGGTAAAACTTGCTATCAATCCGCGGACGGATTCGGTATCCTGAAAAACGGCTCAGGCGGGTTCGTGGACTCGCGGTGTGACGGCCAGAACTGTCAAGGTGGTACAGTTGTCAAATTATGACACGATATACATGACGGATTCCAAATCCGTCGTGGACCCCCCACCATGACGGCTTTGCACTCTACTATGACAGACTGAATCCATCATTGATTAACAAGATTCTTGTAGTCCAAGTAGAAGCATACTAGTGACACTCTGTTTGTTTATGTATTCACACATGTACTAAGTTTCTGGTTAATACAATTCTAGCATGAATAATAAACATTCATCATGATATAAGGAAATATAAATAACAACTTTATTATTGCCTTTAGGGCATATTTCCTTCACCGACTTGGGTCGGCCCAGGCACGCATCGCTGTTTTTTCTGTTTATATTTTTTTTGTTTTTATGTGTCTTTTATTTTCTTTTTACTTTATTCTCTTTTCAATATTTTTTTTCGACCATTAGAACAAAGATATGAATTCCAAAACACATTTTATATGAAACAGTTTAATGTAAATTTAAATATTGTTCAATGCATATCACAAAATGTTAAATGTGTATTTAAAAATTGTACAGACCATAGTACAAAAACGTTCAATATATATGTTAGAAATTGTTCAACATGTATTTAAGTATTGTTCAGCGTATATCACAAAAATGTTTAATTTGTATTTAGAAATTGTTCAGAATATATAAAAAATGTTCTTTTACAAAAATAACGTATATAAAAAATCAATAAAAATATGGAATTTCAAAATAGTGGTCACGTTTTCAATAATTGTTTGGGTTTCAAATTTTCTTCAAATTTCGATATTTATTCATGATTTTCAAATATATTTAAGGAAAATCGTTCATATTTGTTTGAAAGAATTGTTGGAAATTTTGAAGGAAAAAAATAGATTTGTCTTTGTACATTGTACTTTAAAATTTGCACTGCAATTGGCCATACTCAGGAGCTAGGTCAGATTGTTGGCGTGGCCGCTAGTAAGCGTGAGGTTGCGTGTTCGACACTGTTGTGTGCTCATTTCTTTTTTCGAGTCATTCTTACTACCGCTCGTTGCCTGGTTATGGGCCGGCCAGTTTGCCCGACGCGTCTGGAAAAACCATATTCGTCGCATTCTGCCACAAGTTGTCGACCTACCGCACATGTTTGATAGTACATGGGCCGGCCCAGTTAGCTCTTTTTTATGTGGGATCATTTTCCGGTTTGGGGATCCTTCTGGATGGTGCCTGGCCTGTTCTTGGAACCTTCTAGAAGGTTCTTGAACAAGGTTTTCCGGTTTTCCTTTCTATTTTTCGTCTTCTTTTTATTGTTAGTTATTTCTGTTCCGTTTTTTCGTTTTTTAATTTCTTTTTCTTTACTTCCATTTTTTTCAAAAAATGCCACAAAATTCAACTTTTTTCGGGTTTCCAAAAAATATTCATTTTTGAAAAATGTTCTCAAAATTCGAAAAATGTTCTCCTTACACAAAAAAGTACAAACTTTCGAAATTCAAAAAATATACCTGATTTCAATTTTTGTTCACATATTCAAAAAATGTAGCGCTTCCAAATTTGTTCGGGATTTTTAAAAATTGTTCTACGTTTCAAAATTTGTTCTCAAGATTCAACAAATGTTCATGCTTTAAAAAATTGTTCGCGCTTCCAAATTTGTTCTCCGTTTCAAAATTTGTTTTCAAGATTCAAAAAATGTTTGTGCTTTAAAAATTGTTCACAAATTACAAAAAACTTCATGTTTTTGAATTGTTTTCCTAAATTCAAAATTTGTTCACTTTCATAATTTTTATTTGCATTTGTGAAAAAATCGTACGTTCAAAAAAATACTCAAAATTTGGAAACAAAATCGGGATTTTGTCAAACTGTGTTAAGTCCGGAAGTGTACTTAGTTTCTTTTAGAGTTCCGCTATATTTCAATCGGCAGGTCTGTTCTATAGCAGTGGCTAGCACCGAGCTAGCGCAAGCAGGCAGTCCCGTGGTAGTCCTAGCGGGAGCTCCTATAGGCCGCTCGTTGCGGCAAAGTGCCGTCGATTAGCACAGGAGCGGCTAGCGTGGGCGGCCCATTTACAGTGGTACGCGACAGCGCTTTCTGGAGATGAAAAAATCGCAAAAAATAAAATCGCGCTAGCGCTGAACTCAAACACGCGACTTCACACTTATTGGCCTACCGTGCGTAACATTGCGACATAGACCATCTCATGTTCAATTAGCAGCCCTACAGTTAAAGACATATATGACAGAGACTAATGTTAAACATTAATTCGCAAAAAATTCAAAAAACTACAGTCAATATATTGGGTCGAATCGGCGATCTCCTACAACTGAATTTTTCGAAATAATTAATATTTTTTTTCAAAATACAAACATTTTTCGAATTTTCATACAAATTTTGTAAAACAGGAACATTTTGATGACGTGAACAAATTTGAAAAAGGGAACATTTCTTGAATTTGTGAACAAAAAATAAAAATGTTCAGTTTGTAGAACTTCCAGAACATTTTTTGATTTGTGAACAAAATTGAAAAACATGAAATATCATTGAATTTGTGAACAAATTAGGAAAGCTGGAACATTTTCTTCAATTCCCAAACATTTTTTGAATCTTGAGAACAAATTTTGAAACAGAGAACAATTTTGAAAAATCCTGAACAAATTTGAAAGCGTGAATAATTTTCTTAAAGTTTGAACAGTTTTTTAATTTTGAGAACATAATTTGAAACGGAGAACAATTTTGAAAAATCCCGACAAATTTGGAAGCGCGAACATTTTTTTAATATGTGAACAAGAAATTGAAATCCGGTACATTTTCTGAATTTCGAAAGTTTTGTACTTTTTTGTGTAACGCGAACATATTTTGAATTTTGAGAACATTTTTTCAAAAACTGAACATTTTTTGGAAGCACGAACAAAATTTGAATTGTTCATTTTTTTAAAAGCGACGAAAAGAAAAATAAGTGAAAAAGAAAATCGTAAACATTTTGTAAAACTGCGAACAAGTTCTGAGAAAGAAAAATAAACTTGAAAAAGAAAATAAAAAAAAAAGTAACGAAAAAAGAGAAATGAAAAACAATAGAAAGCCGAAAAAGAACCAGAAAAAAATGATACAGGAAAAAACCCGGTTCAGGGAACCTTCTAGAAGGTTCCCAAAACCGGTTGGATGCGTATAAGTGGGCCGGCCCAGGTTTTGTCGCTCGCTGCGCTGCCCTGTGCGGTAGCCCGACATTTTGCCGCAGCGAGCGGCGAATTGGGATTTCCATCCTAGCCACCTCGCGCTACCCTTTTTGCGATTTTTCACACTCGTACTCGCAGTGCACTGAATGGGCCGGCCCAGTCGGCGCCCCCAGTGTGACGGGGCATGTATTTGCCGCAGAACGCAACAAATAGGAGCCCCCCAATAGGAGCTCTCCCAAAAAACCTCCTTTGGACTGGATCGAGTGATTTCGGAGGACCTGTGTACAGCTACAGCCCAATAAGGTGGGTTCTGCCCAATGACACGGGACGCCCCGAGTTTTCTCAGCAGGTTTCTACTTTCCTTCAAAAAATTTAGCGCTCTCAAAAGAAATATGTATGTAAAAATATCAGAGAAAATCAAGGTAGGGCAAGCGCCCAACCTCGCCCTACCGGGAGCTCCGCCTGTGTCCGCATATGTCCGGTTACATTTCAAATGAAATTTAACAAAAAATGAATTTTGTTTTGATTTAAACTCGAACAAAACGGACGGTATTCATTTAAACCAGGATAACTTTTACGTAAAACCGGACGATATTTCGTCCAATCAACTAGTAAAAAGTAAAACCTAACCCTACACTACCATATACTTGGACCTCGTAGGCCATGCCGGGCTAGCTGGCGGCTCCTTCGTGATTGTTGCCGAAGCTATTGTCGGAGTCGTCATCGTCGGGTTTCGGGCGACTTAAGGGGGTGGCGTCGTGGCAGGGCTTCCCGGCAGCCGCCTGACGCTCGCGAATGATCCTCTTCGCTTCCTCCTGCATCGTGCATAGTGCAGCCGCGACCACCGGCGCCGTGTACAGGGAGGGAGGGGGACGGCGGGCCTTGGAGGAGGCGGTGTTGGCGGCGACGATCTCGCTGAGAGACCACACCTCGCCATACTTGGCGATATTCACCGTCGTCATGGATCGGTCCAAGGCCCAGACGTACGCCAGGTCCAGGTCTACCGTGATGTGTGCCAACAAGACGTCGGAGTCCGGGAACTCCAATTGACGCGCCACTTGCGCCTATCCCACCGGCACCGCTCCTTGTCGGTGTACTCCTGCACCGTTAGGGCGCTCTGGGGCAACGAACAGTTGTCGCTGCCGAGGTAGTGGCCAATGCGACCACGCGCCTTCGCGGCGATTGCATGGGGCATGGGCGGTGGTGAGGGGCGCTCCTTCTTGACGTGGCGGGGCGACGGAGAGCGCCGCTCCTCCTTGACACGCCGGGGCAGCGGAAAGAGGGGTTCCTCCTTCACGCGGTGTCTAATTTGGACGCCGCGGTTGCGGGATGGAGAGCACGGAGGGGGCACAAACTCCAACTTCACAGGGAGGAGCATCCCCTATGCCGCCATTGGGCCGTTCAGGTGGATGACAGAGTGTCGGAGCATCAACTCCATCTACTGCTCGTACTCCGCGTTTGTGGCGGTGTACACTGCGCCCTGCGTCGCCGGCGTAGACTGCTGTGGAGGCGGCTGCTGTTGCGGCCGGTCCTCCTCGTTGCGGGAGGAGATGACAATCTTCGCCTTCGTTGAGGAGCCGCCCATCGATGAAGACGACGACCCCCGAAATTGGAGGGCGGTGTCGCCACGATCCTCCGGAGCCCGTCCTGGAGCCGCCGCCTGCCGGCGTCGAGGCCCACGACTTGTCCATTGCCTGAGTTTGTGAAGGAAGAAGGGAGGGGAGGAGGCGAACGTGCGGAGCGATGCAGCGAGTGTGATGTGGACGGCGCCAGAGCACGCGTTATAGTGCCTTGGCCGAACCATATGAAAGGACGACCAACCGCATCGGCCAGAGTTGGTTCCGTCGGAAGCTGCGCCCGCATTGAAGCGGCAGCTTCTGAGAGGTAGCGTCGGTCAGTGCCGCCCTCCCGTCCGGTCACATCATGCGACAAATATGCCGGCCCAAAGCACGCCAGCATTGATGAAGATTAGTATGCGATATATCTCACTTGGATAAAAAAAATTAAAAGAAATTTCTCTTATCCTCAATTGTTCCTTCCTTTAGATAAATACTTAAAAATCCACTTACAATAACAAATCCAATTTAGAAGGGACTTCCTTCCCGTGTTGAGAAAACTTTTCTTCTTCCAATTATTCTTTTCTTCATTCAACTCAGTTCAAAAAAGATACCTCAAAATACTTCAATTGGTACGCGCAAGAAATAGGCCAATTCGGCAGTTTTTTGTACAATTTCTCATGGAGTAAAAAATTTATCATCAGAACGAGTCAAGAGAATGATCCCCTGGCCCCCGATTTCCGTATAAAAAATACGGCGAGGATAAAGACCCTCTTTAACCTGAATTCTAAGGCGCGGGAAGCGATGCGTGCATCAGAAGGAAGAGCAGGAGAGGCGGGTGGGGTTATTGGGTGGGTCACGATTGCTAGACGTGGTAGCAATCCGGACTCTCACAAAGCCCCCTAGTTTTTTCTCCGGTTAGCGAGAAAAAGTGCGTCTGGAACGCCGAGCAGACCGATACAGGCAACCATGTCAAGTTCAAGCACATCGCATGTCGGCCTCGACAGGCAACCTTCAATGCCGCTGATGGTTTATCCATACTGCAACAACGGCATGGTACAATGGTGGGTCTATCGTACAATTTCTAACCCAGGGAATCACTTCTACAAGTGCCAGCATGAATGGGTAATTCCACCGCACATACATCTATAATTTCAGCTCAATCTAGCACGGCTGGATTGATCTTTCCCTTGTCCGTTATTGTAGTCTGGCAAGTGCAACTTCTCAAAATGGAAGGATTGCTACATCAACTTTTTCTCTCTGGGTGAGGTTCAAGTC
>CM038147.1:522490351-522560351 GCA_021437245.1 Aegilops speltoides
AAGCAATGGCTCCCATGAATCGCTGCTTGCTGCCGGGCGGCGCCAAGACCGATCTCCTCCTCCGCCTCCATTCCATCCACCAAGACCAGATCCGACTCTCTGCATCCTCTCTCGGCTGCAATTCTCGCCTCCGAGCTCTTGATGTGCTGGCCCATGTCTCTCGGATCCGTGTCGTCGGCTCGGCTCCGGCGGCCTCCTCGGCTACCGCTGCCGCTGCCGCCACGGCTGCTCTTGCCTCCGCAAGGCCGCCCGGCGCTGGTGGCCACCAGGCCATGCTGGGACGCCTTCGATGCCCGTCGTGGCTGCATCTCCGCAACGCGCTCGGGATGCACTCCTGCCGGGCTCAGTGACCATCGGTCGGCGCCGCCACGACGTCCTCCTCGGCTTCATGTGCTCGGCCCGGAGGAAGGAGGGCTTGGGTCTCGCTGCCGCCTCCGTATGGGCGTTCCCGTCCCGGCTGCTATCGACACCTCGTGGCGTCCGCTGCTCCTGTTGGTCTTGGCCGTCACCCCCGACTGCTGCTGACGACGCACCGTCCCCGACTCCTGCCGGCGTTGCTATGTCGTCCTCTGCTACTGTTGAAGCTGTGCTGTCCTTGGCTCCTGCCGACACCACATCAGGTCTGGACACAGGGCGACTTGGCCTGTGGAGCTCCCTTGCTGACGAAGAAGAAGAAGAGGATGATGATGTGCTGGCCCCACCGACGCCACCTCCGGCTACCAGTTCCTCAGTTCCGCCTGCTCAGTCGGGCATGGAGAGTGATGCGGCAACCACTACCCTCCTCGACACCTGTGACGGGGTGGAGGTGATGCTTGAGGCCCCGCTCCACGGGCAGCCGGCTCTGCTTGGTCCATCTTCTGCGTCGGCATGTAATGGCCTTTCTGCTACCGCTACCGCTCTTGAAGCCGAGGTGGGATGGGAGCATGTGGGCCGGGGGCGCCGTTCCGATCGGGGTGCTCCCCTCGAGCTGTCGAGGGAAGGTCTCGAGCGTAGCCTCGCCTTCAAGCGTTGGGCTCGAGGAAGGTGCTTCCGTTGCCTCGAGCGTGGCCACCAAGTCAGCGCATGTCGTGAACCATTCAGATGCATTCGTTGTCGTCGACCTGGTCATCGGGAGAGGTTCTGTCGCGCTCTCTCTCCAGTTGGTTGCGATCGCTCTTCGGTCGCTCGGGCTGGCTCTCCGGTTACCCACGCTCCTCGCCAGCGAAGCAACGCCCCATGAGCCTTGTCCTTCGTTGAATAAGAGTTGGGCTGAGGTCGTGGGCCACTCGTCGCCACGTGCATCGGTGCCACCAAGGTCCCAATCTGGGTGTTGCAAGGATTCCAATATCAATGCCTTTTTGGTCTCTACTTTGGAGTCCCATCTTGCCCTATTGCGCACAGAGCTCCTTGAGGAGGTTGAGCTGCTCCGCACTGAGTTTCACAACGCTCTTGCCAAGCTTCATGTTGCTTCGTTTGTGCCTTTGTTGCCCGAGCTTCAGGTTGGTTCCATTGATGGGGAGGCTGAATGCTTCTTTGGAGATTTTTCTCCTCGTGGTCGGCATGCGACGCCGTCTATCCATGGGAATGCGGTCATCTCCGAGGTCGTGGCTCCAGTTCTGCAGATTATGCCTGAGCTGCGGGAGCTTTGTGGGGAATCACCTATGGTGCTACCGATGGAGTTGGAGTCCTTAGCGGTGGCCATGATGCCATCACCACCACCATGGTCAGAGTATTGTCAGCCGCCCGCCTTTGTGAACATTGGAGGCTTGGTTAGTTCTGTCACTCTCTCATCTATGGCTGTTGGGCATGTGGTGTCTTTGAGTGACGATGTTGATGAAATAAGTGTGTTGGCACCTAACTCTGAGGCTTTGTTTTCTGAGCAACTCGAGGTGCCTGAGTCCATCGTGCCGGTGGTATCTGCAATTGCTGATGTTGAGGCGGTTGGTATGTTGGCGCCTGATCCCTTGGAGCCCACACAACCGCTCGCCTCTGTGGAGCGTGGAGGTTCTGGTGTTGCGGTCACTCACTCGCATCTGACCGTTGGACAGGTTTCTGTGCGTGATAAGGTCAATGAGATTCTCTTCCAGATAGAGCTTCATATCTTGCTCAAATGTTTGGAGAGGGTTAGCCCGGGATCTGGCAAGGCAATTTTGGAGGAGACTCTTAGGAGCAAAGGAAAGAAGAGTGATGTCAAAGAAAAGACGTCTGCAGCTGCTTGATGCATGGTCATCGGTATCTTAGGTTGTCCTTATGGACTGATGTAACGCCCCGAATTCGATGCGCCAGGTGTCTGCCAGTTATTCGTCGTCTTTGCCATGTCATTTGCTTGCGTGTTGCATATTGCCATGTCATCATGTGCATTTCATTTTGCATACGTGTTCGTTTCATGCATCCGAGCATTTTCCCCGTTGTCCGTTTTGCAATCCGGCACTCCTATGTCATCTGGCGCCCCTTTGTCTTCTGTTGTGAGCGCCAGATAAACTTTCTCGGAATGGCCCGAGGTTTGCCAAGCGGCCTTGGTATAGCACCGGTAGACCGCCTGTCAAGTTTCGTGTCATTTGGAGGTCGTTTGATATTCCAACGGTTAACCGGGTAACCACAAAAGGCCTCTTTTGTGTGCAGCCCAACACCCCTCCCAAAGTGGCCCAAAACTCATCTAACTCCCCTCCATGCTCTCGGTCGTTCGATCACAATCGCGTGGCCAAAAACCGCTCCTCATTTGGACTCTCCTAGCTTCCTCTACATATATAAACACCTCCCCCTCCTCTAATCCCGCAGTCCAAACCCTAAAAAATCATCCCCGTTGCCACCGGACACGTCCGGCAGCCGCCGGACACGTCCGCCGCCCCGCCGCCAATCGGGGCCGCCACGTGGCGCGCCGCCGCCACCTTGCCGCCGGCCATGGAGCCCATCCGAGGCCTGCTGGCCCAGATCTGCCGCCGCCGGGTCGGCCCCGCGCCGCCGCCTCTGCCCGCCCGACGATGTGCCTCCCGAGCTCCTGCTGGCGCTCCGAGCCCCGCCGCCTCCCGGCCTCCCGCGCCATCATGAGCGCCTCCGCCGCCGCTCTCGGCCTCCGTCGCGCTCGGCGGCCCCGCTCCGCCGCCAGCGCCCGCCGCCATGGTTGCCCGCCCTCGCCGGCAGCTCCTCGCCGCCGAGCCGACCCCTCCAGCCAAATTCGGCCCGCGCCGCCCTTGCTCCCGCCTCCTGCCGGACCGCGCCCGGCGGCCATCGCCCCGCCGCCGCGCCGCCCGCCACCGGCTTCCCCGTCGCCGGAAACCCCCTCGCCGGAGCTCGCGGAGTTCGCCGGAGCTCTCTCCGGCCGGATCCACTCGGGATGGATCAGATCCACCCACGCGTCCAACCAAACGGCTTCCCCGATCCCGGATCTCCTCGTCCCGCACGACCGCGTCCAGTTTCGGAGGTTGAAATTCCACTGAGTCCCGAATATTTGGCATTATCATGCCATGTTCATCATGCTGTATCTCTGCATCCGTAGCTCCGATTCGTGTGTGTAATATGTCAAATTGTTCATCTCGACGAGTACTTCATTTCACTCCATTGCATCATTTTCATTTGAGCTCATCTTGATGCCCGAAATAATGTTGGAATAGTGCATGTTGATGTTAATCTGCTGAAACTGTTATAACTTGCTCATTTGTCATTTTTGCCATGATTGATGTGTGCATCCTATGAGGTTGATGTCTTCATGTTTTTGATCTATGCCATGCCATCTTTCCAGGGGTGTATTGAAGGAAATATGCCCTAGAGGCAATAATAAAGTTATTATTTATTTCCTTATATCATGATAAATGTTTATTATTCATGCTAGAATTGTATTAACCGGAAACATAATACATCTGTGGATATATAGACAAACAGAGTGTCACTAGTATGCCTCTACTTGACTAGCTTGTTAATCAAAGATGGTTATGTTTCCTAACCATGGACAAAGAGTTGTTATTTGATTAACGGGATCACATCATTAGTTGAATGATCTGATTGACATGACCCATTCCGTTAGCTTAGCACCCGATCGTTTAGTATGTTGCTATTGCTTCCTTCATGACTTATACATGTTCCTATGACTATGAGATTATGCAACTCCGTTTACGGAGGAACACTTTGTGTTCTACCAAACGTCACAACGAATCGGGTGATTATAAAGGTGCTCTCTGGTGTCTCCGAAGGAACTTGTTGATTTGGCGATTTTGAGATTAGGATTTGTCACTCCAATGTCGGAGAGGTATCTCTGGGCCCTCTCGGTAATGCACATCACTTAAGCCTTGCAAGCATTTCAACTAATGAGTTAGTTGTGAGATGATGTATTACGGAACGAGTAAAGAGACTTGCCGGTAACGAGATTGAACTAGGTATTGGATACCGACGATCGAATCTCGGGCAAGTAACATACCGATGACAAAGGGAACAACGTATGTTGTTGTGCGGTTTGACCGATAAAGATCTTCGTAGAATATGTAGGAACCAATATGGGCATCCAGGTCCCGCTATTGGTTATTGACCGGAGACATGTCTCGGTCATGTCTACATTATTCTCGAACCGTAGGGTCCGCACGCTTAAGGTTTCGATGACAATTATATTATGAGTTTATGTATTTTGATGTACCGAAGGTTGTTCGGAGTCCCGGATATGATCACGGACATGACGAGGAGTCTCGAAATGGTCAAGACATAAAGATTGATATATTGGACGGATATATTTGGACACCAGAAAGGTTCCGGAGAAGTTTGGAGCTCCAGGCGGTTACCGGAACCCCCCGGGAGGTATATGGGCCTTATTGGACCCATATAGGAAGAAGGGAGAAGGAACAAGGGAGGGGGGCGCGCCCCCCAAGCCCAATCCGAATTGGGGAGGGGGGCCGGCCCCCCTTTCCTTTCTCCATCCCCCTCTTCCTATTCCTACTACTAGTACTACTTCCTAATACTAGTACTCCTTCCTTCCCCCTCCAAATAAGATAAGGAAGAGAGGGAAACCTACTTGGAGTAGGTTTCCTCCCTATGGCGCCCCCTTGAGGCCGGCCACCTCCTCCCTCCCTCCTTGATATACGGGGGTAGGGGGCACCCTAGAACACACAAGTTGATCATTGATCGTTCCTTAGCCGTGTGCGGTGCCCCCCTCCACGATATTACACCTCGATCATATTGTAGCGGTGCTTAGGCGAAGCCCTACGACAGAGAACATCAAGATCGCCAAGACGCCGTCAGTCGTCTTGTGAACTCCCCTCGGAGCCTCTCTGGATTGGAGATCAAGGGTGCGTCATCGAGCTGTACGCGTGTCAAGAACTCGGAGGTGCCGGAGTAACGGTGCTTGGATCGGTCGGACCGGGAGGACGTACGACTACTTCCTCTATGTTGTGTCAACGCTTCCGCTTCGGGTCACGAGGGTACGAGGCAACACTCTCCCTCTCGTTGCTATGCATCACCATGATCTTGCGTGTGCGTAGGAATTTTTTGAAATTACTACGTTCCCCAACAAGGCCATCCGAGCCTAGGTTTTATGGTTTGATGTTATATGCACGAGTAGAACACAAGTGAGTTGTGGGCGATATAAGTCATCTCGCTTACCAAAGATGTCATACTTTGGTTCGGGCGGTATTGTTGGATGAAGCAGCCCGAACCGACATTACGCCAGACGCTTACGCGAGACTGGTTTTACCGTCGTGCTTTGCACACGGTGACTAGCGGTGTCGGTTTCTCCAACTTTAGTTGAACCGAAGTGTGGCTACGCCCGGTCCTTGCGAAGGTTAAAACAGCATCAACTTGACAAACTATCGTTGTGGTTTTGATGCGAGGTGAGATTGGTTCTTGCTTAAGCCCGTAGCAGCCACGTAAAACTTGCAACAACAAAGTAGAGGACGCCTAACTTGTTTTTGCAGGGCATGTTGTGATGTGATATGGTCAAGACGTGATAAGATATAAGTTGTTGTATGAGATGATCATGTTTTGTTGAAGTTATCGACAATCGCGTAAGCCCTATGGATGTCTCTTTGTTGCATAAGATGCAAGTGCCAAATAATTGCTTTAGTTTATCGCTATACGATAGCAATAGTTGTAAGAGAAATAGTTGGTGAGACAACCATGTGATGACACATTGATATAGATCAAGATGATGAAGATCATGGTGTCGTGCGGTGACGATAGAGATCATGACAAGATACTTTGGAGATGGAGATCAAAGGCTAAGATGATCATGGCCATATCATGTCACATATTTTGATTGCATATGATGTTTATCTATTATACATCTTATTCTTGCTTTGATTGACGGTAGCATTTTAAGATGATCTCTCACTAAATTATCAAGAAGTGTTCTCCCGAGTATGCACCGCTGCCAAAGTTCGTCGTGCCTGCACACCACGTGATGATCGGGTGTGATAAGCTCACGTCCATCTACAACGGGTGCAAGCCAGTTTTGCACACGCGAATACTCAGTTAAACTTGACGAGCCTAGCATATGCAGATATGGCCTCGGAACACGGAGACCGAAAGGTCGAGCGTGAATCATATAGTAGATATGATCAGCATAAGATGTTCACCATTGAAAACTACTCCATCTCACGTGATGATCGGTTATGGTTTAGTTGATTTGGATCACGTGATCACTTAGATGACTAGAAAGATGTCTGTCTAAGTGGGAGTTCTTAAGTAATATGATTAATTGAACTTAAATTTATCATGAACTTAGTCCCGTAGTATTTTGCAAATTATGTTGTAAGATCAATAGCTTGCGTTGTTGCTTTCATATGTTTATTTTGATATGTTCCTAGAAAATTGTGTTGAAAAATGTTAGTAGCAACGATGCGGATTGGATCCGCGATCCGAGGTTTATCCTCATTCTGCACGTAAGAATTATGTCCTTAATGCACCGCTAGGTGACAGACCTATTGCAGGAGCGTATGCGCACGTTATGAACGTTTGGCTAGCTCAATATGATGACTACTTGATAGTTTTGTGCACCATGCTTTATGGCTTAGAATCGGGACTTCAAAGATATTTTGAACATCATGGACCATATGAGATGTTCCAGGAATTGAAGTTAATATTTCAAGCAAATACCCGAGTTGAGAGATATGAAGTCTCCAACAAGTTCTATAGCTAAAAGATGGAGGAGAATCGCTCAACCAGTGAGCATGTGCTTAGATTGTCTAGGTACTACAATCACTTGAATCAAGTGGGAGTTAATCTTCCAGATAAGATAGTGATTGACAGAATTCTCTAGTCACCATCACCAAGTTAGTAGAACTTCGTGATGAACTATAGTATGCAAGGGATGATGAAAATGATTCCCGAGTTTTTCATGATGATGAAATCGATGAAGGTAGAAATCAAGAAAGAACATCAAGTGTTGATGGTTAACAAGACCACTAGTTTCAAGAAAAGGGCAAAGGGATAGAAGGAACTTCAAGAAGAACGGCAAGCAAGTTGTTGCTCAAGTGAAGAAGCCCAAGTCCGGATCTAAGCACGAGACTAAGTGCTTCTACCGCAAAGGGACTGGTTATCGAAGCGAACTACCCCAAGTATTTGGCGGATAAGAAGGATGGCAAAGTAAACAAAGGTATATTTGATATACATGTTATTGATGTGTCCTTTACTAGTGTTTATAGCAACCCTCGGTATTTGGTACTGGTTCGGTTGCTAAGAGTAGTAACTCAAACGGAGTTGCGAATAAATGTAAACTAGTTAAGGGTGAAGTGATGATGTGTGTTGAAAGTAGTTTCAAGATTGATATGATCATCATCGCACACTCCCTATACTTTCGGGATTAGTGTTGAACCTAAATAAATGTTATTTGATGTTTGCGTTGAGCATGAATATGATTTGATCATGTTTATTGCAATACGGTTATTCATGTAAGTTAGAGAATAATTGTTGTTCTGTTTAAATGAATAAAACCTTCTATGTGGAATAAGGATAACCGTATTGTATACCCTGCACTGAGTTTGGCAAGGGAGTACAATAGTGATCTAGGAGTAGATCACTGGACAGCGGTCAAAATTATCCTTAGTGGAATAAGGATATGTTTCTCGATTATGGAAGTGACAAAAGGTTCGTCAGAAGGGTTACGCCGATGCAAGTTTTGACACCGATTTGGATGACTCTAAGTCTCGATCTAGATACATATTGATAGTGGGAGCAATTAGCTAGAGTAGCTCCGTGCAGAGCATTGTAGACATAAAAATTGCAAAATACATAATGGATCTGAATGTGAAAGACCCATTGACTAAGATTCTCTCACAAGCAAAACATGATCACACCTAAGTACTCTTTGGGTGTTAATCACATAGCGATGTGAACTAGATTACTGAATCTAGTAAACCCTTTTGATGTTGGTCACATGGCGATGTGAACTATGGGTGTTAATCACATGATGATGTGAACTATCGATGTGAATCACATGGTGATGTGATCTAGATTATTGACTCTAGTGCAAGTGGGAGATCAAGGAAATATGCCCTAGAGGCAATAATAAAGTTATTATTTATTTCCTTATATCATGATAAATGTTTATTATTCATGCTAGAATTGTATTAACCGGAAACATAATACATGTGTGGATATATAGACAAACAGAGTGTCACTAGTATGCCTCTACTTGACTAGCTTGTTAATCAAAGATGGTTATGTTTCCTAACCATGGACAAAGAGTTGTTATTTGATTAACGGGATCACATCATTAGTTGAATGATCTGATTGACATGACCCATTCCGTTAGCTTAGCACCCGATCGTTTAGTATGTTGCTATTGCTTCCTTCATGACTTATACATGTTCCTTTGACTATGAGATTATGCAACTCCTGTTTACGGAGGAACACTTTGTGTGCTACCAAACGTCACAACGAATCTGCGTGATTATAAAGGAGCTCTACAGTGTCTCCGAAGGTACTTGTTGAGTTGGCGATTTCGAGATTAGGATTTGTCACTCCGAATGTCGGAGAGGTATCTCTGGCCCTCTCGGTAATGCACATCACTTAAGCCTTGCAAGCATTTCAACTAATGAGTTAGTTGTGAGATGATGTATTACGAACGAGTAAAGAGACTTGCCGGTAACGAGATTGAACTAGGTATTGGATACCGACGATCGAATCTCGGCAAGTAACATACCGATGACAAAGGGAACAACGATGTTGTTATGCGGTTTGACCGATAAAGATCTTCGAGAATATGTGGGAACCAATATGGGCATCCAGGTCCCGCTATTGGTTATTGACCGTAGACATGTCTCGGTCATGTCTACATTATTCTCGAACCGTAGGGTCCGCACGCTTAAGGTTTCGGCGATGCTTATATTATGAGTTTATGTATTTTGATGTACCAAGGTTGTTCGAGTCCCGGATATGATCACGGACATGACGAGGAGTCTCAAATGGTCAAGACATAAAGATTGATATATTGGACGGATATATTTGGACACCGGAAAGGTTCCGGAGAAGTTTGGAGCTCCGGAGGTTACCGGAACCCCGGGAGGTATATGGGCCTTATTGGCCCATATAGGAAGAAGGAGAAGGAACAAGGAGGGGGCGACCCCCAAGCCCAATCCGATTGGGGAGGGGGGCCCCCTTCCTTTCTCCTTCCCCTCTTCCTATTCCTACTACTAGTACTACTTCCTAATACTAGTACTCCTTCCTTCCCTCCAAATAAGATAAGGAAAGAGAGGAAACCTACTTGGAGTAGGTTTCCTCCCTATGGCGCCCCTTGAGGCCGGCCACCTCCTCCCTCCCTCCTTGATATACGGGGTAGGGGCACCCTAGAACACACAAGTTGATCATTGATCGTTCCTTAGCCAAGCGGTGCCCCCTCCACGATATTACACCTCGATCATATTGTAGCGGTGCTTAGGCGAAGCCTCGCGACAGAGAACATCAAGATCGCCACCACGCCGTCAGGTCGACGGAACTCCCGCCGAGCCTCTCATTGGATTGGAGATCGAGGGTGCGCCATCGAGCTGTACGCGTGTCAAGAACTCGGAGGTGCAGGAGTAACGGTGCTTGGATCGGTCGGACCGGGAGGACGTATGACTACTTCCTCTACGTTGTGTCAACGCTTCCGCTTCGGTCTATGAGGGTACGTAGGCAACACTCTCCCCTCTCGTTGCTATGCATCACCATGATCTTGCGTGTGCGTAGGATTTTTTTTGAAATTACTACGTTCCCCAACATGTATGCCATGTATTTTGTGATCAATGTGGTGACTAGCACAAGCATGCAAACTAGGCTTCGTGATATTGCTGATTTTAGTCCCTGTTCTGCTGTTATTTTGATGCCATGTAAACTTGATGCTACAGAGAGATCCATACATATTTTGAGATACTTCAGTAAGGGTGTTTTGAACATATGGTTGTTGTCTATCCATCCCTGCCCTTGGTTGCAATTGTGGAGTAGTCTAGCATGTCATTTGAGTGCTCTACTTTTGCTTCAAAATGTTTCCTGGCAGATTGTTTACATGTTATTCAATATGGCCAAGCTTGCTATAGTTGATCCTTGCATGCTATGGACTTGTTCTTGCCTTGGTTTGTTTCACAAACACGTCTTCTTGATGATGCTATGCTTATCTTGTCATGCAATGACTTGTGATGAGTGAATCGAGCTTGTTAAGTTGTGTATTTGCTGTTGCTGTTTTGCTAGGCTGAATCTATTATTTCGTGATGCTATATAAACATGTTGCTACTAATCATTCTATGCATAATCTGGAGATGTTCTATAAACATGTGTTGATCTACATGTTATGCCCTATCCATCCATGCCCCTGGTTGCATTTATAGCTTGTTGTAGATTGTTCATATCTTGCTCCAAAGTTGCTTGATAATGTTGCTATCAGACTGTTAACATTAAGTTCACTAGTTCCCATGTGTTTTGCTAGTGTTCCATGCATCCTATGACCTTGCTCTTGCCATGCTTAACTTCACAAACATGCCTTATTACTGTTGGTTGCCTTGCCATGCCACGTATTGCTCTGTGGTGAGTGGTACAAGCTCACCAACATGCCTACTTATTGTTGTTTCTGCCATGTTTGAATCTGTAATATAACTTGCCATGTTTACATGGGTGCCATCATATTTTCTGATCCTTTTTGGCTCATGGTCAGTAAGGGACTTTTGATCTATGCAATTAGTAGGTTCATGCCATGCCTTTGTTTGCCATGATATGTTCCTGTAACATGTTGTTTGCTTGCTCTAAACATTGCAACCTGATGTTATTCCTGCTAAAGTCTGAAACTGTTATTATTTGCAATCTTACCATGTGTTTTGGAGCATGTTCTAGTGATTTCTGGAGATAGCTCAGTGTTCATGTTTTGTTGTGCTTTACCTGTACTTCATGCCCATGCCTTTTGTTATTATGTTTGGATGCTGTAGCATATTGTTTTGATGCTTGTAATATGCCTAGTTGCTGTTTTGGACAGATTGTTGCTATGACTTGTATAGAGTGTATGTGTTGCACCGTTGCTCCGTTTTGAGTGTGCTCTATATGAAACTTGCTTGATTTTGCATGTAGCTTCATATTGACATGTTGCATCCTTGTTTTGGTGTGTACGCTTGATGTTTGTATGCATTTTGCATCAATGCCATGCTTAACTTGTTTTGCTCATATCTTCTAGGCCGTAGCTCCAAATCTAATGAACTTTATATGTAACTTGACTAGAATTTCGTGTAGATCATCTTGGTGCATCTTAACTTGCTGTTTAACAACTTGAACATAAGGTTTATTCAGTTATGGACCAATTTCGAAATTTGCATATGAGGACTTACCGGAATTGTTATATGTTGTTCCCGACCTCATTTAAACTTGCCTTGATGTGTTGTTCTTGTTTGCATCATCTCTTGCAATGAGTAGCTTCATGTAGCTTGGTTATGCATCATGCTTGTTGTGCATCATGCCTTGTTCATGTGTGGTGTGTTTACCTATGTTGTGTGCTTCTTCTTGTTAGTTCCTGTTTCGTTGCGATCGTGAGGATTTGTTCGTCTACGGTTGGTTCGGCTTCATCTGTTCGTCTTTTTCATGGACTCGTTCTTCTTCCTTGCGGGATTTCAGGCAAGATGACCGCTACCCTGGATCTCACTACTATCATTGCTATGCTAGTTGCTTCGTTCTATCGCTATGCTGCGCTACCTATTACCTGCTTATCAAGCCATCCCATATTGCCATGAACCTCTAAACTTTGACACCTTTCCTATGCAAACCGTTGTTTGGCTATGTTACCGCTTTTGCTCAGCCCTCTTATAGCGTTGCTAGTTGCGGTGAAGTTGAAGATTTCTCCATGGTGGACAGGATTTTGCTGGGATATCACAATATCTCTTATATTATTAATGCATCTATATATTTGGTAAAGGGTGGAAGGCTCGGCCTTATGCCCGGTGTTTTGTACCACTCTTGCCGCCCTAGTTTCCGCCATACCGGTGTTATGTTCCAGGATTTTTATGCTCCTAACGCGGTCGGGTGATTTATGGGACCCCCGACAGTTCGCTTTGAATAAAACTTGTCCAGAAGGCCCAACCTTGGTTTTACCATTTGCCTCACCACCACCTATACCCTTCCCTTGGGTCGGCCAACCCAAGGGTCATCTTTATTTTAGCCCCCGGCCGTTGCTTGTCTAAGTGCTGGTCCGAACCGGCAGATCAGGGGCCACCTCGGGCAACTCGAGGTCCTGGTTTACTCAGAGGTCGACCTATCCGGTGTTGCCTCGAGAACGAGATAGGTGCAGCTCCTATCGGGATTGTCGGCGATCGGGCGGCTTTGCTGGTCTTGTTTTACCATTGTCGAAATGTCTTGTAAACCGGGATTCCGAGACTGATCG
Source organism: Aegilops speltoides (assembly GCA_021437245.1). Taxonomy (NCBI): domain Eukaryota; kingdom Viridiplantae; phylum Streptophyta; class Magnoliopsida; order Poales; family Poaceae; genus Aegilops; species Aegilops speltoides. The sequence continues at coordinate 522,503,139 of CM038147.1, forward strand.
GGTCTTCCGGAGAAGGTCTATTCCTTGGTTGATCGCGAGAGCTTGTCATGGGCTGTTGGGACACCCCGCAGGTATAAACTTTCGAGAGCCATGCCCGCGGTTATGTGGCAGATGGGAATTTGTTAATGTCCGGTTGTAGATAACTTGACACCTGATCCGAATTAAAACGCACCAACCGCGTGTGTAGCCGTGATGGTCTCTTCTCGGCGGAGTTCGGGAAGTGAACACGGTTTTTGTGTTATGTTTGACGTAAGTAGGTGTTCAGGATCACCTCTTGATCATTGCTAGCTTCACGACCGTTCCGCTTGTTCTCTTCTCGCTCTTATTTGCGTTGGTTAGCCACCATATCATGCTTAGTCGCTGCTGCAACCTCACCACTTTACCCCTTCCTTTCCCATTAAGCTTTGCTAGTCTTGATACCCATGGTAATGGGATTGCTGAGTCCTCGTGGTTTCACAGATTACTACAACAACAACATTTGCAGTACAGGTTATGCGATGATCTTGACGCGAGCGCGATGTTTGCTTGTTTGGAGTTCTTCTTCTGCTTCGATCAGGGGATAGGTTCCAGATCGGCAGCCTGGGCTAGCAGGGTGGATATTGTTTGAGTTTCTGTTTATGTATCATCCGTAGTCGGATGTTGATCTCTTGTATGATGTTGTTGTATTAGAGTGGCATTGTGTGCCTTTTGTATGTATCCCTATCTATTATGTAATGTTGATGTAATGATATCCACCTTGCAAAAGCGTCTTCAAGATGCGCTTCTATCCTTGGTGGGACCTTCGAGTTCCTTTAGGATAGGGTCGCATCTTGAGCGTGACAACTGACTTGTCTTTGTGGCTTTGGTGGTGCGCGTGGTCTTCGGCCGAATTACTCTCGTTGGAGCTATCTTTGCGATGTTGCGGTGTGAGGGTTGGTTGTCGGATTACGTGCTTATAAGGTTACATGCTCTGTGCGTATGGTTGGTTTGTATCGGTTTTCGCCCGGTTTTCCATTTAATTAATTGAGCAATTCTCTTCTGCTTAATTAATCGATGAGGCAAATCTTTTGTCTTCGTTTTAGAAAAAAACTTTATCCGTGCAAACTGGCCCAAAATGTTCATCATCCCAAATCGCGAACAGAGGAAATTTCATCGTGTCATCCTCAGGCTTCTAGTCCTGAACCTGCTTGCTGTGCTTTATGTTGTCTCAAAGGCCGCATGAGCAGTGGGATGTTGCTGAGACGCCAATGCTACTGCATCAAACTCTGTCCATGTGTGCCAGACATGGATTATCAACTACTATGTGTTTTTATTACAAAGCACCGGACCTGGTTGCTACTACCTCCGTCCTGGTTTATAATCCATCCTGGTTTATAAGTCTCTTTTATATTTTAAGTCAAATTTGACTACAAATTTAACTCACAAAATATTAATGCATATCATTAAAAATTATATCACTGGATTTGTATTTGAACATAGTTTTTAATTATATTATTTTTTATAACATGCACTAATATTTTGTTAATTAATTTTAAGGTCCAAATTTGGCAATGAATACAAAGGGGACTAATAAATCAGGACGGATATAGTACGTGTTAAGGAACTTGTACGACCTACTATTAGTGTTAATCACTAGTGCAGAACCGGGCTATAGCACCGGTTCGTAAAGGCCTTTAGTGCCGGTCCGGCACTAAAGGGTGGGGACTAAAGGTCCCCCCTTTAGTCCCGGTTCTACACAAACCGCCACTGAAGGCCCACCATGTAGCGCGATCACGCGCGGTGGTATGGGGGACCTTCAGTACCGGTACCGGTTGGGAAATATATTTTTTGAATTTTTGAAAAAAATTGATTTTTTTTCGATTTTCAATTTTCTGAATTATTTGACGATTTAGCCTCCAATCACCCCTCTTAACTACTCAAGTGTGGATCACTCATTCCAAATCGTCTAATTTCCCAGCCGGTCACCCATCCTCTCTCTACTCCAGCCTGAGCACACTTAACTTCGGAGTTCTATTTCCCCTACTTTCCAAGTCTGCACTTGTTGTTTTCCTGACAATAGTAAGTTGTAAATCCTATTAACCCTCAGGAGTTTAGCTTGAGCATTAGGTCACAAGTTTCACCGTTTGAGTATGAAACTATTATTCTAACAAACAATAATTATTTAGTAACACTAATATTACTTGAATAAGTAGTTTGACCATAGTTTGACCAGATTTGACAAAAAAACTAAAATAATTATTTAGTAACACTAATATTCTTGAATAATTATTTAGTAACACTAATATTACTTGAATAAGTAGTCTGACCATAGTTTGACCACAGTTTGACCAGATTTGACCAAAATTCAAAAAAGTGAACCAATTATTTAGTAACACTAATATTCTTGAATAATTATTTAGTAACACTAATATTTCTTGAATAAGTAGTTTGACCAAAATTCAACTGAAATTTGAGCATATTTTTTTCCTTTTGGAATTTGAGGATTCTAAAACTTTGCAAAACGTCCTACAGTGGCCAAAATCGAATGCGGATTTTTGTGCCGAACATTTTGATATATTATACGTTTTTTTTCGACATCGTATGCAAAAGATATAGTCGTTTTACTTTTTCATCACACTTTTTTGCAAAACATGTTCAAATTTAAATTTTGAAATTTTTCTAATTAGTAGATGCAGTAATATAACCACATCTAAAAGAATTTAATTTTTGAAGTTTTTATCATTTTTTTTTCAAAACTGAAATGGTGATAGGGGGGTGTAGAGTTTGAAAATTGCTCTATAATGCCGGTTTGTGTCTCCAACCGGGACTGTAGGTTAAGACTCCTTTAGTGCCGTAAACCCGTACTATAGATTAGACCTTTAGTACCGGTTTGTGTCACAAACCATCACTAAAGGGGCTCATGGGACCCGGCCTGACGCCAGCCTGCCACCACCCCTTTAGTGCCGGTTCGTGGCACGAACCGGGACTAAATGTTCAATACGAACCGACACTAATGCATAGCCGTTGGAACCGGCACTAATGGTCACATTAGTGCCGGCTCAAATACAAACAAGGACTAATGAGCTGAACATTTGACCCTTTTTCTACTACTCCCTCCATCACAGTATATAGGGCGCAGTTTCAAAACCAGCTTTTTTCACAATCCCTTTGAAATAGGGCGCACCTCCTTAATTAGGCTATTAATTACTTAGCACTAGTACTCCCGCATGCATGGTTTGGCTAGTGGGAACATGAATTCAGAAATGGCTCCACCAATGCATGCGCTCTGTTTCAGTTTTTATTGGACGGGAGGTTACCAAGCGTCATTTTAGCGATTCATTAGGCGCCTTGCCATCAATTTCGCAGCACAATCGACTCCTTAATCCCTGCCTATCAGAAGGCACCTTGGTCCCAGAGCGACCCCATCGGCGCCCTATATACTGTGATGGAGGGAGTAGTGAATCTTAAATGTGTTTATGTGAATCTGTGGACGAATCAAATTATTAATTACGGACCTTCAATTTGTACCATGCATTTCATCCGGCAACATGTCATAATGCGCCGTATAAATTTATTATTACGGCCACATCTACTTCCTCCCAACACCCACATTTTCACACACCAAAGTTACTTGGACATTATTTTGCACTCTACAATTAGAGGGTGCTTGGATCCAAGGGACTTATTTTTGTCTGACTAAAAATAGTCTCTTTAAGAGGCTAAAGTTCCAAGCACCCCTGACTAAAGTGGGGCTAAAACTAGTCTTGAGACTAAAATTTTTTAGTCAGGGGTACCCCTACTAAAATGTGGATTAGTCCTCTCTTTCCTCATTTAACTCCTCTCTTTTAATATAGGCAAGTTCTGGATTGGAGGGTTTGGAGGATAATAAATGATCACTAACTTGATTTTTGTCTCTTTAGTATTTGGATCCAAGAATGGGTGAGGCTAACAAGTTTTAGTCCCACTATTTTTAGTCATTGGACTAAAACGTATCCAAGCACCCTCTTAATGCGACGTGCAAAAGTCATCCTGAAGTCTTTGTCTTGGAAACTGTACAGCCTAATTAACACTATGGACCCATTAGGCTGCATATATTGAATGACAATCGACATGTACAAACTGTTCCGCTATACGCATCGGTTAGGAATTTAGAAATAAGAAATCATTTCGTCAAAACGTGCATGCATCCCAAGCGAGGAGCGGACTTGATTTCAGCGGGCTGCCTCGCCGAGTGCTCCTAGTTCGCTTCCACGTTTCTAAACATTTTATGAGAAAGAAAGATGGACCATGTATCAACAAAGTACTATATTACATATTCATATACAACTATTGTATTTGTCATCTATGAGATTAGCTATAAATAACGTAGTAAAATCATATAGCCATCAGTTGGCTATACTATTAACCATGCTCTTATTCGGCTGCCATGCCCAGAAATCATGTCTAAGATTTATCGGGATCTGCAGAATTGCCTCAGCACGTATTTGCAGAAAATTAGCTCTTACTACCTGGCCATTCCAGCCTTGCTGATCCTCATGAAAGCAGATCACTAGCATGTGTAATCGTAGCATGTGAAGGCCTGTCAATAACATTGAAAGAGTAATTGCCCGGTATCCACGGATCTTCCCATACCTTGATTGTATCCCCTTGACCCGTTCATTTGATCAATCCGAGCTTCCGAGCCTCTCGCCGAAGGAAGATAGCCCTCCAGGTGTGTGATGATCAACAGGTGCACGAGACCAACAGGTGCGAGCGGGATGGCGTCACCAGAGGCGACTCGCGGGACGCCCGCGGCGATCGTCGCCGGTCTTCGGCCGGAACTTGCGGATCTGACGGCTTCGCGCGTTGGAGGCCGGTTCTGGGTGCTGGCGGACTCGGAGGACGACGACAGAGATCCGGCGCCGGACTACTCGCCGACACCCTCCCACGTGATCTGCGAGGCTTTCAATCCTGGATACTCGGAGGAAGAAGTCGCTGCGTTAGTTGATGAAATCGTGCCGGGAGAGGATCCGGCGTGGATCGGACTGCGTTCTGACGATCGAGTGGAGGTGGTTCGCCGGATTATCCACCGGAGGACGGCGGCAACGGCGATCCGGCCTTGGAAAGGGCCTCTACCTAAGGTATGCATCCAACCTGTTACTTTGTCAGATTACTTTTCGCAAGATGACTGGAATATCGTAGTTCGTAAGAAGAAGAAGAAGAGAGGGAGGCCGGATCCTGCGCCGCCGGCGCCGGCGATCAGGGCGGCGGACGGGATAAGGGCGGCCAGGAATTTGCGTTTGAATTTCCTTCTCGGTCACGATCGGGCCGTGCAGGAGTGGGCCGGATGTCGGACTGTGCATGGGCATGAGGCCCATCATGGGGGGTGTTGATGAGGGCTTGGTTCGATCAGCCTGGACTGGGTATGTGGCCCAGGAGAGTTGCGCCGTGCCCTCTCAGCCCGACGAGATCGCATGCACGTACGACGATAGCGGTGTTCCCATTGCTCGTGCGCCGCCGTCTAGGGTTCGCAAGGCCGGGACGAAAGGATTCCCTTCCTGTGGGGATCGACGTGCACGGCGTATCCATCCGTTGCCGGCCATGGCAGGCCGAGGGGAGGCTCCACCGCCAGCCAAGCGACCTTCTTCCGCCGCTGCAGGTCGGGGTGGGGCGGCTCCGCCGCCGGCGGTGAGCGCCGGACGGGGAGTCCAGGCGCAGTTTGGCCAAAGGCCGCCGGCGGGAGGATCCGTCGCGGCTGATTCATCGGGCCGAGGTGTGTCCCCCGTCGGTGCGCCGCCTCCGGGACAGCCTCCTTTGCAGCCGGCCCATGGGAGGGGAGGCATGAGGCCGCCGACGCCGGGCACGGTGCCCGCTGCCCATGCTGCCGGGCGGGGTGTGGTGAGACCACCAGCGCCAGGTGCGCCGCCCCTTGCTCCCCAGGCTGCGGGTCGAGGGGGACCTCGACCTCCCGCGCTGGGAACTTCTGGAGACGTGTCGGCTGGCCGCGGCGCCGGACTTCGGCCTGTTGGACGCGTGCCGTCAACCACAGGCAAACCGCCGCCTCATTACGTTGCTAGGCCGGTGCAGAACCGGTCCAGTCAGCCTCAGACGTACAATAAAGAGCCTAATGTTCCGCCCCGAGGCCAGTGGGGGGATGATGGGTATGATGCGTACGGTGAAGGACAGCACCGAGGCTCCTCTTCTACGGGAGGAGGGCGTGGTTACGCTTGGCAGAGCGACGGGTCGGCTGAGAGACCGTTTCTTGGCCCGGCAGGCGGTTTTGTTGAGGGGGCCTCCGGCCCGGATCATCGTCAGAGAGGAGGCTTTCGTGGCCATCGTGGTGGTCGGGGCGGGGGCCGTGGGAGATTTCGCCGCCCACCACCGCCTAGGGTTCCTGTTCCTACAGATGCTACGGAGGAGGCTCATCTTACTTCCTCAGAGCTTCCTTCACACGCGATGGAGGTGGTGAAGGAGTTGGCAAATGTTGAGGTTGCTGGGGCTGGGACGGTGGATGAGGCTACCGACAGGTCTGATGCAGAGAGGGCGTCCAAATATGCTCGTAAGAAGGAGAGGATGATTAGCTATCGTTGTGGTGAGAAGGGCCATTTCATTGCTGAGTGTGTGGCCCAGCTGTGCGAGTCATGTGGCAAGCTTACACATGATTCGGGAGAGTGCCCGGTTTTGCGTGACCTACCTCCGACTCTGAATATCTATGGAGTCTACTGTGCTGAGCTTATGTTTTTTGAGTCCCCGGCGGCGAGAGAGGTCCCGGAGGATAACCCGAGTTTGACTACTGGGATTGTGAGAGCGACCCAGGGCGAGGTGACTGAGTCATAGATTGTGAGGAGGCTGCAGGAGCTAGCTCCCGGTGATTTTGTTTGGGATTTGGTGCTCATCGAGGACAGAGTTTTTAAGGTTGATTTCCCGTGTGTGGATGACTTGCAGAGATTGTTGAGTTTTGGCTTGTGTAAAGTTCCCGGTACTAAGTGTATCCTGGAGTTTAACGAGTGGAAACAGGTTGAGCCTAAGGGAAAGCCGCTTACACAGGTCTGGCTGCGGTTTTTGGGGGCTCCATCTAAGCCTCTGCAGGATGCTCGCGTTGTGGCCAGTTTGGGCATCATGGTTGGAAAGACAGAAAAAGTGGACATGGCTTTCACACGTGCCAATGGGATAGCCCGGATTCTAGTTAGCGTTATGGATATTGAGTTTGTGCCTGATAAGGTCAACTGGACTTATAAGGGAGAGGTGTTCCCGTTAGATATTGAGTTTGAGGACACCGACTTATTCGATGATGCAGTTAATGGTAATGATGTTGACATGCATGACCGGGAGGGTAATGCGGGGGCTAAGGAGGCACCGTCAGATGAGCCCATGCGAGAGGGATCTAACGGTTCTCATGCTCAGTCGGCTGGGAATGGATCGGAGGCCGAGCCCACAGTCTCACCGGCGGTACCCATGACTACTCTGCGTTTTGGGTCTTTCGAGCCAGCCTCGGCACATCCCAGGCTTTGGAGTGACAGGGTGGAGTCTGGTGATTATCTTGAGCACACGCTTCCTTCGTTGGAGTTCGAGAGGGAGCCTGGTTTGTCTGTTGATCGTCAGGCGAGTTCTTTGGGAGGCGATTCGGAGAGGAGGCCGGTTGATGGTTCTCTTGGTCTGCCGACTCCCGCGGGCGCGACTTCGGTGTCGGCGATCGCAGGCGCGTTGGGGTGTGGGGGAGGGGGTTCGGGACATGGAGTCCTCTCTTCCCCCGTCCCGATGCCGATGCCGGTGTCGTCGGTGGCATCGGCCCCGAGGGGGTCGGCTCCTGCTGCGAGAGGGAGCCCGAGGCAGGCGGCCTCGGCTCCTTCTGCGATGGTGGTGACGACCACTGTGGCAGTTGCTGCGTTTGGGGGGACGCAAGGGTAGGAGGCCCTGTCTCCTCCCTCTACCCCGATGGTCAGGAGGACCACCTCGCCGATGGCTTCCCCGTCTGAGTTGGCGGCTGGGGCGGGAGGAGGCCGCGGGCAGGAGGCCCATGTCCTACACTCTTCCCCACTGCCTGGTGTGGGGCACTCGTCCAAGGGGATCGGGAGCACGCAGACGCCTTCTCTAGTAACTTCGGCACCACCTTTGAGAGTTTCGGTGCCAGGTTATACTAGGGAGGAGGTGACCGCGTTTGGTGGGATCCCGGACCCTATCTCCGAGGGGAGACAGATGAGTGCTCGCATCCTCGACGTCCCTGAGGTGGACGATATGCAGCAGCGGTGCGCTATGAGGGCGGCCAAGCTTCAGGAGGCTGCTTTTTCTTCTGGTATGTCCGTCAACTTATCTAATTCCCTATTGCATTTTTCTAATGAAGACATTATAAATAATGCAAACCAATTAGGAGTTTCACTAGGTGCTATGGATAGTGAAATTACCAATTCGGTGAATGATATTTTAGACTTGGAGGCGGAACGTGCTTTAGAGACTATTCGTAATCTTGCAGCAGTTAAACCAATGAATGATGATGAGATAAATGCGTTAGGGGTTAGAGTGCTTGATAGCCTGTGTGCGGATCTAGCACCCACCAACCATGACGCTGAGGAAGATGATGTATCCCTAGAGAATGATGCTAGCAATATTTGTGAACCCGGTCATGAGGACCGGGTGACTGAGCTTAGTAAACCTAAGCGTAAGTGGAAACGGAAGATCTAACCCGATTCCGCAGTTCGTAGGAGTGCTAGGATTTGAACCACCAAAAAAATTCCATGATGAACTATGAGAGGAATATTTTGGAATAGCAGAGGTCTAAAGGACTTGGCTAAAAGAAGAATCCTGGCTGAGACAGCTTTAGAGCAGAAGCTAGATTTTGTTGCTCTATCAGAAACGAGTAGAGATAACTTTGCACCACAGTTTCTCTCCTCTCTGGTTGGTGGTATTGATTTCGATTGGCATTGCCTCCCTCCGCGAGGAAGATCGGGTGGTATCTTACTAGGTGTGAGATGCGATTCGCTTGAAGTCCGTAGTGTAGTGATGGGCGACTTCACGGTAAAGTTTCGACTTAGGTCTAGGACGGATGGCTTTAACTGGGCTTTGGTGGCGGTATATGGTGCCGTGCAGCCCGAGCTTAAAGCGGAGTTTCTAGCAGACCTTGTTCGAATTTGTGGGTCAAAGCAACTGCCGATTTTAGTTGGAGGTGATTTCAATATCATCAGGAGGAGAGAGGAGAAGAACAATGATAACTTTGACGGCAGATGGTCCTTCATGTTCAACACCATTATTGAAAGCTTGGATCTGAGAGAGATAGAGCTCTCGAGTCGAAAGTTTACATGGGCTAACGCTCTGCCAAACCCAACATACGAAAAACTTGATCGAGTTCTTGCAAGCGTGGAGTGGGAACAAAAATTCCCGCTGGTTACGGTGCAAGCTCTTTCGAGGGGAATATCTCATCATACCCCATTGTTCGTGGACTCAGGGGAGCCGAACCACGTGGGTAACAAGAACACCTTCTCCTTTGAGACGTCATGGTTTGAACGTGAGGGGTTCTTAGATTTGATAGCCAGGGAATGGGTTAAAGATGTTCGAGGCAAAACTCCTATTGAGCGGTGGCAGAATAAGATTAGGAACTTGAGAAGCTTCTTACGGGGTTGGGCTAAGCACCTTAGCGGTGTGTATTAGATTGAAAAGGATAGACTCCTTTCTCTTATACACGACCTGGACATAAAAGCCGAATCCAATATTTTGTTACCTGCAGAGCTTCAGGTTAAAAATGAGGCGGAGAAGAGGTTAAAAGAACTACTCCGCGAAGAAGAACTAAAGTGGGATTTACGTGCTAAAGTACGCAGAGTGGTCCAGGGGGATGCGAATACTCAGTTCTTCCATTTAATAGCTAATGGCAAACACAGAAAGAAGCGAATCTTTCAGCTTGAGCAGGACGAGGGTACTATTTTAGGTCAGGATAACCTAAAAACATACATTAGCGACTATTATAAGCAGTTATTTGGACCACCGGAGGATAATACGGTGTCCCTCGATGAGTCCAGAACAGAGGATGTACCTCAGCTATCAGCTGCTGATAATGAGCTTCTGGTTGCCCCGTTCTCGGAGAAGGAGGTTTTTGATGCTATTGCACAGATGAAAAATAATAAGGCTCCCGGACCGGATGGTTTCCCGGCCGAGTTCTATAAGAAGTGCTGGCACATTATTAAGGGGGATTACTACCTATGTTTCATGATCTATTCTCTGGACAGCTTCAATTATTCCACTTGAATTTTGGGACTATCACACTACTTCCTAAGAAGACGGATGCGGTCAGAATTGAGCAATTCAGACCGATCTGTCTCCTTAATGTTAGTTTCAAAATTTTCACCAAGGTCGGGACCAACATGCTCACACAGATTGCGCATTCTGTGGTGCAACAGTCCCAAACCGCTTTCATGCCAGACAGAAATATCCTTGAAGGGGTGGTAGTCCTGCATGAAACGCTCCATGAAATCCACTCCAAAAAAATTAGATGGAGTGATTTTTAAAGTGGATTTCGAGAAAGCGTATGATAAGGTCAAGTGGCCATTTCTCCAACAATCTCTGCGTATGAAAGGTTTTGATGAAGCCTGGCGCAGACAGGTTCAATCATTTACGCAAAAAGGTAGTGTGGGAATTAGAGTTAATGATGACATAGGTCACTACTTCCAGACACATAAGGGCCTACGACAAGGAGACCCGATGTCCCCTATCTTGTTTAACATTGTGGTGGATATGTTGGCAGTTTTGATAGGAAGGGCTAAGGAAAATGGTCAAGTAGGTGGATTGGTGCCTCATCTTGTTGATGGAGGTGTCTCTATCCTACAATACGCTGATGATACAATCATCTTTATGGAGCATGACTTGGCTAAGGCAAGAAATATGAAGCTGGTGTTATGCCTATTTGAACAATTGACCGGGTTAAAAATAAACTTTCATAAGAGCGAGCTGTTCTGTTTTGGTAGGGCCAAAGATGAACAGGATGATTATAGGCAATTGTTTGGATGTGAGTTGGGAGAGCTACCATTCTCATACTTGGGGATTCCTATCCACCATCGTAGGCTAACAAACAGAGAATGGAAGTGCATCGAGGACCGATTTGAGAAGAAAATGAGCTGCTGGAAGGGCAAGCTCATGTCATATGGAGGCCGATTAATCCTAATTAATTCGGTACTCACGAGTATGCCGATGTTTCTTTGTTCGTTCTTTGAGGTACCAGTTGGTGTTAGGAAGAGACTGGACTTCTATAGATCGCGGTTCTTTTGGCAGGGTGATGAGCTTAAAAGAAAATATAGGCTTGCTAAGTGGGATATCATCTGTAGACCAAAAGACCAAGGGGGTCTAGGTATTGAGAATCTTGAAATTAAGAATAAATGCCTTCTTAGCAAGTGGCTGTGGAAGCTTTCGTCGGAGAATGATGCTATGTGGGCTCAGATCCTTTGTGGCAAGTACCTCCAGTCAAAAACTTTGTCACAGGTCTCTGTAAGGCCGACCGACTCGCCCTTCTGGAAGGGTCTCATGAAGGTCAAGCAGGCATTGTTTAATAGGACAAAGTTTGTTGTTGGAAACGACACGAGTACACGTTTCTGGGAGGATACTTGGCTCGGTGACACACCCTTGGCCATCCAATATCCCTCTTTGTACCGCATTGTTCAACGACGGGAGGTGTTCGTTGCTTCGGTCTTCCAATCTACCCCCCTTAATATTCAGTTCAGACGAGTGCTAGCGGGCAATCGTTGGGAAGAATGGCTCCGTCTAGTTAGGAGAATGATGGAAGTCCAGCTTTCTCAACAACCCGATGAATTACGCTGGAAGTTGACTAAGTCTGGAGCATTCACGGTTAAATCAATGTATATTGATGTTATTAATTCGAACTCCATTCCTACGTCCAAACATGTTTGGGATGTCAAAGTTCCTTTGAAAATAAAAGTGTTTATGTGGTTTGTCCATAAACAAGTAATTTTAACTAAGGATAACTTGATGAAGCGTAATTGGACAGGACCTACTAGGTGTAGTTTCGCGATCGGGTGAGACTATTAAACACCTCTTCTTTGATTGCCCGCTGGCCAAGGTACTTTGGCAGACGGTCCACATTGCTTTCAATATCAAACCCCCGAATTCTGTTAATGCGTTATTTGGGACATGGCTTAATGGGATTGAGCCTAACTTAGCGAGACATATTCGGGTTGGGGTTTGTGCTTTGCTGTGGACTATCTGGAATTGCGAAACGATTTGGTCTTTAATGAATATCATGTATACATTTTTGCAGGTTTTATTCTGGACTACGGCACTGATCCGTTCGTGGTCGCTACTCACCCAGACGGAGACCAGGGAGCATTTGGTTACTGGGTCTGTCCGCTGGGAGATGGTAGCTCGGGATATTTTCAACCGGTTTGGATGGCGGTCATGTAATAGGATAGGCATTTAGTATTCCTATCTAGTTTACCCAGCCGGTTGTGGCATCTTGATATGGCTAATTGATGTTTCTAGCCTCTTTTGGCTCTGGTGAGCTTTTTCTGCTTTTTTATGACTTATGAGGACCTTTGGAACCATGTTGGCACTACTTTATTTTGTTAATAAGAGGGCCGTATGCATCATACTGATGCAGAGGCCGGGGTTTTCCCCCTTTTCAAAAAAGAAAAAAAAGGTGTGTGATGATCCCCTGCGCTTTGAAACATCCATGAACTCTTTTCCATGATAATATTTCCCACGTAGTACTTGTGCACATAATGATTAGGGGTAGGGGATTAGTATCCATCCTTATTTTGCGAGCATGGCCTGATTAAAGAGATGAAAGTCCTGGAAGCCCATTCCAGCCACACATTTGGGGATAGCAATGTCCTTTAACTTCTTTCAATGCATTTTCTGCTAATTTTCATCTCCTCCCCACCAGTACCTGGCAATAATAATAACAATCTTTTTGCAGGTTTTCTTTGACAATTTAAGACATGTCATGGAATAGATGGGTATCATGTTGTAATTCTCCTTCTATCAATGAGAAAATACGCAAACTTTGTGTATTCACGGAAAAAGGAATATGTGGGGCTTGACAGATGGCCTTGATCAAGACCTCCCTGGCCGCACTGTTCACGAGCTTGGGTGCCCATCCATTAACTAGCTTCTTATACTTGTTACAATGTGATCAAAACTACTCTCTCAACCACCCCACGGCCGTGGGTAGGCCCAAGTACCTCCCAGCTAGAGCTTCTGTTTCACTTTCCATTCCTCCGTGAATAACACCCTTCAGTTCCGCTGGACAATTTGCACTAACCGGAACATATTTTTACATCCTACGGAGTCCTGCATCTATCCGGGGTGCGGGCGTACGACAACCCTGGCCCACCCAGAACCCCCCCCCCCCCGGCACGCGTGCTTTCTCCCTTTCCCGCTGAAAGCGGTCAGCGACGCTCCAGAGCGTCAATGCCGCATTAATGTCGGCCCAGAGCATGGCCTCTCACTGGAACTGGCATTGAAGCGGCACACCGGCCAAGAGCGCTGCTCGCGCCAGTTCCTGATGCATGCACATCCTCTCCGCATTCGAACACCAGCCATCTGTCCGCCTCCCTCCAATAAACATGCACGGTTGCCGAGGAAAGTACTTCGACGCCTGAATCTCCTCTCTGCACCACACCCGCCATGGCCTCGAGCTTCAAAGCCCCGTGGGAGAGCCTCTTGGATGAACAGAAGAAGGAGATCACTGGCATTGGGGCCGACTAGCAAGACCGCAGACGGAGGAGCTCTCCGGAGGCCAGCATTATGAACGAGACAATGGAAGAGGAGACCGACGACGAGTAGGTGCCACCGTCCTCGCCGGTCCATGCCGGCATCACCATGGGTGAGGCACGGGCACACTGCACCGACATGGTGTTGGAAGAGCAGGAGGCTGCGTTTCGGCAGGCGTAGGCCGACCAGAGGTACAACCTCTGCCTCCTCGACGAGCACAGGCTCACAAAGAAGCGAATAACCGGCACATGGCTCGAGGAGGAGCAACTCGCCGGCAAGGGCATCGTGGCAGACGTGGACCTGCAGGAGCCACCTTTGACATCCGCCGTGATCGATTGCGGCACCACGTCATGCAGGTGGAAGAAGAAGTCATATACGCAGAGGTCAATGAGGCGGCGGTGGAATTTGACGAAGAAACGGACGACATAGCCAGACCCGTGTCGGTTGCGCCTCGTCGACACGACAATGGAGCCAACACGTTCGCTAGGGTCCCAAGAAGGTCACTGCCGCTGTCTTGCTAGGCCACACAACCGGTGACTTGTCCCTGTTCACAAAAGTGTAGGCCACCGCCACCGTCTCCCCGCCCAAATCTAACCATTGATCCGTGCTTTGCGGTGCTTATTCTTCCTCTCTTGCTGAAGCATTACCTCCGGGGCTCACGGTGGTTCGATTAGCTTGCTTCTGACATAGGAAAGTCTTGGCGAGGGAAATGGGCGCCGCTGCGGCGGGCGATAGACTAGGTTAGAATAGTCTAGCCTGGTTCGCTATATTTAAATTGAAATATGTACGAAATATAAATATTTTTGTCTGGTTTAGATGAAAATTATCCGGTTTGCATGTAATTCATCGAGTTTGTTGAAATTTGATTCAAAATGTATACGAACATGATTGAATGGCCGGTTTCCGCATTAGTGTCACAAGCAAGGGCTATGGATTTCTCTGGTAGAAACATGAAACGGATCGACGAAACATCTGTTTTTAATTTGTCAGCCTTGCAAACCGGGACTGCCTGAACCCTGAAGAGATATCTATTTTGTGAAATCAATTTTCTTGAGACGTGCAAACAGTAACGTGATGACTGTTAGCGATAGACCAAGTCACGATTATACTCGTACACGTGTCCAGAGGTGACACGTTACAGTCCGACATCTGCTGCATATCTATCGGCTTGTGCCTCCTGATTTGATGCACATTGCGTCTGCTGCAAGGACAAACCCCATCGGTCGTTTCATGTCTGTCTTGTCCGCCCTGCGCGGCGCTGGCCGCTGGCTCCCCACTTCCACCGCCGCCCTGTCCACCCTGCGCGGCGCACGCGGGCAGCTCTCCACTTCCACCACCGCCCTGTCCGCCCTTCGCGGCGCCGGCCGGCGGCAGCTCCCCACTTCCACCACCGCACTGTCCACCCTGCGCGGCGTCGGCCGGCGACAGCTCTACACTTCCACCGTCGCCCCGAGCGAGACCGGCTCCATGGTGTTCCGGATCAAAAACTACACGGAAGTCAAGAAGAAGCTGACCGTCGGGCAGGACCTCAGATCAGGGCCCTTCTTCGTCGGCGACAAGCCCTGGCGTATCTTGTGCTGTCCAAACGGCTCCAGCGACAAGTACGCGGGCTTCCTCTCCGTCTTCCTCGAGCATGCCAACCACGGGAGTACCACGGCGAAGGTTCAAATGAGTATAGTGCCCGACGTCAGCGAGTACTCGAAGCCCACCTACAGCAAAACCAAAAAAAAGTACCGCTTTTCGGGTCACGGCGACACCTGGGGTTGGAACGACTTCATCAGCCACGAGGATCTGGAAGGGCGACCGGAACAGAAACAGATTGCCTCCAACTCCAAGGACGCTTCCCTCGACTGGTGGACAAAAGCCATCGTCAAATGCCAGGATCTGATGACGGCGAAGCATCTCAAGAAGGACTGCCTGATCTTACGGTGCGAAGTCACCGTCACCGAGCCATGTCTTACCCGCTAGTAGAAGAATTGTTTGGTTCGAGTCATTTGTTAATTATTAAAGTGCTAGAGATCCGTCGGGTTTATCTGCAGTTCCGAAATATAACACGTTTCTGCAGTTCCTAAATATAAGGGGTAGTACTTATAGCTTATAGGAGTAGCAAAGAAAAAGAAGCCCCACAGTTGCGGTCAAATTTGTCAAAAAACCACTGGGTTTGGTTTCATCTTTTTCGTATTAAACTGTGATATACCTCGAAAATTCAATTCGATATCCGGACTCATCTACACCCGCATCCATCTATTTTTGTGTTGATTTTATGCTTTTAGCTGAAGCATCTTTTGTTGCTGGTGAAATGATTCTCAACCAACTGATTTGTCCAGAAATCAGCCGTGTCCAGTGGCCGCATCCTTTCTTGGACACACAATTGATCCAGCCACGGATGCTGGCCTCTCTTGCATGCCCACCATGGGCTAAGTTGGCGCTTCGCAACCACGCCGGTTCTTGCTGGGTTCCACCGTCGGGAGAGGCACGGAAGCTTGCTGGGATCCATCATGCAATGAGGCCAACTTCAACACGCGACCCTATCCTGTCAAGCCCCGTCCGTTTGGGGTAAAAGGGACAAAAAAGGCGGCCCAGCGCACGGCCTCAAACGGACAAATGTCCGGATTTCGCCGTTTTCGACCCATCCCCGGCCCAAACTTGCGCTCGGTTTGGGGTGAAACGGCCGCGCGCGGACGGCCGCGATGCGCGCCCTTGTCTCCCCCGTGGCCCGCCTGTCGGGGACACTAGCAGTCCCTCCGCTCCCAACGCTTCACCCTCTCTCCCTGCCCCGCCCCGCCGCCGGCGCCGCCCCTATTCTTCGGCCGCCTCCTCACCGCGCAGCCCCCCGCCGTCCATACCAAACCACATCTCGACATGGCCGCCACCATGCCCGCGCTTTCGCCGTAGTTTTGGTCGTCTATCGGGTGAGGTTTGGCCGTCGCCGTCCTTGCCGGTGGCGGAGGGGACACGACTGCCGGCGACGGACCACGGCGGCCGAGGCAGATTCCGACGAGAGCTCCAGAGCGGCCAGTAGCCGGCCGGCAACGACCCCTGCTGCGTCGAGGTGATCATCGCGGCCTCTTCGCCACCGCGACCGCAAGGTGTTCGACCTTTTGCCAACAAAGGTATGGACAGTGGAGACGAGTTTTTCTTCCATCACTTCCTTTGTTCATCGGACGATTCGTCGTCGGATGATGAAGATCTTGTGGTGGCTGCACTGGTCGTTCACGACCATATTCGGCGGCAGCTTCCTCGGTACAGGGGGTCACTCCCTGGCCGTGCTCCCAACCTGAACCGCAACAGGGAGAGAGGCCACGCCCTGCTCTATGTCAATTACTTTGCCAACACCCCGCTCTTCAAGCTGGATAAATTTCGTCGCCGTTTTCGTATGGCAAGGCATGTGTTTAATCGTATCCGAGAGGGAGTGGTTGCTCATGACCCATACTTCGAGTGCAAGACGGATGCCCTTGGCAAGTTTGGATTCTCCTCTTACCAGAAATGCACCGCGGCCATCCCCATGCTTGCATATGGTATTCCAGGCGATCTGGTGGACGAGTATGTGCGTATGAGTGAGACAACATGTCTGATGTCAATGTACAAGTTTTGCCAGGCTGTGATCGAGGTGTTTGGCCCAGAGTACTTGAGGCAGCCAACTGCCGCTGATACAGAGAGATTGTTGGCGACCAACGCAGCTAGAGGCTTTCCAGGCATGCTTGGCAGCATAGATTGTATGCATTGGGAGTGGAAGAACTGTCCATTTGCTTGGCAGGGCCAGTACAAGGGGCATGTTAACGGGTGCACTGTCATATTAGAAGCGGTGGCATCGCAAGATCTTTGGATATGGCATTCTTTCTTCGGTATGGCAGGTTCTCACAATGATATCAACGTGCTGCAGCGTTCTCCAGTCTTCGCGAGGCTTGCAGAAGGCAACTCCCCACCTGTCAACTTTGAGATCAACGGCCACCAGTACAACAAGGGATACTATCTAGTAGATGGTATATATCGTCAGTGGTCAACTTTTGTGAAGACAATCTCAAAACCCCAAGGTGAGAAGAGAAAGAGATTTGCCCAAATGCAAGAGAGTGTTAGAAAGGATGTGGAACGTGCTTTTGGTGTGCTTCAATTCCGGTGGGGTATCATTCGAAACCCTGCACTGTCATGGGATGAAATGAAGCTTTGGGAGGTGATGACTGCTTGTGTGATCATGCACAACATGATCGTCAAGGACGAGCGTGATGAGAGTATCTTCGACCAAGAATTTGATTATCAAGGTGAAAATATTGAGCCCCTGCACCAAGACCCGGCCACATTTGAACAGTTTGTCCAATTCCACCGTGAGATGCGTGATTGGCACACTCATTTGAATCTTCAAAATGACTTGGTTGAGCACGTCTGGGATCACATTGGCAACCAATAGATGTATTGGTCCAATTTATGTTCAGTTAAGACAATTTCGATTTGGTTGTAAAACTATTTTATTAAAGACAATTTCAATTGGGTTGTAAAACTATTTTAATTTTTAAACAAATATTTGGGTTGAAAACTAGTTTTGATGCAAATTTGGGCATTTTTGGCCCTGACGGACATGATGGGGCAAATGGATGCGGCCGCGCGCTGCGCGCACGGCCACCGCATCCCAGGACAGGCCCGGACACGACCTCAAATCCCTACCCAAACGGACAGAATTCGGACAAAACGGACGTCTGTTTGGGATCGCGCGGTGGAGTTGGCCTGACGTGACATTGTGCTGTGCTGCCACACAGTGACCGCAACGTCGTCAACAACATTACCCATGTTGCAATGGATGACTGCGTTTTCAGTATTACAATGGCATCAATACGATCCAACGTCTCCAAACACGAGATCGAACGGCTGCCGACCCGGTCGATGTTGCAAAAGGTCACCGGCCGACAAGTAGCGCGAGCCTCATTCTGCCTTTCCTGCATGGCATTGGCTGCATGTTCCCGATCTTTAAGGGGTTACGGATTTCGAGAGCAACGCAGGAACAGCAAATGGATTGACAAATAAAAATCTGCTTTTACAATGGGTCGGTGTTGCAAATCGGGAAGAGATATCTATTTTGTAAAACCAATTTTCCTGAGGCGTGCACATAAAATATGACGTTTGATAGCAGTAGCCATGTCACGATTATATTCGCGCATGTGTCCAGGGTTTACACGTTACAGTCCGAGATCTGTTGCATACCTATCGCCTCGATTGTGCCTCCTGATTTGCAGCCCCGTTGGTCATCTCATGTCCGTCGTGTCCGCCCTGCGCGGCGCCGGCCGGCAGCTCTCCACTTCCACCGCCGCCCTGTCCGCCCTGAGCGGCGCACGCCGGCAGCTCTCCACTCCCACTACCGCCCCGTCCGCCCTGCGCGGCGCCGGCCAGCGGCAGCTCTACACTTCAACCATCGCCTCGAGGGCGAGCGGCGCCTGCGTGTTCCAGATCAAGGACTACACGGACGTCAAGAGGATTTTGAGCGTGGGGCAGGACACGACATCAGACGACTTCTACGTCGGCGACTATAGATTTCGCGTCCTGTGCTGCCCAAACGGCTCCAGCGAGAACTACGCGGGCTACGTCTCCGTCTTCCTCGAGTATCTCAGCGTCAGGGACATCAATCCCATTGCAAAGGTCAAGATGAGCATACTGCCCGGCAAGTACTCCAACAAGCCCACGTTCAGTCTAACCAGAGAGGAGTACCGCTTCAAGAAGTGCGGCGACACCTGGGGCTGGAACAACTTCATCAGCCACGAGAAGCTGCAAGGGGACCCAGAACCAAAGCAGATTGGCTCCAAGAAGCCCAAGGACACTAACGCCGACTGGTGGACAAACTTCATCGACAAATTCCTGAATGGCCTCGAGGCGCCACCGGAGAATCATGTCAAGAACGACTGCCTCACCCTCCGCTGCGACGTCAGCATCATCGGCCTATATCGTACGACCGATTAGCTAGTATTGTTTAGCTCCGTGAAGTCACCGCAGATGTGGTCAAATTTGTCGAAAGCCACCGGGTTCCATATTTTCTGTATAAAACTGTGGTATACTTATGTTTTTGTGTTCTTGCTTTCTTTTCGATTTTATGCTTTTAGCTGAAAGCATCTTCCATTCTTGTGTTGCCTTGGTTATTTGATTGGAAAAATCGGAATGGGGATTAACCCCGGTCTCTGCATCGTTGTCATTTGCAATGCGCACATTCACTTTATTAATCAAAATGTCTAGGCTTTCAACAAGAGTTTCCATATAAAAATAAAAATAAAAAAGACAACTGCTGGTCGCAAAAGGATTTCATGACTCATTCACATAAATGTCCAAGTTTTTCTCATAAATCATGATTATCCAAACTCCATCCACCAAAATAATTGTTCTGGTTTACCCCTTTGTAAAAGGACATCACTCTTGGTCGGCCAGCCCATACGAGGCATGGTTGCCCAAGTGGGTCCTATCATCGGCCGGCTCGCAGCATTGTCAATGCATGTGTAGTTGACGATGCATCATCATGTACGTGCGCTTTGGCTGTGGTGACAATGCGTCGATGCTACAACGGTGTGATGTATCAAGCCAGTGCTGGCTCGACAATATGCCCCCCTGCGAGGGAGACATCACCCTTGACCTACTGCAACTTATCTCCCTGTTTAGTTGTCATCCCTACCCTGGAGATGCAGCACTCAACGTTGTCTGGAGGCGCACCCGGAGCGGCAAACCGACCTTGGCCTCGGCCCTAAAACTATTTAAGAGTGTCCCAAGATATCAACTCTCGCATGTCACCCCATTTCCTCCCCTTCCCCAACTCGGTGGCTCGGCGCATCGTGAAAGTTCAGGCGTTTTTCCTACCCGTCAATTTTTACAGAAAGACTAGCTTTCCGTAAACGTGAGGGATGATGGAGGTGATTATACGGGATCCTGTAAAAACAACAGGTTTATAATACTTGCTGAAGGACTTTTTTTTGCCAAACTTCCATAAACGGTAGTAGTAGTTTTTTTGTGGAGATACAGGAGCTGTTGGAGTTCCTCTAAGGAATCGGTTACAGAGATGGTGTGAGATCTGTTTTTCATGTCGACCGGTTCCCATTTATATTCACAAAATCTCTATCTCTGCACATACCAGCTAGCGTCGTTGAAATAGGCACATGTAAAACGTACACCCATGCGCCTCCTGATTTGCCGCACATAAATACATCTGCATCTGCAAAGCGATCGCAAGCCTAGTTTTAGTTCGTCTTCTCCTTGGTCAGCGATCCGATCTCATCATGTCGATGGCCGGTGTCCTGTCCGCCGTGCGCGCCGCCGGCAGGCAGCAGCTCTCCGCTTCAATCGTCGCCGCGAGGCAGGTGTCCGCCTCCCACGTGCTCCGGATCGACGGGTACTCGCGAATCAGCAAGATACTGGCCACCGGGCAGGCGACGAGGTCAGGCACGTTCAGCGTCGGCGGCCACGACTGGCATATTTTGCACTATCCAAACGGCTGCTTCGAGCAGCACAAGGGCTCCCTCTCCTTCTTCCTGGAGCATGCCAGCCACGCAAAGACCGGGGATACCACGGCAAAGGTGGAGCTGAGCATACTCGACCACGCCTCCAAGCCATGGCACACACAAACCAAAGCAGATTACCGCTTCTCCAACGCCACTTCCCTCAACTGGGGCTGGAGAGACTTCATCAAGCACGAGGATCTGGACGCGGAGAAGCATCTCAAGGACGATTGCCTCACCATCCTCTGCGACGTCACTGTCACCGGGCTGGACACCGAAGACCACGTCGAGGCTGCCGCACCGGAGCCTACTGTCGTGGAGCCTCCGTTCGGCATGCGCGGGCAACTCGCGGAATTCATCTGGAACAAGAAGGAAGTGGACGTGCACATCGAGGTCGGCGGTGAGACGCTCCCCGCGCACCGGCGGATACTCGAGGCCGCATCACCCGTCTTTAAGGCGCACCTCTCGGTCGCCTCGGCAACCACCGGCGGCGGGGGCGGCTGCAACACCGCCTTACTACGCGTCGACGACATGGACGCCGAGGTGTTCAAGGCCCTGCTCCAGTTTATATACTTGGACTCGCATCCCCGGCCCCTGGAGAAGACGATGGCAGAGAGGCTGCTCGTCGCGGCGGACAGATATGAGCTGGAGAAGTTGAAGCTCATCTGCGAGGCAGCATTGTTGCCGCACGTCGATCTGAGCTCCGTGGCTGCTGCTCTAGCGTTGGCCGAGCGGCATCATTGCTCTGTGCTGAGGACCGCATGCGTGCAGTTCCTCTCTTCTCCCGGTAACCTGGAAGCATTCATGGCATCGGGTGGATTTGCACAGCTAAAGACGGGTTGTCCCTCTGCTCTGTTGGAGCTCCTCGTGAAGAAGATGATGCGTGAACAGCAATGATAGGGTAGGCATCGAGTACAAGCTATAGCTACGTATAATTAGTTAATCCCCATATTAGGCTGGATACTTAGTAGTATTTACACATGTTAGAACATATATATTCAATAATTAGTTCTTCTTAGTTATATGAAGGTGTCAACGAGTTTGTTTGAGATAATAGAACACAGCTTGATTTAATGTGCTATAAGTCTACGTGTTGTGAAGACACGTGTTGCCGAATCTATGTTACTACTGTGTACTGCCTCCATTTTATGATGTAGTGCATATATAATTTTTGAAAAGCAAACCTTGCACAATTTGTCCATTTTGTGGGGAAAAACATTTACATCTAAAATGTCAAAAATATATCATCCGCCCTCTAGCCATCCGCCGTTGCATCGATGGTGGCGGGAAGTCGCGTTTGTCGTGACGGGGGCATCACATCCATGGCGGCTGGACGGGTGTTGAGAGTGACCGGGAGGGCAAAATGGAAGGGAACAGTCAAAGGGATGAGCTCAGGAGTGGGTACGTGAAGGAGGGTCTCCGTCGCGGTGTCCTTCGGCGGTCTCAACCATTGTGCGGGATGCTACGACCACGACCTTTTTTTACTGGAGCCGGCTATGGTATGCTGCAACGATGGTTGCTAGGGGGAGCATGCGGTAATGAAGAGGCAGGAAGGGGGCGTTCAGCTGCTGGCAGCGGCAATGGCCGGAGTTGGGTATGTTGTAATGGCGACCGGTAGAGAGGGTGTGCTGCGTGAGGGGATTTTGCTGCAAATTCACAACTGACAGCGCTGATTGGACAGTGAGTTCGACCGGCTATGCTGATACCAGACAGCAAGGCCAGCAAGCTATTCTGCGGCAAGGTTAGCGGTGCTCGTCCATGGCGGGTCAGCGGCGCTCGATTCGCCACTCTCTCATCGGTGCGCGCTCTCATGGTTTGGAGGGCAAAGCTGTTAGTGGGGTGGAGGCAGAGCCTTATCGAGCTGCCTGGAATCATTGTATCTGGCGGCTAGGACGCTGACCTGCTGGAAGTTTGGGCCGGCCGGCACATGCCTAGCGCTAGCCTTGCCTTAGAAAAGGAGGCTGTCGTGCAGGTCTACAACCGGACATAGCAAATATGACCCCTTAAACGCTCGCGGACGCGCTCGGTTAGTGACAGGGCGTGTCCGTTTTGAGTCCTCATTTATCTGTCCGCGCAGTCATATTTCTCATTCTCATATGCCCGTTACTTGCACGTGATTGGTGGAGACGAAGAGAAAAAAAATAGAAGAACGAATAAAGAAAGAGAAAATGTGGTCCGGGATGTGGCCGCGTCGTATGTGGTGGACTACCTGAACGCGTCCGAGAGCCCTCATATCCTCCCCATATTTGAGATGAATATGAGGATTTGCGGACAGCACAGACATATAGGGATGACATGACGGTTCCGGTTGGGTCATGTTTTTTCTTATCCCTCCTGTCCGGTCACTGAGCGGGTGCGTCCGCGGGCGTATGAGCGACGGTTTTGGGCGTCTGGCTGTAGATGCTCTAACCAAACATCTTGCCATCAATCCTTGGACACATGTCTCATCTAATAGGAATGGAGCAGTTTTCTAGCAGCCAGTCAACTGATGACACCAGCTTCAAGATTTCATCAATCCGTGTCATAAAAAACACTTTTATTCTTAGTTTTCGGTTCCTTTTTTTATTGGTAGCTTATCAAGCTGGCCACTTGATTCTTTTTTTAACATGGATGAATAAAGTGGAATCCCTATATCTCTATGTCCATAAAATGCCCATAAATGCAGTTAATGCCTTAAATAGTAGGATTTTTTATGTAAAATATCCCTAAATTTTCCTCATTAAACATATTAATTACATCAATACCGACATTTTGTGGAACCATTTGCTTACTTTAAGACATTAATTGTATTTCTAGCTATTTACGGAGCAATATTCAATTTTAAACTACATGTACATAAAAGTTGGGCTATAACTTCAAGAAAAAAAAAACTATATTTGGATACTCATATATATTTCCAGCTTTGTAAATAAAAGCAAAATTCAACATCTTGCTATTGAAAATCCAAATTAACACATGCATTTTTTTATTTTTTTTAATTCTTTGGCAAGTGTCTTATAAAAAACATTTGCGAAAGACATGCTTTGTCAACTTTTTTTGCCGATTTTTTTCATCTAGGCGCACATCAAAGGCAATAAAATATACTCAGGAAAGACAATTTTCTTCGTAGTTCTTTTAGGGTGTGAATATCCTAGATCCATGGAGAGGATGTCATAGACCTACAGGGATTTTGGCATGATACCTCATTCTATAAGGTCGCATCTCCAACGGCAACCTCTATGCAAAAAAAACCTCCAACGACAACCCTCAAAATGCTAGCATACGTCGAGCTGTCGTAATTGGCCATCCAACATGGATCAGTATTCGTTCATCGACGCGACCGCTTTTCCGAATTCTCGCAAACCGGAAGCAAACCCGGGGAAGTTTTGGGAGAGTCCGAACATCCTCCTGGCCAATCAACAGCCACCGCGTACCCCTCTCTCCGCTGCTGGGGATGCGTTGCTATTTGGGTTTGGCGGAAGGCCACTGCTGGGATGCATTGTTATTTGGGTTTGGCGGAAGATGATTAGCATGCTTTTGGCTATGGCGGATAACATGTCTGAAGTTCGCGGAAGCCACAAATCACTTTGTTTCACTTTATTTTCTTCATATGCTACAAGATTTGACGAAAGTAGGCTACTTGGCTACTAGATTTGGCGGAAGCTACGCTAGAAGCACCAAGATTAGTAGCCTCCCGCCAAACAAAAATCTACTGCTAATTAATCACGTAGTTTCTTTAAGGGCATCACGTAGTTGGCGGAATAATATTTGGCATGTTTGATGGAAGGCTATTTAGATGAGCGCTGCTATTTGAGGAACGTTGTTGAAATACGCTTTTTTTTTTATTTAAGAGGCGGACATTTGAGATATACAGTTGGATGATCGGCTTCCATATCCATATCCGCAGACGCGTCCAATGAGTCCGATTTGAGCGGTCGCGTTGGAGATGCCCTTGGACCATGGGTGTAACAAAAGTTATTAGGCTGCATATGTGGTTTCAGAGTTCATGGAACAAATTATCAACCATTACCTTTTTTAGGGGACAATCCACCATTACTTGGGGAAGAAAACAAAATATTTTTTCCTTACCATATATCATTCCAAACCAGCAAGCGTTGTTAGAAAAAGAAATATTAATTATTTTTTGAGAGCCCCATTTGTGTCGTAAATAAACATTGCCATGCTGGCCTTCCCTTTACAAAAATTGTCTGCCATTAATTGTAGCCCAAGTCATGGCTATATAGTTTGGTCCCCATTTTACTACAGTTCCTATCTGCAAGTGCGATCTGCTGCATATCGACCGGTTCCCCACCATCTCTGCAAATACGATATAGCCATATACTCCTGATTTTCCGCACGTTTACATAGTAAAATCGTAGCAGCTGCATTTGCCATTTACAAGCCTGCAGCCGCTGTCATCTGCTTCCTCGACCGGCCCCTGCCACATCAGGTCATCACCACCATGTCCATGTCCATGTCCGCTCTCCTGTCAGCCCTTCGTGGCGCCGGCCGGCAGCAGCTCTCCGCCTCAACCGTCGCCGCGAGGCAGTCGACCGGCTCCTACGTGCTCCGAATTGATGGGTACACGAAAGTCAGCAACATGGTGGACGAGTCGATGAGATCTGACACGTTCAACGTTGGTGGCCACGACTGGCGTCTTTCATACTATCCCAACGGCTGCGGGAAGGAGCACGAGGGCTCCCACGTCTCCCTCTTCCTCGAGCATGACGGCCGTCGTTCATGGGACGACGAGGATGCCACGACAAAGGCTCAGGCGAGTATACTCGACCAGGCCGGGGTGCCATCCTACACCCGAACCATGCCAGAGCTCGGCAATTGTGGTGTGCCACGAGGATGGAGGGACTTCATCAGCCACGAGGATCTCGACAAGCAGAAGCATCTCAAGGACGACTGCCTGACCATCCTGTTCGACCTCACCGTGGTCACCGAGGAGTGCACAGAGGTTGGCACGGAGCAGGAACCCACAGTTGTGCAGCCGCCATTCGACTTGCACTTGCACCGGCAATTCGTGGAAGCCATCTGGAACAATGAGAGACCGGACGTCACGATACGGGTCGGCGGAGAGATGTTGTCCGCGCACCGGTGGATGCTCGAGGCCCGATCCCCCGTCTTGAAGGCGGACATCTCGCGCGCCTCTGCAGCCACGACCGACGAGGACACTGTCCAACTAAGGGTTGACGGCATCGAAGTTGAGGTGTTCAAGGCTCTCCTTCAGTTCATATACACAGACTCGCCTCCTTCTAGAAACCTGCTAGAGACGGTGGACAGGTACAGGTACGAGCTGGAGAAGCTGAAGCGAGCCTGTGAGGAGGCGCTGTGCCGGCACATCGACGTGGGCTCAGTGGCCGCCACTCTGACGTTGGCGGAGCAACATGATTGCCCGGTGCTGCGGGAGGCGTGCATGCGGTTCCTTTCTTCTCCCGGGAATCTGGAAGCGGTCGTGGCAACGGATGGGTTTGAGCTGCTGAAGAAATGTTGCCAGTCTGATCTGTTGGAACTCGTGGTGAAGAAGATGATCCGGGAGGAGCAGTAGAGCTGGAATTGTGTAGCAGAGGGGAATAAAAAATAATCTTGCTAAGTCTCCGTCGAAGCTATATCCGTGAGTTGTTCTTATATTGAGATCTGTGTAAAAAAACATTTTCAGTTATTTCTTTTTCTCTTTTACTGTATATGTTATGCCACTTGATTAAGACTTGGTTAAATCTAGTCAACTGAGATCTAGAGCTACACCCATAGAAAAAACATGCAAGCATGTACTGGAGGGGACTTCTATTTTTTTGTGAGATCCTTGCACTGCCTTCATCTCTCAGCAACGGTGACCAATGCTGCCATTTGCATTGTTCTCCACCACTCAAACACAAGAACAATTAGTATCGTCTCAATTTGGTTTTCAACTTGTAACAAGAGTTACTTTGCATTCCAGAAAAAAAAAACAATTCTACCAGCCCGGATGTCCCGTACGTGCATGGCTCAGCCAATCATGTTAGAGATTCCCACGCACACATGCTTGTCTCCCATGTATATGATGAGCATTAGTCATTACATGTGATGATTTGTCAGCCCATCAATTAACTTTATCCCACGCATTCATGTTTTTGCCAGAGATTTCATGGTTCACCCACCTACATCATGCTAGTTTCATCCTCGTGCCTTTTTCATTTTATTTTCTATTTTGAATCAATTATATATCTTTTGAACTGAAAGTCTAATTTTTGTTGTATTTGCACACAACAACAACAACAACAACAACAACAACAACAACAACAACAACAACAACAACAACAACAGCAGCAACACCTTTTGTCCCAAACAAGTAGGGATAGGCTAGAGGTGAAACCCATTAGATCTCGCGACCAACTCATAGTTCGGGCACATGGATAACAGGCTTCCACGCATCCCTGTCCATAGCTAGTTCTTTGCTGATACTCTAATCCTTCAGATATCTCTTAACGGACTCCTCCCATGTCAAATTCGGTCTCCCCGACCTCTCTTGACATTCTCCACAAACTTTAGCTGTCCGCTATGCACTGGAGCTTCTGGAGGCCTGCATTGAATATGCCCAAACCATCTCAGATGATGTTGAACAAGTTTCTCTTCAATTGGTGCTACCCCAAATCGATCTCGTATATCATCATTCCGGATTGGATCCTTCCTCGTGTGGCCACACATCCATCTCAATATACGCAAATCCGCCACATCTAACCGTTGAACATGTCACCTTTTAGTCGGCCAACACTCAGCTTGTTGCGATGAGGACATTAAAAGAAAACTATCTTTGATGTAGGGTGAGAACCATAATTTGATGATCTTTCCACATTGTGGGGGGGGAGAATAAACAAGAACAATAGAAGGAAACTCTCAAACAAAAGACAAATCACCCATCTACTAGAATAGTAAACATGAGATCCACATGTATAGAACTACAATCCAGGGAAATAGCACAAATGTAGAGTTCTTCCCACTCCAAAGGAGGTGAGGTCTTGGTGATAGTCTTCTCCACAAGGGAGGTCCTTATATCCACTTGGGGATCTTTCTCCTAGGAGGTCTTCATCTTCAAGGGGAGGGATAGATGAGCAAAGCTCTCTGTAGATATCTCAATATACTTTGCTAACCCTAACTACGAGGAGGTGGAGGTCTATATACAGTGGTCCACATGGACGCATCCGGGCTGGGGGCCGGATGTCCGGGGCCTCGCAGGATGCGGATGTCAGGGGTCGCAGTCGGATGTCCGGCCTCGGCGCTGGTCGGCGTACTGGACTCCTCGGGCCGGATATCCGTGAATCTCCTTAAATTCATGAGGATTTTTAAAACTGGGTACATTTTTAATTTTTTTGATATTTTGAAAATTTGTTGAACATCTTTTTCAATCCAGGAACATGGTAATTTTCTTTATTTTTTAAAACTTGGAACATTGAACAAATTTTAATTTTGCAAAATGGTTTTGAATTTTTTTTAAAAATCATGAACCCTAGCTTCTTCCTTCATTTATTTTAAAGAGTTTTTACGGTACATCATACTACTAAAAAAAGTGAGTAGTATATTGTTGATCCAATGGTCAATATTAATTCCTGCAATTTTTGCGGTAGGGCATTCCCGTATCACTCGTAGGGTAGATTTGTTATTTCTTAGAATTAATTGCAATTCTTAAATAATGTATTTAATTACAATTTGACCATTCTCGACTACACAGAGCTTAGTTTGTTTGCCATTCATCACTCGAAGCAGCCTCCTGAGTCCTGACTCCCGACGTCCTTCTCCTCGATCGCACATGGCCAAACGTCCGTCACTGCCCTGAGATCTTCCTTCCGTGTGTCCTGGCGACGAGCTGACGACGCAGCCGCCCCACGCCGCCGTCCTGTGATCTTCCTCCCCTGCGGCCTAGCAACGAGGCAGCCGCCCATTGTCAGCGCTGGTAGCAATGTGCGTGCTTCTAGGAAGTAGGAAGGGAACGGGAAGAAATCAGCCTTGCTCCACCGGCAGTACCTCTGCGCGTGCTGCTGCTCCCCACCCGCCATGGCTGCGCACACATAACTTGGGAAGGCTGTGTTGATAAGTGAATTCAGGGTATTAAGTTACAACAGGGGTTGTAATCCGTTAGTGCAGGATTTGTGTGCGTGTGTGTGGTGGATACTGATGGATTAGTTTGTGCTTGGTGTAGAACTGTCATTGGAGGGTTGTGCGGTGCGGACAAGGGATGGGAAATGGGGAATGAAGACATGAAATCTTGCCAGTTCTGCCGTTTTCGGATGGAACCAGCCCTCGGTTTCGCTAAGCACTTACCAACCCAAAAAGCCCCTAAGCATAGAATATACTACCGAAAATCTGTTGTACAGGGCCGTCCTAACATAAAAATAAATGGTCCATATTAATCTGATGTTCTGTAAAATGTCTCTTATTTTATTTATTTATTCCATTCCCGCCCATGGCACTTTATTACTTCTCCTGTCGCGTCATCTTCTTGACGACAAGGTCCAAGAGAGCAGAGGAGCAATGTTTCTTTAGCTGCTCAAACCCATGCATTTCCATGACAGTTTCCAGATTAGCGGGAGAAAACAGAAATCGCATGCACGCCTCCTTCAGCACGGGGCAGCGGTGCCGCTCGGCCAAAGCTAAAGTGTGAGACACCGAGCCCATGCCGATGTGCTGACACAGTGCCTCCTCGCAGACGAGCTTCAGCTTCTCCAGCTCATACCTGTCCGCCGCGACGAGCAGACTCTCCGCCGTCGATGCCGCTTCGAGCAGGCTCGTCTCCGGAGGCGAGTCTGTGTAGATGAACTGGAGCAGAGCCTTGAACACATGCGGGTCCATGTCACGGACGTATAGTAGTTGAGCGGTGCTGTCGTAGTCATACGTGGCCGAGAGATCTGCCTTGAAGACGGGTGAACGCGCCTCGAGTATCCAGCGGTGCGCAGGGAATGTCTCCCGGCCGACCTTGATCTTCACGTCCGGGTTTTCCTTGTTCCAGATGGCTTCCGTGAGTTGCCCATGCAAGTCGAAGGGCGGCGCCACCGGCGGAATCTCCATGCGCTCGTCCGTTCCCGTGACGACGACGGTGAGGTCGCACAGGACGGTCAGGCAGTCATCCTTGAGATGCTTCTCTTTGTCGAAATCTTCGTGGGTGATGAACGACTCGAACCCATCCCATTCCCGGGAACTATGGATCGGCTGCAGCATTGTGGTTTTAGTGTAGGATGGCTCCATGGCCTGGTTGAGTATACTAAACTGGATCTTTGCCGTTGTATCCCCGATTATTTCCTGGCTAGCATGGCGGCCGGCATGTTCAATGAAAAGGGAGATGTGGTCCTCGTGCCAGCGGCCGTTTGGATAGCACAAAATACGCCAGTCGTGGCCGCCGACGGCGAACGTGCTTGATCTCATCGACGGCCCACGGAAGTGCTCAAAGTCCTCTAGGACCCCCATGCTCCTGACTTTGTTGAACTCATTGATCTGGAATAGGTGCGAGCCGGAGCCGGTCGCCTGCCGCGGGAAGATGGTTGAAGCGAAGAGTTGCTTCCGACCGGCGCCACGCAGGGCGGACAGGAGAGGCAACATTGGACAGGATTGGCTAGCTAGGACTAGGAGCGCTTTGAGGAAGGAGATGACAGCGGCCTGCAGTCTTCTTTTTTTAGAAGAGAAGAAAGGCAGCTGCTAGACTGCTACGATACTATATGTAAATGTGCGACAAAATGGGAACCGATTGATACATCATGCATGTACAGCCTCAATATAGTAGTGACTTGGGCTACAATTCATCCCTACCCCCTTTTGCCCCACAAAATGGATATCTTTCCTCTTACTCTCCTTTGGTATTTTTCAAGAACATTACTCCTTCGGTCTGATATATGGAAAGGAAAAGATTTCGGCTTTGCTAAAGGGCCACACTAGGCGTCATCCGATCCGGCTGATTGGATTGATTGATACCCATCCATTAGATGCAGTGCTGGTAATTAGGTGCTCTTTTTTTTAGAAAGGAGGCATCTGCCCGGCCTTAGAATGAGGCCCTTTGAGTACAACAAGTAGTTAATTAAGGAAGACGACGAAAAGCAAAAGGCAATAACTAAGCAGACTGGAAGTACCGATACACGCCGGCGGCCATATACGCGACACAGCACGGGAGGCGGGAGCAGCACAAAGCTAAAGTGAAAGCTAGCCAAAGCGGAGGCTTTCCAAAACTTTCTTGGCACAGCTCAGGCCAGAGAGTACACGCTCAATCTACAAATGCTAGGCTTGACTCCGCAAGACTTGAGCAGTTTGGACGCGCTGTTCACTGTTGAGGAGGTCTGGTCTGTCATTAAGGAAATGGCCCCGGACCGGCCCCCCGGGCCGGACGGATTCACGGCAGAATTCTACCAAAGAGCGTGGTCAATTATCAAGGACGACATCATGGCAGCGCTCTTTAAGCTTTGCGTTGGAGATGATTGAGGGTTTGCAAGATTAAATCGTGCTTTGATCGTCTTGATACCTAAGAAGCCGGACGCCATGGAGGTGGGTGATTACAGAACGATCAGTTTACCACACAGCTTCTCTAAACTGTTCGCCAAGCTACTGGCAAATCGTATCAGACCGTGCATGAAGGACTTAGTGGCCGCCAACCAGTCTGCGTTCATCCGCGGAAGAAACCTGCATGACTACTACCTCCTAGTGAAGCAAGTGGCAAGGAAGATCTATGCCAGGAAGAATAGAGGTGTATTCTTAAAACTAGACATATCCCGTGCTTTTGACTCCTTGTCCTGGCCTTTCTTGTTCGAAGTACTCTGCGCCAAAGGTTTTGGAGGGAGATGCCTCAGGTGGATAGCTGTCCTGCTGCAAACATCGCGCACCAAAGTGTTGGTTAATGGAGTCCCGGGAAGGAGGATTTGGCATGCTAAAGGACTGCGACAAGGGGACCCGGTCTCCCCACTGCTTTTTGTCATTGCCAGGGAGGCCCTCACGGCCTTGGTCTCCAAAGCCATGACAGACGGAGTTCTGAGCTCATACACCGGAATCTCGGCGACCCAACGACTATCTATCTACACCGATGACGTGGCTTTATTCGTCAAACCGACAAATCAGGACCTTTTGTTCGTCAGAATCGCGCTGCAGCTATTTGGAGAAGCTTCGGGACTGAGGGTCAATTACAGAAAGTCATCGGCGATTCTGATCTCCGAGGACCAGGATGACAAAGCTAGAGTGCAGAACTTGTTGCAATGCCCCATCGGAGAATTCCCATGCAAATACCTCGGGTTGCAGCTGGCCATAAAGCATCTTACTAAGGCTCATTGGCAGCCTCTTTTGGACCAAGTGCGGCATTGCCTCCCGGCTTGGCAGAAAGGTCTATTGCAGAGATCCAGCCGGCTTGTGCTCGTGAAATCGGTGCTCGCAGCGAGATCTGTGCACCAAGTGCTTGTGATGAAGGCCCCTGGCTGGGTTCTCTAGGATATTGATGGATGGATGCGAGCGTTTTTTTGGGCTGGGAAAGATCAAGTGAATGGAGGTCAATGCTTAGTGGCATGGAGCGCGATCTGTAAGCCGACTTGTTTCGGAGGCCTGGGAGTGAAAAATCTGAGTTTGCGGCACACAGACCCACAAAGGCCATGGCACGGGCTAGGGCTTATGGTGGATGATGACGCCAGGCTAGTATTCGACAGCTTTGGTGCAGATCACAGTGGGCAAAGGTGACAAGGTTCTTTTTTGGAGGGATCGGTGGATCCATGGATTTTCCGTCAGGAACATAGCGCCAGTGCTCGTGGCTGGAGTGGAAAAAAGGGTCAGAAACTCCCGCACGGTGGCCCAGGCCTTGATTGCAGAAAGGTGGGCACTCGACGTTCAACAGCAGACATCTTTTGGAGCGCTGCTACAAACAGTTCACTTGAGGCATGCCATCGTGACAGTGCCTAGAGATGCGCAAATGGAGGACACATTCTCTTGGCCGCATGATCCATCGGGTTTATACACGGCGAGATCCACTTACATGAGGCTCAACCAAGGAGCGATCGGATCGCCTACAGCTGTGGCGATATGGCGTAGTTGGGCGTCGTTGAAGTGCAAGATCTTTGTCTGGCTCGCGGTGCAGCACCGATTATGGACATCCGACATACGAGCACGACATGGACTGCAGGACAACCCCTCGCCTTGTTGCACTTGTTTGCAGGACGAGGACATGGTTGAGCATATCGTGGTGCAATGTGTCTATGCTAGACAGGTGTGGCACAAGTGTTTTGACTCCCTGCATATCAACATCCCCCCTAACAGCACGGACACATTTGCCGTGGTTAAGAGCACGAGCTGGCTTTCAAGGGAAGCACAAGCGAGGCTTTGATTCAGTCGTCATTGCCGCGACTTGGTTGTTATGGAAGCAGAGGAACGCTAAGGTGTTCAACCGACCGGAACAAGTCAAGGACTGCAATGAGTTAGCTAGAGCCATCCTTGACGAAATTCGCGACTGGCATAGTGCAGGTG
Organism: Aegilops speltoides; assembly: GCA_021437245.1. Classification (NCBI taxonomy): domain Eukaryota; kingdom Viridiplantae; phylum Streptophyta; class Magnoliopsida; order Poales; family Poaceae; genus Aegilops; species Aegilops speltoides. The sequence goes on from CM038147.1 coordinate 522,536,681, forward strand.
TAGGAGTGGGTGGATTAGATCGTTTTGTGAGAGATCATGATTGATCTTTCTGTAGGTGTGTGTGGGTGCTCGGGTGATCGATGTTCGCATTGATCGCACGAATCTTGTAAATTTTTTCTTCCTTCTATAAAAATATGGTACGCTATTGGCGTACTCTCGAAAAAAAGCTAGCCAAAGCAAACAAGCAGGCAAAGGGCGAGGGCTGTCGAGGTAGCCAGAGCGGCGCGAGCCGGCGAAGTCCCCTACAAAGCATGACGTAGCTCGGTGCACTTTGTTCACACCCTTGTAGTGAGCACCTCCACATGCCTTCTGTCTTCAGATCTTGCCAACAGTTTCCACAGCTGCAAGAAAGACACCAATTTATACAATAGGTCAGCCGGGTGCCAGATGAATTGCCCCTCAATCTAAGCCTTGTTTCTAGTAGTCAAAAGGGCCCAAGCGATGGCCCCGAAGCCCAGGCATGCCATCCTCCGGTCTCTCCCCACCATGGTATTTGCTAGGTGGTAAAATTTAGAAAACCCACCCGGGTTCCAGGTGCAGCCGGTCACCTCTCTAATGGCACTCCAGACAAACCGTGCCAAAGAGCATCGAAAAAGGATACGGTCACGATTCTCACTCTCACCGCACCAAATACATTTGCCATCCCCTGGCCCTCTACGTTTTTGGACTTGGTTGCCGCTCGTAATTCTATTCCGCGCCACTTGACAAAAGAAAAAAATTATCTTGACCGGGAGGCACGCCTTCCAAATCCCGGAAAGGTCACAGGGAGGACCAGTCCTGAAGATCTCCTTATATAACTAACCAGTCGAGAAGTGGCCTGAGGGGTCAAGGCGCCACATCACCTTGTCCTTCCCATAGGTGAGGTGCACTCTCTGAAGTTTGTCGTGTAACGTCTCCCATTCACTAATTTCTAGTGGCCCAAGGGAACGGCGGAACCTAGGCTCCGACCGGTCTTGGCGCCACATGTCTGCAACCCTCGCAATTGGATTGTCGGTAGTATCAAATAACCGAGGGAACTCAGACTGTAGCAGTTCCTCCTCGAGCCAGCGATCAGTCCAAAAGCATGTGGTCTTCCCACTATGAATCCGGAACTTGGTTCCAAGCCGCAGTAGAGGCTGGAACTTTTTGATATCTCTCGCAAACTAGGATAGCTTAATGTTTGGATGGAAATCCAGGCCATCCAATGTTAGGTATTTTCTCACAAAGATGTCAAGCCACATCCCTCCCTGGCCAGTTAGTCGTTTCCATGCCCATTTGGTCATGAGACACCAATTCATGATTTTGGTATTGATAACTCCCAAGTCGCCAGTATCTTTGGGTTAACATATACTCTCCCAACTAACCATGTGATACTTTTGTTTCTGGTTTTCCTTGGCCCAAAAAAAAATCTAGATTTCACTCTACTTAGTTTATCATGCACCCCATCATGAAGCAGATAGAAGCCCATGACAAACATTGGGATATTCGTTAGACAATCATTAACGAGAATGAGTCTCCCTCCTGAAGCTAAAAGCTTGCCTTGCCACTGTCCCACCCTTGCCGCGGTCTTGTCCACTACTGGTTGAAACTCTCCCATGGTGAGTGCCCTCGCAGACATCGGCATCCCCAAATACTTCATCGGGATTGAACCTAGTTCACAATTCATCATGTGTGTTGCACGAAGCTGGGATTCAATGTCACCCCCCATGACAAAAGCTACTCAAAACTTATCTTGAGGCCTGACTGATACGTCGCCAATGTATCTATAATTTTTTATTGTTCCATGCTATTATATTACCCGTTTTGGATGTTTATGGGCTTTACTTTACACTTTTATATCATTTTGGGACTAACCTACTAACCGGAGGCCCAGCCCGTATTGCTGTTTTTTTGGCCTATTTCAGTGTTTCGAAGAAAAAGAATATCAAACGGAGTCCAAACGGAATGAAACCTTCGGGTGCGATCTTTTTGGAACAAACGTGATCCAGAGGACTTGGAGTGCAAGTCAAGAAGCAATCGAGGAGGCCACGAGGGTGGAGGGCGCCCCCCTACTGGGCGCGCCCCTATCTCGTTGGCCCCTCGGGCGTCCACCGACCTACTTCTTCCTCCTATATATACCCACGTACCCCGAGAACATCAGAGGCGAACATGAAAAACTATTTCCACCACCGTTACCTTCTATATCCGCGAGATCCCATCTTGGAGCCTTCGCCGGCGCTCCGCCGGAGGGGGAATCAACCACGGAGGGCTTCTACACCAACAATATAGCCTCTCCGATGAGTTGTGAGTAGTTTACCACAGACCTTCAGGTCCATAGTTATTAGCTAGATGGCTTCTTCTCTCTCTTTGGATCTCAATACCATGTTCTCCTTGATCTTTTTGGAGATCTATTCGATGTAACTCTTTTTGCGGTGTGTTTATCGAGATCCGATGAATTGTGGGTTTATGATCAAGTTTATCTATGAGAAATATTTGAATGTCCTATGAATTCTTTTATGTGTGATTAAGTTATCTTTGCAAGTCTCTTCGAATTATCAGTTTGGTTTGGCCTACTAGATTGATCTTTCTTGCAATGGGAGAAGTGCTTAGGTTTGGGTTCAATCTTGTGGTGTCCTTTCCCAGTGACAGCAGGGGCAACAAGGCACATATTGTATTGTTGCCATCGAGGATAAAAAGATGGGGTTTATATAATATTGCATGAGTTTATCCCTCTACATCACGTCATCTTTCTTAATGCGTTACTCTGTTCTTTATGAACTTAATACTCTAGATGCATGCTGGATAGTGGTCGATGTGTGGGGTAATAGTAGTAGATGTAGGCAGGAGTCGGTCTACTTGTCACGGACGTGATGCCTATATACATGATCATGCCTAGATAATCTCATAATTATTCACTTTTCTATCAATTGCTCGAAAGTAATTTGTTCACCCACCGTAATACTTATGCTATCTTGAGAGAAGCCACTAGTGAAACCTATGGCCCCTGGGTCTATCTTTTATCATATAAGCTTTCAATCTACTTTTATTTGCATCTTTACTTTTCCAATCTATATCATAAAATACCAAAAATATATTTATCTTATCATATTATCTCTATCAGATCTCACTTTTGCAAGTGGCCGTGAAGGGATTGACAACCCCTTTATTGCATTTGTTGCGAGTTCTTGTTTGTTTTTGTAGGTGCGTGGGACTTTTGAGGAGCCTCATACTGGATTGATACCTTGGTTCTCAAAAACTGAGGGAAATACTTACGCTACTATTGCTGCATCACCCTTTCCTGTTCAAGGAAAACCAACGCAAGCTCAAGACGTAGCAAGAAGGATTTCTGGCGCCGTTGCTGGGGAGGTCTTCGCTCAAGTTAAGACATACCAAGTACCCGTCACAAACTCATCTCTGTCGCATTTACATTATTTGCCATTTGCCTCTCGTTTTCCTCTCCCCCACTTCACCCTTGCCGTTTTATTCTCCCTCTCTTTCCCAATCTCCTCTCTCCTTCCTTTGCCTTTTTGTTTGCCTGTGTGTTGGATTACTTGTCGCAATGGCGCAAAATAATACCAAATTGTGTGATTTCTCCAATACCAATAATAATGATTTCCTTAGTACTCCGATTGCTCCTCTTAATGATGTTGAGTCTAGTGAAATCAATACTACTTTGCTGAATCTTGTTATGAAAGATCAATTCGCCGGCCTTCCTAGTGAAGATGCCGCTACCCATCTAAACAACTTTGTTGATTTGTGTGAGATGCAAAAGAAGAAATATACGGATAATAATATTGTTAAATTGAAGTTATTTCCGTTTTCACTTAGAGATCATGCTAAAGTTTGGTTTTCGTCTTTGCCTAAGAATAGTATTGATTCATGGAACAAGTGCAAAGATGATTTTATCTCTAAATATTTTCCTCTCGCTAAGATCATCACTCTTAGGAACGATATTATGAATTTTAAACAACTTGATCATGAGCATGTTGCCCAATCTTGGGAAAGAATGAAATTGATGATTCGCAATTGCCCTACTCATGGTTTGAATTTATGGATGATCACACAAATTTTTTATGCCGGATTGAATTTTGCTTCTAGAAATCTTTTAGATTCGGCCGCGGGAGGCACGTTTATGGAAATCACCTTAGGAGAAGCTACAAAACTCCTTTATAATATTATGGCTAATTATTCTCAATGGCACACCGAAAGATCTACTAGTAAAAAAGCGCATGCTATAGAAGAAATTAATGTTTTGAGTGGAAAGATGGATGAACTTATGAAATTGTTTGCTACTAAGAGTGCTCCTATTGATCCCAATGATATGCCTTTGTCTACTTTGATTGAGAATAATAATGAATCTATGGATGTGAATTTTATTGGTAGGAATAATTTTGGTAACAATGCTTATAGAGGAAACTTTAATCCTGGACCGTTCCCTAGCAATTCCTCTAATAATTATGGAAATTCCTACAATAATTCTTATGGTAATTTTAATAATGTGCCCTCTGATTTTGAGAATAGTGTTAAAGAATTTATGATCTCTCAAAAGAATTTTAATGCCTTGCTTGAAGAAAAATTGCTCAAAGTTGATGATTTGGCTAGGAACGTTGCTATCGCTTGATGTTGATTCTTTGAAACTTAGATCTACTCCTCCTAATCATGATATCAGTGAGTCTCTCAAGGTTATGAGAATTTCCATTGATGAGTGCAAAGAAAGAACCGCTAGATTGCGTGCTAAGAAAGATTGCGTTATAAAGGCGTGTTCTTCTAGTTTCCATGAAAATAATAATGAAGATCTTAAAGTTATTGATGTGTCCCCTATTAGATCTTTGTTTTTCAATATGAATCTTAGTAATGATGGGACTAGAGAAGAGTCAACTTTAGTTAAATGGCGTCCCAATGATTCGGAGTTTTTAGATCTTGATGCGAAATTTGGTAAAAGTGGGATTGGAGAGGTCAAGACTTTAAATAGCATTGAACCCACTGTCTTGGATTTCAAGTAATTTAATTATGATAGTTGTTCTTTAGAAGATTGTATTTCCTTGTTGCAATCCATTGTGAATCTCCTCATGCTTATAGTCAAAATAAAGCTTTTACCAAACATATTGTTGATGCCTTGAGGCAATCTTTTGATGAAAAACTTAATTAGGAAGTTTCTATACCTAGAAAACTGTATGATGAGTGGGAACCTACTATAAAGATTAAAATTAAAGATCATGAGTGTTATGCTTTATGTGATTTGGGTGCTAGTGTTTCCATGATTTCGAAAACTTTATGTGATATTCTAGGTTTCCATGGTCTTGATGATTGCTCTTTAAATTTGCACCTTGCGGATTACACCATTAAAAGCCAATGGGAAGGATCAATGATCTTCTCATTGTTGCAAATAGGAATTTGGTGCCCGTATATTTTATCGTTCTTGATATAGATTGCAATCTTTCTTGTCCTATTATTTTTGGTAGACCTTTCCTTAGAACTATTGGTGCGATTATTGATATGAAGGAAGGGAATATTAGATTCCAATTTCCATTAAGGAAATGCATGGAGAAATTTCCAAGAAAGAAAGTTAAATTACCTTATTAATCTATCATGCGAGCTACTTATGAATTGAGTGCCAAAGATGGCACTACTTAGATCTATCCTCGCTTTTATGCCTAGCTAGGGGCGTTAAACGATAGCGCTAGTTGGGAGGCAACCCAATTTTATTTATGTTTTTTGTTTTTGTTTCTGTTTAGTAATAAATTTTGCATCTACCTTCTGTTTATATGTGTTTTTATGTTTTAATTAGTGTTTGCGCCAAGTAGAACCTATAGGATAACCTATGGTGATAGTTAATTTGATTCTGCAGAAAAACAGAAACTTTGCGCGCAAGAAAATAATTTTAGTAATTCACAGAAACGTGCTTTCGTGTTGATTCTTTTTGATTTAGATCAATAGATAAATTTACCAGGACTTCCTATTTTGGTAGGATTTCTAGAGTTCCATAAGTATTCGAGAGTTACATAATTCTACAGACTGTTCTGTTTATGACAGATTCTGTTTTTCGTGTGTTGTTTGCTTATTTTGATGCATCTATGGCTAGTATGTAAGGGTTTGAACCATAGATAACTTGAAATACAGTAGGTTTAACACCAATATAAATAAAGAATGAGTTCATTACAATACATTATGTGGTGGTTTTTCTTTCTTTCACTAACGGAGCTTATGAGATTTCCTGTTGAGTTTTGTGTTGTGAAGTTTTCAAGTTTTGGGTAAAGATTTGATGGACTATGGAATAAGGAGTGGCAAGAAAACCTAAGCTTGGGAATGCCCAAGGCACCCTAAGATATCCAAGAATAGCGAAAAGCTTAAGCTTGGGGATGCCCCCGGAAGGCATCCCCTCTTTCGTCTTCGTTTATCGGTAACTTTACTTGGAGCTATATTTTTATTCGCCACATGATATGTGTTCTGCTTGGAGCGTCTTGTATGATATTAGTATTTGCTTTTTAGTTTTCCACAATCATCCTTTCTGTACTCACCTTTTGGGAGAAGCCCACTTGATTAGAATTTATTAGAATACTCTATGTGCTTCACTTATATCTTTTGAGCTAGATAGTTTTTGCTCTAGTGCTTCACTTATATCTTTTAGAGGACGGCGGTGGCTTAGTTTTGAAGAAATTGTTGATCTCTCATGATTCACTTATATTATTTAGAGAGTCTTTTAGAATAGCATGGTATTTTCTATGGTTACAAATTTGGTCCTAGAATGATGAGCATCCAAGTTGGGTATAATAAAAACTATAATAGAAAGTGCATAAAACACTAGGATCAATTTGATGCTTGATAATTGTTTTGAGATATGGAGGTGGTAATGTTAGACTCATGCTAGTGGGTAGTTATGAAATTGAGAAATACTTGTGTTGAAGTTGGCAAGTCCCGTAGCATGCACGTATGATAAAAGTTGTGTGACAAATTTGTTGCATGAGGGGCTCTTTTAATTGTCTTCCTTATGAGTGGAGGTCGGGATCGCGCGATGGTTAACTCCTACCAACCCTTCCCCTAGGAGCAAGCATAGTAGTACTTGATGTCTACTACACAACCTTCTTCTTGTAGACGTTGTTGGGCCTGCAAGTGCACAGGTTTGTAGGACAGTAGCAAATTTCCCTCAAGTGGATGACCTAATGTTTATCAATCCATGGGAGGCGTAGGATGAAGATGGTCTCTGTCAAACAACCCTGCAACCAAATAACAAAGAGTCTCTTGTGTCCCCAACACACCCAATACTATGGTAAATTGTATAGGTGCACTAGTTCGGCGAAGAGATGGTGATACAAGTGCAATATGGATGGTAGATATAGGTTTTTTGTAATCTGAAAATATAAAAACAGCAAGGTAACAAGTGATAAAAGTGAGCGTAAACGGTATTGCAATGCTAGGAAACAAGGCATAGGGTTCATACTTTCACTAGTGCAAGTTCTCTCAACAATAATAACATAGATAGATCATATAACAATCCCTGAACTTGCAACAAAGAGTCACTCCAAAGCCACTAATAGCGGAGAACAAACGAAGAGATCATGGTGTTGGGGAACGTAGTAATTTCAAAAAATTTCCTACGCACACGCAAGATCATGGTGATGTATAGCAACGAGAGGGGAGAGTGTTGCCTACGTACCCTCGTGAGACCAAGCGAAGCGATCACAGCGTAGAGGAAGTAGTCGACGTTCTCCTCGCGATCCGACCGATCCGGCGCCGTTACTCGGCGCCCCGAGTTCTTGACACACGTACAGCTCGATGGCGTCCCTCGTACTCGATCCAGCCGAGTGTCGAGGAGAGTTCCGTCGGACGACGGCGTGGAGCGATCTTGATGTGTTATCGGCGCGAGGCTTCGCCTAAGCTTCGCGACGATATGACCGAGGTGGAATATGGTGGAGGGGGGCACCGCACACGGCTAAGGATCGATCCGTAGATCAAACTTGTGTGTTCTAGGGTGCCCCCCTGCCCCCGTATATAAAGGAGGGAGGGGGGAGGTGCGGCCGCCCAAGGGAGGCGGGAGGAGTCCTACTCCCACCGGAGTAGGACTCCCCCTTCCTAGTTGGAGTAGGATTGGGGGAGGGAGAGAGAGAGGCGCGCCCCCTCTCCTTGTCCTATTCGGACTAGGGGGGGAGGGGGCGCGCGGCCACCCCTGGCCGGCCCTTCCTCTTCTCCCTCGAGGCCCACTAAGGCCCAATAGCCTCCGGGAGGTTCAGTAACCCCGGTTCTCGATAAAATCCGATTTCACCGGAACCATTCGAACTCAAATATAGGCTTCCAATATATCAATCTTTATGTCTCGACCATTTAGAGACTCCTCGTCATGTCCGTGATCACATCCGGGACTCGAACTTCTTCGGTTCATCAAAATACATAAACTCATAATAAGCATCATCGAAACCTTAAGCGTGCGGACCCTACGGTTCGAGAACAATGTAGACATGACCTAGAACTATTCTCGGTCAATAACCAATAGCGGGACCTGGATGCCCATATTGGCTCCTACATATTCTACGAAGATCTTTATCGGTCGGACCGCATAACAACATCGTTGTTCCCTTTGTCATCGGTATGTTACTTGCCCGAGATTCGATCGTCGGTATCCAATACCTAGTTCAATCTCGTTACGGCAAGTCTCTTTACTCGTTCCGTAATACATCATCTTGCAACTAACTCATTAGTTGTAATGCTTGCAAGGCTTAAGTGATGTGCATTACCGAGAGGGCCCAGAGATACCTCTCCGACAATCGGAGTGACAAAACCTAATCTCGAAATCGCCAACCCAACATCTGCCTTTGGAGACACCTGTAGTACTCCTTTATAATCACCCGATTCACGTTGTGACGTTTGGTAGCACCAAAGTGTTCCTCCGTAAACGGAGTTGCATAATCTCATAGTTACAGGAACATGTATATGTCATGGATAAAAGCAGTAGCAACATACTAAACGATCGTGTGCTAAGCTAATGGAATGGGTCATGTCAATCAGATCATTCTACTAATGATGTGACCTTGTTAATCAAATAACAACTCCTTGTTCATGGTCAGGAAACATAACCATCTTTGATTAACAAGCTAGTCTAGTAGAGGCATACTAGTGACATCTTGTTTGTCTATACATTCACACATGTATCATGTTTCCGGTTAATACAATTCTAGCATGAATGATAAACATTTATCATGAAATAAGGAAATAAATAATAACTTTATTATTGCCTCTAGGGTATATTTCCTTCAGTCTCCCACTTGCACTAGAGTCAATAATCTAGATTACATAGTAATGATTCTAACACCCATGGAGTCTTGGTGCTGATCATGTTTTGCTCGTGGAAGAGGTTTAGTCAACGGGTCTGCAACATTCAGATCCGTATGTATCTTGCAAATCTCTATGTCTCCCACCTGGACTAAGTCCCGGATGGAATTGAAGCGTCTCTTGATGTGCTTGGTCCTCTTGTGAAATCTGGATTCCTTTGCTAAGGCAATTGCTCGATATTGTCACGAAGATTTTCATTGGACCCGATGCACTAGGTATGACACCTAGATCGGATATGAACTCCTTCATCCAGACTCCTTCATTAGCTGCTTCGAAGCTGCTATGTACTCCGCTTCACATGTAGATCCCGCCACGATGCTTTGTTTAGAACTGCACCAACCGACAGCTCCTCCGTTTAGTGTAAATACGTATCCGGTCTGCGATTTAGAATCGTCGGATCAGTGTCAAAGCTTGCATCAACGTAACCGCCACGATGAGCTCTTTGTCACCTCCATATCGAGAAACATATCCTTAGTCCTTTTCGGTATTTCAGGATGTTCTTGACCGCTGTCGATGATCCACTCTGGATTACTTTGGTACCTCCTGCTAGGCTTATAGCAAGGCACACATCAGGTCTGGTACACAGCATTGCATACATGATAGAGCCTATGGCTGAAGCATAGGGAACATCTTTCATTTTCTCTCTATCTTCTGCAGTGGTCGGGCATTGAGTCTTACTCAATTTCACACCTTGTAACACAGGCAAGAACCCTTTCTTTGCTTGATCCATTTTGAACTTCTTCAAAATTTTGTCAAGGTATGTGCTTTGTGAAAGTCCAATTAAGCGTCTTGATCTATCTCTATAGATCTTAATGCCCAATATGTAAGCAGCTTCACCGAGGTCTTTCATTGAAAAACTCTTATTCAAGTATCCCTTTATGCTATCCAGAAATTCTATATCATTTCCAATAAGCAATATGTCATCTACATATAATATCGAAATGCTCTGAGCTCCCACTCACTTTCTTGTAAATCAGGCTTCTCCAAAAGTCTCAGTATGAACCCAAATGCTTTGATCACACTATCAAAGCGTTTATTCCAACTCGAGATGCTTGCACCAGTCCATAAATGGATCGCTGGAGTTTGCACACTTTGTTAGCTCCTTTGGATCGATAAAACCTTCGGTTGCATCATATACAACTCTTCTTCCGTAAATCCATTCAGAATGCGGTCTTTACATCCATTTGCCAAATTTCATAATCATAAAATGCGCAATTGCTAACATGATTCGGACAGACTTAAGCATCGCCACGGGTGAGAAGGTCTCATCGTAGTCAATCCCTTGAACTTGTCGAAAGCCCTTTGCGACAAGTCGAGCTTTGTAAACGATAACATTACCGTCGCGTCGGTCTTCTTCTTGAAGATCCACTTGTTTTCTATTGCTTGCCTAACCTCGGCAAGTCAACCAAAGTCCATACTTTGTTTTCATACATGGATCCCATCTCGATTTCATGGCCTCAAGCCATTTTATGAATCTGGGCTCACCATCGCTTCTTCATAGTTCGTAGGTTCATCATGATCTAGTAGCATGATTTCCGAACAGGATTACCGTACCACTCAGTGCGGATCTTACTCTGGTTGATCTACGAGGTTCAGAGCAACTTGATCTGAAGTTTCATGATCAACATCATCAACTTCCTCACTACTTGGTGTAGGTGTCTCGAAACCGGTTTCTGCGACAAACTACTTTCAAGTAAGGGAGAAGGTACAATTACCTCATCAAGTTCTACTTTCCTCCCACTCACTTCTTTCGAGAGAAACTCCTTCTCTAGAAAGGATCCATTCTTAGCAACAAATGTCTTGCCTTCGGATCTGTGATAGAAGGTGTACCCAACTGTCTCCTTTGGGTATCCTATGAAGACACATTTCTCGATTTGGGTTCGAGCTTATCAGGTTGAAGCTTTTTCACATAAGCATCACATCCCCAAACTTTAAGAAAGCGACAACTTTGGTTTCTTGCTAAACCACAGTTCATAAGGTGTCGTCTCAACGGATTTCGACGGTGTTCTATTCAGTGTGAATGCGGCCGTCTCTAGAGCATAACCCCAAAAGCGATAGCGGTAAATCTGTAGAGACATCATAGATCGTACCATATCTAGTAAAGTACGATTACGACGTTTGGACACACCATTACGCTGTGGTGTTCCGGGTGGCGTGAGTTGGGAAACTATTCCGCATTGTTTCAAATGTAGACCAAACTCGTAACTCAAATATTCACCTCCACGATCAGATCGTAGAAACTTAATTTTCTTGTTACGATGATTTTCAACTTCACTCTGAAATTCTTTGAACTTTTCAAATGTTTCAGACTTATGTTTCATTAAGTAGATATACCCATATCTGCTTAAGTCATCTGTGAAGGTGAGAAAATAACGATATCCGCCACGAGCCTCAACATTCATCGGTCCACATACATCTGTATGTATGATCTCCAACAAATCTGTTGCTCTCTCCATAGTACCGAGAACGGGTTCTAGTCATCTTGCCCATGAGGCACGGTTACAAGTGCCAAGTGATTCATAATCAAGTGACTCCAAAAGTCCATCAGTATGGAGTTTCTTCATGAGCTTTACACCGATATGACCTAAACGGCAGTGCCACAAATAAGTTGCACTATCATTATCAACTCTGCATCTTTTGGTTTCAACATTATGAATATGTGTATCACTACTATCGAGATTCATCAAAAATAGACCACTCTTCAAGGGTGCATGACCATAAAAGATATTACTCATATAAATAGAACAACCATTATTCTCTGATTTAAATGAATAACCGTCTCGCATCAAACAAGATCCAGATATAATGTTCATGCTCAACGCAGGCACCAAATAACAATTATTTAGGTCTAAAACTAATCCTGAAGGTAGATGTAGAGGTAGCGTGCCGACCGCGATCACATCGACTTTGGAACCATTTCCCACGCGCATCGTCACCTCGTCCTTTGCCAGTGTTAAGCAATCCGTAGTCCCTGTTTGAGTTGCAAATATTAGCAAGAACCAGTATCAAATACCAGTGCTCTGCGAGCTCTAGTAAGGTACACATCAATAACATGTATATCACATATACCTTTGTTCACCTTGCCATCCTTCTTATCCGCCAAATACTTGGGGCAGTTCCGCTTCCAGTGACCAGTCTGCTTGCAGTAGAAGCACTCAGTTTCAGGCTTAGGTCCAGACTTGGGCTTCTTCTCTGAGCAGCAACTTGCTTGCTGTTCTTCTTGAAGTTCCTTCTTCTTCCCTTTGCCTTTCTTCTTGAAACTAGTGGTCTTATTGACCATCAACACTTGATGCTCCTTCTTGATTTCTACCTCCGCAGCCTTTAGCATTGCGAAGAGCTCGGTATAGTCTTTACTAACCCTTGCATATTATAGTTCATCATGAAGCCTTTGTAGCTTGGTGGCAGTGATTGAAGAATTCATCAATGACACAATCATCCGGAAGATTAACTCCCAATTGTGTCAAGTGATTGTAGTACCCGGACATTACGAGTATGTGCTCACTAACGTAACTATTCTCCTCCATCTTGCAGCTATAGAACTTATTGGAGACTTCATATCTCTCAATCCGGGCATTCTGTTGGAATATTAACTTCAACTCTGGAACATCTCATATGCTCCATGACGTTCAAAACGTCGTTGAAGTCCCGGTTCTAAGCCGTAAAGCATGGCACACTGAACTATAGAGTAGTCATCAGCTTTGCTCGCCAGACGTTCTTAACGTCGTCGGTTGCATCAGCAGCAGGTTCTGGCACCCAGCGGTGCATCGGGGCGTAACTCTTACGTGCAGCAATGAGGATAATCCTCGAGTTACGGACCCATCCGTGTAATTGCTACCATCATCTTTCAACTTTGCTTTCTCAAGGAACGCATTAAAATTCAACGGAACAACAGCACGAGCCATCTATCTACAATCAAACATAAACAAGCAAGATACTATCAGGTACTAAGTTCACGATAAATTTAAGTTCAATTAATCATATTACTTAAGAACTCTCACTTAGACAGACATCTCTCTAGTCATCTAAGTGATCACGTGATCCAAATCAACTAAACCATAACCGATCATCACGTGAGATGGAGTAGTTTTCAATGGTGAACATCTTATGTTGATCATATCTACTATATGATTCACGCTCGACCTTTCTGTCTCCGTGTTCCGAGGCCATATCTGCATATGCTAGGCTCGTCAAGTATAACCCGAGTATTCTGCGTGTGCAAAACTGGCTTGCACCGTTGTAGATGGACGAGAGCTTATCACACCCGATCATCACGTGGTGTGCGGGCACGACGAACTTTGGCAGCGGTGCATACTCGGGAGAACACTTCTTGATAATTTAGTGAGAGAACATCTTATAATGCTACCGTCAATCAAAGCAAGATAAGATGCATAAAAGGATAAACATCACATGCAAATCAATATAAGTGATATGATATGGTCATCATCATCTTGTGCTTCATGATCTCCATCTTGCAGCACCACCATGATCACCATCGTCACCGGCGCGACACCTTGATCTTCATCGTAGCATCGTTGTCGTCTCGCCAATCTTATGCTTCTACGACTATCGCTACCGCTTAGTGATAAAGTAAAGCATTACAGGGCGATTGCATTGCATACAATAAAGCGACAACCATATGGCTCCTGCCAGTTGCCGATAACTTCGGTTACAAAACATGATCATCTCATACAATAAAATATAGCATCACGTCTTGACCATATCACATCACAACATGCCCTGCAAAAACAAGTTAGACGTCCTCTACTTTGTTGTTGCAAATTTTACGTGGCTGCTACGGGCTTAAGCAAGAACCAGTCTCACCACGCATCAAAACCACAACGATACTTCGTCAAATAGACTCGTTTAACCTTCTCAAGGACCGGGCGTAGCCACACTCAGTTCAACTAAAGTGAGAGAGAGAGACACCGCCGGTCACCTTTAAGCAACGAGTGCTCGTGGCGGTGAAACCAGTCTCGCGTAAGCGTCACGCGTAATGTCGGTCCGGCCGCTTCATCTCACAATACCGCTGAACCCAAGTATGACATGCTGGTAGGTAGTATGACTTGTATCGCCCACAACTCACTTGTGTTCTACTCGTGCAAAACATCAAACCATAGAAAAACCTAGGCTCGCATGCCATTGTTGGGGAACGTAGTAATTTCAAAAATTTCCTACGCACACGCAAGATCATGGTGATGTATAGCAACGAGAGGGAGAGTGTTGCCTACGTACCCTCGTAGACCCGAAGCGGAGGCGATCACAACGTAGAGGAAGTAGTCGACGTTCTCCTCGCGATCCGACCGATCCGGCGCCGTTACTCGGCGCCCCGAGTTCTTGACACACGTACAGCTCGATGGCGTCCCTCGTACTCGATCCAGCCGAGTGTCGAGGGAGAGTTTCGTCAGCACGACGGCGTGGTGACGATCTTGATGTGTTACCGGCGCAGGGCTTCGCATAAGCTTCGCGACGATATGACCGAGGTGGAATATGGTGGAGGGGGGCACCGCACACGGCTAAGGAACGATCCGTAGATCAAACTTGTGTGTTCTAGGGTGCCCCCTGCCCCGTATATAAAGGAGGGAGGGGAGGTGCAGCCGGCCCAAGGAGGGCTGGGAGGAGTCCTACTCCCACCGGGAGTAGGACTCCCCCTTCCTAGTTGGAGTAGGATTGGGGGAGGGGGAAGAGAGAAGGGGGGGCGCCGCCCCCCTCTCCTTGTCCTATTCGGACTAGGGGGGGAGGGGGCGCGCGGCCACCCCTGGCCGGCCCTTCCTCTTCTCCCTCGAGGCCCACTAAGGCCCAATAGCCTCCGGGAGGGTTCTGGTAACCCCCCGGTTCTCCGGTAAAATCCCGATTTCACCCGGAACCATTCCGAACTCCAAATATAGGCTTCCAATATATCAATCTTTATGTCTCGACCATTTAGAGACTCCTCGTCATGTCCGTGATCACATCCGGGACTCCGAACTTCTTCGGTACATCAAAATACAAAACCTATAAAAACTTGTCATCGAAACCTTAAGCGTGCGGACCCTACGGTTCGAGAACAATGTAGACATGACCTAGAACTATTCTCGGTCAATAACCAATAGCGGGACCTGGATGCCCATATTGGCTCCTACATATTCTACGAAGATCTTTATCGGTCAGACCGCATAACAACATACGTTGTTCCCTTTGTCATCGGTATGTTACTTGCCCGAGATTCGATCGTCGGTATCAATACCTAGTTCAATCTCGTTACCGCAAGTCTCTTTACTCGTTCCGTAATACATCATCTTGCAACTAACTCATTAGTTGTAATGCTTGCAAGGCTTAAGTGATGTGCATTACCGAGAGGGCCCAGAGATACCTCTCCGACAATCGGAGTGACAAAACCTAATCTCAAATCGCCAACCCAACATCGCCTTTGGAGACACCTGTAGTACTCCTTTATAATCACCCGATTCACGTTGTGACGTTTGGTAGCACCAAAGTGTTCCTCCGGTAAACGGGAGTTGCATAATCTCATAGTTACAGGAACATGTATATGTCATGGATAAAAGCAGTAGCAACATACTAAACGATCGTGTGCTAAGATAATGGAATGGGTCATGTCAATCAGATCATTCTACTAATGATGTGACCTTGTTAATCAAATAACAACTCCTTGTTCATGGTCAGGAAACATAACCATCTTTGATTAACAAGCTAGTCTAGTAGAGGCATATTAGTGACATCTTGTTGGTCTATACATTCACACATGTATCATATTTCCGGTTAATACAATTCTAGCATGAATGATAAACATTTATCATGAAATAAGGAAATAAATAATAACTTTATTATTGCCTCTAGGGCATATTTCCTTCACATGGTAGGGTACGAAACCACCTCAAAGTTATCCTTTCTGTACTATCTATTCAAGAGTTCGTAGTAACATAACATGAAGCTATTCTCTCCGCTCAATGTATCATAGATTTCATACTAGAATAAAACCTTAAGACACAAATCAACCAAAACCCTAATGTCACCTAGATACTCCATTGTCACCTCAAGTATCCGTGGGCATGATTATACGATATGCATCACACAATCTCATGTTCATCCAACCAACACAAAGTACTTCAAAGAGTGCCCCAAAGTTTCTACCGGAGAGTCAAGAAAACATGTGCCAACCCCTATGCATAGGTTCATGGGCGGAACCCGCAATTTGGTCACCAAAACATACATCAAGTGGCACGTGATATCCCATTGTCACCACAGATAAACACGGCAAGACATACATCAAGTGTTCTCAAATCAAAGACTCAATCCGATAAGATAACTTCAAGAGGGAAACTCAATTCATTACAAGTGAGTAGAGGGGGAGAAACATCATAAGATCCAACTATAATAGCAAAGCTCGCGATACATTAAGATCGTGCCATAGAGAGAACACGAGAGAGAGAGAGAGAGAGAGAGAGAGAGAGAGAGAGATCAAACACATAGCTACTGGTAAATACCCTCAGCCCTGAGGGTGAACTACTCCCTCCTCGTCATGGATAGCGCCGGGATGATGAAGATGGCCACCGGTGATGGGTTCCCCCTCCAGCAGGGTGCCGAAACGGGCTCCCGAGAGGTTTTTGGTGGCTATAGAGGCTTGCGGCGGCGGAACTCCCGATCTATCTTGATATTCGATGTTTTTAGGGTACGTAGGCTTATATAGGCGAAAGAAGTCGGTCGGGGGAGCCTCGAGGGGCCCACGAGAGGGTAGGGCACGCTCAGGGGGGTGGGCGCGCCCCCCTGCCTCGTGGCTCCATCGATACTCCCCTGCCTTGCACTCCAAGTCTCCTGGATCATAATCTTTCCAAAAATAACGCGGCCGAAGGTTTCATTCCGTTTGGACTCCATTTGATATTCCTTTTCTTCGAAATACTGAAACAGGCAATGAAACAGCAATATGGGCTGGGCCTCCGGTTAATAGGTTAGTCCCAAAAATGATATAAATGTGTAAAATAAAGCCCATAAACATCCAAAAGGGGTAATATAATAGCATAGAACAATCAAAAATTATAGATACATTGGAGACGTATCAAGCATCCCCAAGCTTAATTCCTGCTCGTCCACGAGTAGGTAAATGATAGAAACAGAATTTTTGATGTGGAATGCTACCTAACATAATTCTCAATGTAATTTTCTTTATTGTGGCATGAATGTTAAGATCCAAGTGATTCAAAATAAAAGTTCATAATGACATAAAAATGGTGATGCTTCAAGCATACTAATCAAAGTAATCATGTCTTCTCAAAATAACATGGCCAAACAAAGTTATCCCTACAAAATCATATAGTCTGGCTGTTGCTCTATCTTCATCACACAAAGTATTTAATCATGCACAACCCCGATGACAAGCCAAGCAATTGTTTCATACTTTAATAATCTCAAACCTTTTCAACTTTCACGCAATACATGAGCGTGAGCCATGTACATAGCACTATATGTGGAATAGAATGGTGGTTGTGGAGAAGACAAAAAAGGAGAAGATAGTCTCACATCAACTAGGCGTATCAACGGGCTATGGAGATGCCCATTAATAGATAACACTGTGAGTGAGTAGGTATTGCCATGCAACGGATGCACTAGAGCTATAAATATATGAAAGCTCAACAAAATAAACTAAGTGGGTGTGCATCCAACTTGCTTGCTCACGAAGACCTAGGGCATTTTGAGGAAGCCCATCATTGGAATATACAAGCCAAGCTCTATAATGAAAAATTCCCACTAGTATATGAAAGTGACAACATGGGAGACTCTTTATCATGAAGATCATGGTGCTACTTTGAAGCACAAGTGTGGAAAAGGAGATAGTAGCATTGTCCCTTCTCTCTTTTTCTTTCATTTCATTTTTTTTCTTTTTTTCCCTTTTTTTTCTTTTCTCTTTTTTTTGGCCTTTTTTTGGCCTTTCTCTTTTTTTCTTTTTTTCTTTTTGTAAAGTCTGAAGTCTCATCCCGACTTGTGGGGGAATCATAGTCTCCATCATCCTTTCCTCACTGGGACAATGCTCTAATAATGAAGATCATCACACTTTTATGGATTTCCAACTCAAAGCTAGAACAAGATATGACTCTATATGAATGCCTCCGGCGGTGTACCGGGATATGCAATGAATCAAGAGCGACACGTATGAAATACGATGTCAACTACATGATCATGCAAGGAGCAATATGACAATAGTAATGCGTGTCATATGAACGGAACGGTGGAAAGTTGCATGGAAATATATCTCGGAATGGCTATGGAAATGCCATAATAGGTAGGTATGGTGGCTGTTTTGAGGAAGGTATATGGTGGGTGTATGGTACCAGCGAAAGTTGCGCGGCACAAGAGAGGCTAGCAATGGTGGAAGGGTGAGGTGCGTATAATCCGTGGAATCAACATTAGTCAAAAGAACTAATATACTTGTTGCAAAAATCTAGAAGTCATCAAAAACAAAGCACTACGCGCATGCTCCTAGGGGGATAGATTGGTAGGAAAATACCATCGCTCGTCCCCGACCGCCACTCAGAAGGAAGACAATCAATAAATAAAATTGTGATCCAACTTCATCACAAAGCGGTTCAGCATACGTGCATGCTACGGGAATCACAACCCTCAACACAAGCATTTTTCATAATCACCTCAACTAGCATGACTTTAATATCACTACCTCCATATCTCAAAACAATTATCAACTATCAAATTGATCATAGTATCCAATTCACTTTCTATGATAGTATTTATTATACCCAACTTGGATGCTCATCATTCTAGGACCAACTTTGTAACCATAGCAAATACCATGCTGTTCTAAAAGACTCTCAAAATAATATAAGTGAAGCATGCAAGACTAGCAATTTCTATAGAAGATAACCACCGCCGTGCTCTAAAAGATATAAGTGATGCACTAGAGCAAATGACAAACTACTCCGAAAGATATAAGTGAAGATCAATGAGTAGCTAAATAATTATGTAACTATGTGAAGACTCACTCTCATTAAAGAATTTCAGATCTTGGTATTGCATTCAAACAACAAGCAAAGCAAAACAGAATGACATTGCAAGGATAGCACAACTCATGTGAAGAAGCAAAAACTTAGGCTTAACTGATACTAACCGATTGTTGTTGAAGAAGAAAGGTGGGATGCCTACCGGGGCATCCCCAAGCTTAGATGCTTGAGACTTCTTGAAATATTATCTTGGGGTGGCTTGGGCATCCCCAAGCTTGAACTTTTGTGTCTCCTTAATTCCTCTCATATCATGGTTTCTCTTTTTATCAAAAGCTTCATCCACACCAAACTCAACAAGAACTCGTGAGATAGGTTAGTATAAACCAATGCAAAAGCTTATCATTTTGTACTGTAACAAATCACTAAAATTATTATTCAACATCGCATACTAAATTTCTCTGCATATTTAACACTCCTATCCTCAAATAGAATCATTAAACAAGCAAACATATGCAAACAATGCAACCATAACAGCAATCTGCCAAAACAGTACAGTCTGTAAAGAATGCAAGATTCATCAAACTTCCATAACTCCAAAAATTATGAGAAAAATACTACACTGTATAAGATTTATCATATCTCAATATGCAAAAAGTTTCAACATTATACCATTGTCTGACTTTTCTAGGGAATTTTTGCAAAAGTGGTAAACTTTCTGTTTTCAAACAGCAACATGTATACTAGCAAAATAAGCATGGTAAAGGATATCCTTGACATTTTTATTGAAATAAAAGATGCAAAAATTTATTATAAATAACAGAAAGCAAATACTAACAAGAGAAAACGACGCTCCAAGCAAAACACATATCATGTGGTGAATAAAAATATAGCTCCAAGTAAAGTTACCGATGAACGAAGACGAAAGAGGGGATGCCTTCCGGGGCATCCCCATGCTTAGGCTCTTGGTTGTCCTTGAATATTACCTTGGGGTGCCTTGGGCATCCCCAAGCTTAGGCTCTTTCCGATCCTTATTCCATAGTCCATCGAATCTTTACCCAAAACTTGAAAACTCCACAACACAAAACTGGAGAGAAAACTCGTAAGCTCCGTTAGTATAAGAAAATAAAACCACCACTTAGGTACTGTAATAAACTCATTCTAAATTCATATTGGTGTAATATCTATTGTATTCTAACTTCTCTATGGTTCATACCTTCCGATACTACTCATAGATTCATCAAAATAAGCAAACAATACATAGAAAACAGAATCTGTCAAAAACAGAACAGTATGTAGTAATCTGTATCAAACGTATACTTATGGAACTCAAAAAATCCTACCAAATTAGGAAGACCTAAGAAATTTGTGTACAAATCCAGAGCAAAAAGAATCAGATCAGAGGCACGTTTCTGTGAATTAAAAGAACTAATTTACTGGGTGCAAAAGTTTCTGATTTTCAGCAGGATCAGCACAACTATCATCGTAAGCTATCCTAAAGGTCTTACTTGGCACTTTATTGAAACAAAAGCTATAAAACATGATTACTACAGTAGCATAATCATGTGAACACACAAAACAGTAAGTATAAATATTGGGTTGTCTCCCAACAAGCGCTCTTCTTTAATGCCTTTCTAACTAGGCATGATGATGACAATGATGCTCACATAAAAGATAAGAATTGAAACATAACGGGAGCATCATGAAGCATATGACTAGCACAACTTATGGGAACAATAATCAACTAGCATAGGAAGGTACAACAAGCATAACTTCAAGACTTTAAGCACATAGAGAGGAAACTTGACATTATTGCAATTCCTACAAGCATATGTTCCTCCCTCATAATAATTTTCAGTAGCATCATGAATGAATTCAACAATATAACCAGCACCTAAAGCATTCTTTTCATGACCTACAAGCGTAGAAATTTTACTACTCTCCACATAAGCAAATTTCTTCTCATGAATAGTAGTGGGAGCAAACTCAACAAAATAATTATCATGTGAGGCATAATCGAATTGAAAACTAAAATCATGATGACAAGTTTCATGGTTATCATTCTTCTTCTTAATAGCATACAAGTCATCACAAGAATCATCATATATAGCAACTTTGTTCTCATAATCAATTGGAACCTCTTCCGAAATAGTGGATTCATCACTAAATAAAGTTGACACTCTTCCAAATCCACTTTCATGTTCTTCATAATAAGATTCAACATCCTCCAAAATAGTGGGATCACTACTTACTAAAATTGACACTCTTCCAAACCCACTTTCATCAATATAATCATCATAAATAGGAGGCATGCTTTCATCATAATAAATATTCTCATCAAAACTTGGGGGACTAAAAATATCATATTCATCAAACATAGCTTCCCCAAGCTTCTGGCTTTGCATATCATTAGCATCATGTAAATTTAAGGAATTCATACTAACAACATTGCAATCATGCTCATCATTCACATATTTCATGCCAAGCATTTTAATGCATTCTTCTTCTAGCACTTGAGCACAATTTTCTTCTCCATCATACTCACGAAAGATATTAAAAAGATGAAGCGTATGAGACAAACTCAATTCCATTTTCTTGTAGTTTTCTTTTATAAACTAAACTAGTGATAAAACAAGAAACAAAAAGATTCGATTGCAAGATCTAAAGATATACCTTCAAGCACTCACCTCCCGCAACGCGACTTGAGAAAAGAACTTGATGTCTACTACACAACCTTCTTCTTGTAGACGTTGTTCGGCCTGCAAGTGCACAGGTTTGTAGGACAGTAGCAAATTTCCCTCAAGTGGATGACCTAATGGTTATCAATCAGTGGGAGGCGTAGGATGAAGATGGTCTCTATCAAACAACCCTGCAACCAAATAACAAAGAGTCTCTTGTGTCCCCAACACACCCAATACAATGGTAAATTGTATAGGTGCACTAGTTCGGCGAAGAGATGGTGATACAAGTGCAATATGGATGGTAGATATAGGTTTTTGTAATCTGAAAATATAAAAAAAGCAAGGTAACAAGTGATAAAAGTGAGCGTAAACGGTATTGCAATGCTAGGAAACAAGGCATAGGGTTCATACTTTCACTAGTGAAAGTTCTCTCAACAATAATAAAATAGATAGATCATATAACAATCCCTGAACTTGCAACAAAGAGTCACTCCAAAGCCACTAATAGCAGAGAACAAACGAAGAGATCATGGTAGGGTACGAAACCACCTCAAAGTTATCCTTCACTAGTGCAGAATCGGGCATTAGCACCGGTTCGTAAGGCCCTATAGTGCCGGTTACATAACCGGCACTAACTAGTGGACACTAAAGGCCCCCCCTTTAGCACCGGTTCAGCACGAACCGGTGCTAAAAGCATACCACGTGGCACTAGCCAGGCCGGCTTTCGAGGCCTTTAGTACGGTTGGTAACACCAACCGGTACTATAAGGTTTAGTGGGTTTTAGTTTTATGATTTCTTTTCATTTAATTTTGTGTTTCCATTTTAATGCTTTTTCGTTTGCTGGTATTTTACGATACTACACATTGTACACGTTATGCATCATATATACATCATGCATGCTTTAATTGTTTATCAACGCTGCTGCTATGTTCATTGCACCCATGAGATATAACATGCTCATGCATGCTTTTGCATCATTACATCATCATATATATATAATAACAAGTCGTACTAATCATGCATCATCATACAACTTCTACTCGTTATTAATAATAAGTCATACGATCATCACCTCCTCATATATAGTCATCGAACCCAACCCTACATAATTGTTCTTAGCACATGATCATCGATGATCGGTAGGACCTAAACACCCTTAAGGTAAAATAGCATAAAACAATATAGACCCCGACTCTCCGTTATGAAGAATGGCGATCATCCTGTCTCCAATTCTTGCCTTTCGCTGCTTATTGCTTCCAAGAAGCTCCTTACGACTGTCCATACATTTTCTCCATTCTTTGATTGTTATGTGTCCACTTCTTTTAGAAACCCGGTATGGACAGTTGAGATTAAATAGGACGACCTGGTAGTATGTTCAAAACATGAAGGCTACCACGCGTATACATCGGATGAGGCACACAATCATTCGGGATTATCTGTTGAAAAATATAGTAATAACCGTAGTTAGCAATGATGTACTAGTTTTAGAAGTGTGCAAAAAAGATGCACGGATGTTGTAATAGTAAAAAATAATCTTACCAAGGTATCTCCATGGTAGTTACCGTAGTTCAACACGTGCACTAGTGGCACGTATTGACCATAATGTTGAGGAGTTTGATTGTAGATATTGTAATTCTCAAGATCTCTACAAAATCCGACCAGATGTCGCTTTCTCCGATAAGTTAATTCGCAGCCTTCGTGTAGTGCGTTCATCTACCATCTATCGCACATTCTTTGAAGCATGAAAATAAGCTGTCAATGGAGATA